>JAWNZC010000213.1:1085000-1590000 GCA_035771165.1 Paragorgia papillata | reverse complement strand
AGCAAAAGTATCACAAAAACGTTAAGAACATTTTACAGTTTTGTTCAATCTGCATGTTTGGCAGGGTGATGGATATCAGTGAAGACTATTTTCTGACAAGATGTGATATTTAAAGTGCATATAAACCCAAATTTTTTATCATCTGAATACGTTCTACATAAAGTAAACAGTTGTTCAGTGAAATATTTTTTTGATTGGAGCTATTCTTCAATGATTTTGGCGATTGGCATTTCTAGTATGGTCATGAGATGACGTCTATGTAGGCATTTGGCTTTCTTTCTCTTTTTGGCAAGATAAACTACCTGAGAATGTTTGTGGGAAAACTCATACAATATGGAACATGTTGTTCAAACACACCATTAATGGAAGAATTGGGTCATGTCACTCCTGCAATTAAATATTGTATAGATAATGATGATTACTTTGGCGTCATCTCATTACTATTTTGAAAACAAAAAGCTCTATGAAAGCAATAAAGGTTGCTCCAATTTAAAAAAATATTTCGTTGTTCAACTATTTGCCAAAGGTAGAACGTATTTAGATGATAAAAAAATTGGGGTTATATGCACTTTAAATGTACTACAAATTGATAGCAAATTTCTTTAAGTTTATAAAACTAATTGAAGTGGATGTTCTTAATAAAATTATTTTCATGCCAAATTGTTTCAACATTTGTAAGCACTAGACATTTAGGATAAATGTACTGCAGTTAGCATAACAATATATGAGACCAGTTCAACTCATTTTGACATAATACATGTAAAAATATCTTGATAGGTACTTCGAGCGTTTATCCCATGACACACCCAGAATTCATTGTTCCAAGAGACGCGTTAAATCCTTTATCCAAATGTCTTAAGGTCTTCGTTAAGGTTTTCAGGGTCATTTCTGTAAAGCGCTCTCAATTCGTCAGAATTTATGCCACAAAAATGAAATAGATATCGTTAGAAAGCTAGGAATTTGTAGAATACAGTGGTGTCTTTGGTTTCGCGATAAACACAAACCGTTAATAGTTGTGAAATTTTTAATTAAAACCAGAGGGCTTCACTCGGGGTGACTTAAGAAGAAAGCGTTTCATTTTGTTCAAAAAAAATTTTCGCAGTTCGATTCCGAGATAAATGTCCAGCAAAACGGTGTCAGCGTTTTTTATTTATTGCCTGGTTTCGAATTTATGACTTATTTTGTCCAAATGTTGGTCAAAAAACAGCATTTTTAACTGTGGTCGTCAATAAAATCGACAAAACTCGACATATCAAAAAACGCTGACACCATTTTGCTGGACATTTATTTCGGAATCGAACTGCGAAAAAATGTTTTGAACAAAATGAAACGCTTTCTTCTTAAGTTGCCCCGAGTGAAGCCCTCTGGTAATCAACACCGTGGGATCGGCGAGACGTGATTGGCTAAGGGCACATTCATGTGACAATAATGTATTGGTTCGAATGCATCGAATGAAAACCTAATACGTTTGCAAGGTAAACATTTAACTTTGACGTTGACATAAAACATGTTTTGACGGGCGGTGTACACGCTTAGGTGCCAACGACTGTAGTTGTCCCACTCGGATAACTACTTATCCTGCTATGCATACAAATGAGATTAACACTGCTAATTTAAACTTTCATTCACAATGAACATTCACTGAAACAAAGCATTTTGTCGTTTATCAGGATGTGTTTTCACCTTGCATTCAATCAGCTATTGTCTTCTCGTGCATGTAATTTTGGGTGTGTCATTTTCCCATATCATTTGTGTGTCATTTTTCCATATCATCTTTCCATAGCTTCACTCACGATGTTAAATCCCACATCACACTCGTGACCATTAATTAACCTATACTTAAAGTATCATTTTTCCACTCTTAAGAACTTGAAAGACGGGGTGATACAGAACTATATAACCATTAACTTACGGTAGCTGTAGTGAAAGTGAGTAAAGAACGGAGAATGACCTGAATATGTCCATGAATTTCTCGATAATCCCCAAGCCCGGGCGCAGCGCCGAAGGCCCGGAGGCCAGTGAGAGTGCTAATCTCGACACATGTGGAGTCATTTTATACGCGTGGACAAGGGTTTTATGTGAATTTTGTGGGGCACTGGGAAATCTATTCTTGACAAAAAAACAAAAAACTTTAGCACTTGACAAAAATACTTCTGAAAAGGCAGAAAAAATTATTTTTTCCATACGTAAATGTCGTTCAAAAGGACAGAAACAACTCGAGGTTTACGTATAAAGCAGAACAACATCCTTATAGTAGAAAAAAATCCGTCACACCGAAACTCGAAAGGAGGAAAAAGCAATAGCAAAAGAAAACAATGAAGAAAAAGGTCGAAAAGTTTAATAAGCTTACGGCAAAAATATAGAGCAGCCGCTCTCAGTGTTAAATCACGAACATTTTAGTAGCAGTGCTGTTCGAGTTTCCCTATTTTTAATATATCCAGTCACTATTACAGTAATTTTGTTTTCTATTTTGTGTGTCCTTGAAGTATTTTAAACGTATCCGTTATGTTTTTGCTTGCCCGACATGTTTTACCTGTCCGGTGACTGCCGTCTTACACTCCTTTTAAATAATTTTCTTATGGTAAAGCCACTTGTAACTTAGCGTGGCCGTCAGTCAGATGTTTGAGTAGTTTTCAATCAATTCAAATATTCAATGCTTTTGAAAAATGCAAATATTTTTAGATGATCTAGCAATGTTCTTTGTAAACTTGGAAAGAAAGAACTGTAAAATATAACCCTAATATTTTGCTGATATTTTGACGCCTGCTTCAGTAGCCTAGTGGTAACATCGTCGCTTTGCACGCGAAATGGTCGAGTTCAAACCCTGGATGCGACCCGCAATTTTCTTCATCTCTATTTTTTTTCTGAATATTGTTTTGAAATTTTTCTTTGTTATTTATTACCTTTTTCATTCAAAATTAGAGTTAAACAATGTTTTTTATTTCAAATATTATACTTTAAAGTTTAAAACTATATTTTGAATTGTTGCAACACGAACGGCTATTTCCATGGGCTTCCAATGAAAAAAGAGCTTGTTTAACTTAGCTTGTTTTTCAAAAAATGTTTAACAGTTCTTACGCCATCGGCAAACTTACAGATGCTACCTATACATGCTAAGATTCAGCTTATGTGGACAGTCTTACCTAAAAGTGACGGCATCTACAAAGTCACCAAACTTGAAATCTGACATCTTGTAGCCCTCCCTGGAAAATGCAAGCACGGCATTTGGCCCGAGTAAAACGCTTCCGTCCATCCGGGGAGTGAAATGGACGCCCAGGAAAGGTAATTTTGGATCAGGCACCTTCACACAATAAAAAGAAAACAACTTATTTTATTCACATTTTGAAAAAAAAGTAGTATGCTAAACTAAACTAAACTAAACTAAACTAAACTAAACTAAACTAAACTAAACTAAACTAAACTAAACTAAACTAAACTAAACTAAACTAAACTAAACTAAACTAAACTAAGGTCAAACAAAAAATACTTTTCGGTTTCCGGCCATTGAACTATTCAACCATGCGACCATTCAACTGAGAAAAATTTACTTGTTTCAGTTGGAAATAGACTATTAATGCTATATATATTCAAGTGCTATCACGGCCACGTATATTGCTCAGTCATACGACATTTTAGTCGCTAACTAAACTAAACTAAACTAAACTAAACTAAACTAAACTAAACTCCAAACTAAACTAAACTAAACCAAACTAAACCAAACCAAACCAAACCAAACCAAACCAAACTAAACTAAACTAAACTAAACTAAACTAAACTAAACTAAACTAAACTAAACTAAACTAAACTAAACTAAACTAAAAAAAGTAAAGTAAAGAAAAGTAAATTAAACTATATTTATACTGGATAACTCTATCAGTTACATCTAAACTGTTATCCCTATAGAGGTCTCGTTAAGGGCCATCCCTCATTGGCCCAGTGTCACTACAGGAGGAAACCGAGTACCCGAAACCTGTGGTGTTTGGTAGAGTCAAACTGTCTTGGCCCCTGTTGTTAACCACATTTCCATACACCATAATGTATCATAATGTATTCTTCTTTACTTTATTGTATGTGTATAAGTTTTTTCTTAAGTTTGTTTAATTTGTGGGTTATATTTATCTGTCCGCAGTATTGGTGGGAGCTTTACACAAAATACCATTTACTGTGTTTGATGCATGGGAGTTAATTTCGTTCAATACAGAGCAACTATTGGGTTATTAAACAGATATAGATTTCCTTCTTGTCATTTTGCGTTTTGCTTACATGTCGTGTTCAAATTGCTCGTCATGGTTTTTGCGCTTTTGCCTTTTTGATGCTTCGGATTATTTTGTCTAACGATGTTCATGTTAATCCCGGTCCCGTTTCTAGACCTATATTAGTTGGCCATTTGAATGCTCGTAGCTTAAGATCAGATCCG
Source organism: Paragorgia papillata (assembly GCA_035771165.1). Lineage (NCBI taxonomy): Eukaryota > Metazoa > Cnidaria > Anthozoa > Scleralcyonacea > Coralliidae > Paragorgia > Paragorgia papillata. The sequence continues at coordinate 1,585,583 of JAWNZC010000213.1, read as the reverse complement.
AAATTTGATGAAATAAGATTACGTACCGTAAGGTACTGGACGAATTGTAGACTAATATCGTACCCAGACTCATTTGCGAGTTTTTTCTATCGTGCGCATGAGCAGAGATCGCTTTTTGCCGAGGGATCTATACTTCATGTCAGTTACCCTATGCGGAATATGATATTCTTCTCATATCCAATCCTCTACCGCGCTACCAGTGCAAAAACTAGACCGGTTTCGGCGTTTACACGGTACCGGACGAATTCGGAACCGTGCAGGTTAAAAACTAGACCTGAATTTTTCAGGTCTCGAATTCGTCCGGTTTCGTGGGTTTCCCGTGTAAACGGAAAGCAGAATCGTACAAATTCGAGTACGGTTCCGAATTCGTCCGGTACCGTGTAAAAGGGGCCTAAGTTTGTTAATTTTGGAACACACATTTGACTTATTTTCTATTTCTGAAACATGGCTTGATACTTACTCAATCCGAGATCATAATTCTTTTAGTATTCATGGTTACCACCCATTTGTTTACAAAAATAGACCTGCTGGGCATGGAGGTGGTGTTGGCCTTTTTGTTTCCGATATCTTTTCGATTACTCGCCGGTCTGATTTGGAATTTGACAATTTAGAGCTATTATAGGTTGAACTCAGGCAAAAACATAATCAATATTTTCTGTGCGGTTTGTTATGGACCTCCGAATAACAGCCAGGACTCTTTATTGATGCTTTTCAGCAGTCTCAAGATAAACTTTGGGACTCACTAAATCCTAAATCTATAGTTATTATTTTAGGCGATTTAAATGCACATTTTTGTTACTCCTGGAGAGTATTAATGAAGGTGTTCGTCTCCGCAGGCTTTTGCAACTCAATAATTTGTTTCAGATGATTCGTGAACCCACAAGAGTGACCGCTACCACTAGTTCTATTCTTGACCTTATTATAACATTTGTTACGTGATTACTTTATTTATACATATCAACATTGAATCCGCCCTACAACTGCGATCATTCTGTTGTGCTAGGGAAAATTAGAGTTTCTATTCATAAATTTGGGACTTTAGGAATGTGAATTCTGATGCTTTGAATTCTGCATTAACTGATAGTTTGAGTGACGAATGTATTTTTTCAGACAGTTGTGATATAGATCAAATATATTGTGTGTGGTTTCGGAGGTGTCGAAGCGTTATCGAAGCGTATATACCTCATAGGAATGTAATTATCAGGCCATGTGAACAGCCATGGATGATTTCTGTTGTCCGTAAAGCAAACACGATAGACTTTTTAAATCACACAGCAAGTTAAAATTACCTTCTTCTTGGAAAAAATACAGAATTCAAAGAAATTACACAACAGCTGTTATTCGTAAAGCTAAATCAACTAATTATAACTATAAAACTAAATTAAATATTTCGTTAGCTGAGCCTAAGATATCTTCTAAAAAATGGTGATCGATTACCAAACATTTTTATTCTGGTAAAGCGTCATCTATTCCAACTATAACTGAAAATCAAGTTCCTATTAGTGATCCCCTCGAGAAAGGAAATTTATTCAATGATTATTTTGTTATTGAAGGGCAGAACTCTGATTGGGTTAAAATTAATGCTGGAGTCCCTCAAGGTTCAGTCTTAGGTCCTCTACTATTTTTGGTATTTATTAATGATATTATACAAGATTTAACGTGTCAATCGTTTTTGTACGCTGATGACACGTCGTTATACTTGATATTGTAAGTATACTTCAGATTCCAATCATAAGTTAAATTCTGATCTTCATAAAATATCTGCCTGGTCATCCAAAAATCCTAAATCATTATTTGTATTATATTAATTGTACAGATTCTTCCATGTGTAGTTGTGGTACTGGTATAAAACACTTTTTTCTTTTTTGTCCCAATTATGCAGCTCTGCGTATCGAGCTCTTCACCTCAGCTGCTCGCCTTCTAAGGTAATATTTGGGCTGAGGCTAGTGAATCTCAACGACTCTCCCTTCTTACTCATGTTCCCAGGGATAATTTAGGCAATTCAAATTAAAGCTCAGTTTTCTATGCTGTACAATGTTTTATTATTGAGACTTGTAGATTTAAAGCTCGCTAAAAGAGCTTTGAACCTGTTTTTTCTATGCTGCCTAAAGCTTTATGAGTGATATATGGAGATTCATACCTTCAGCTTAAATTATGTTGCATGTTTATATTTATTTATTTGTTTGTTTGTTTGTTTGTTTGTTTGTTTGTTTGTTTGTTTGTTTGTTTGTTTGTTTGTTTGTTCCTATTAGTGATCCCCTCGAGAAAGGAAATTTATTCAATGATTATTTTGCTAGTCAAATGTGTGTTGATGATACTACTGCTGCTCTTCCACCGATGGGCTTCCAAGTGGTTGTTATTGAAGGGCAGAACTCTACAGTGCGATATCCGTTTGATCGGAGTCTCTTATATAACAAGAACAGCTCGCTTTACATGATGAAAACAATGAAATGCATGCAACTACCAAGTTTGAAGTAAGATGTGCTAATCAATTTCTTCCATAAAAACAAACGTCGATATTTGAAATTGGTAGATTAAAGTGCACTTAACCCCTAAAATGAAATTCATTTGGTTGGAAAAGGAATAAAAATGACGAAGGATGGCGTTAACATTTTCCCAATATCTCTTTTAATTCGTTCTTGAGTTATTTGTCTTTTTTGTAATATACAAATAAGATAAATAAGATGGTGATAACGTCTGTGCAAGCCAACAGCATTGCGGCAAGTTTTAAAGTTGGACAATGACATATCTTCTAAATTAAAGGGTATTGGCAATAAAAATTAAGTCTGTCTCATTTGAAAGAACTCGTCAAATGGTATAAGAAGACCTTTTACAATTTTTCCGTATCTGTTTTGGTTTTGGAAATATTTGGACCAAAGACAGCCTGCTGTCCGCCATCTTGGAATTATTTTCGATATGCATGTGACATCATAACCAGGGTAAAGTAAAATTTTTATCTTGCCAACCTTATGACATTATGAGCTAGAAACTCGATTTTGTTCCGCTATTTACATTTTAAATTGACCCACAACATTTAAAAAGCCTTCCGTGGAAATTTGGTCACCCACGGAGCAACCTCGTACCCAGGGTCTTATCTCCGAAAAGACCCTGGTTGCGGCTGGTCACGTGCCGCCTAAACAAATTTTAAATCATGGGAGGGGTGGTTAGCTTTAGTAAGCTGCACACTCAATGGCAATGCTACAACACAAGTCCAGTTTTAATACTCATATTCTAAAATCTGATATTAGATTTAGGCGAACTATAAAGTTTACTGAAAGAATGAAAAACGCGATTCAACAACTGCATTTACCTGACTTTCTGTTGATGACAAATGCGCGTGAAAGGACAGTACTAGTCGGCTTGATATTGTATAGTTGCAATCTTTCCTGAATCGCTTCTTTCGGCACTTTTCGCCGCGGTTATCGGGGCATTGGCTGAAATGTCAATGCATTTTTTGATGCGAGAGAACGCGGTTTGGCTCTCGCAAACCAACGTCTTGAACTTTGTGAAATTTTGTAATCTTCTTTCACATGGCCTTTAGATTAAACGAGGAAGAGCACTCGTCGCAAGGAAGTCTTTTACCGTAAGGCATTTCGGCCAAATAATGCAGTTCAAAATTTGCCTTGTTGTACAAATGCTTAAGGTACTTCACAGTTCACATCACCAACACTGCGATGAAGTCGACACGCATTCGACGGTGCATTTAATACTCGATTCGAGTCGATTGGTATATCTTCTTCGGGATTTCTTTAACTGTTGGATTCGACATGATATTTTGTTCTTCGACGACGTACACCAAAGAAGAAAGCGAGATATGTTTTGTCAACACCGAGTGCGTTTGTTTTTTGTTGTTTTCATTTCAACAGATATTTTGCGATCAACAGCCTGGCGCCAGACAACGACGCCAGAAGTTATAATTATATATTATTTGTATAAACAAAACGGTGAAGCGGTTGTAATTGTGCCTTTGTCACTCCTCCCTGAGTATTTTTTAAATCGTTAATTGAAAACCCCCCAATTTTTAGGGGGCACGTGACCAGCCGCAACCAGGGTCTTTTCGCAGCGGTGGGCGGAGCAGCGGAGATAAGACCCTGGGTACGAGGTTGCCCACGGAGTAGTTTCATCAGGTTTACTCTGGTTGTGACGTCACCAATTTCCTAGTTAATTAGACCAAATATTACAACAAGATGGCAAACAGCACGCTGTCTTTGGTCGAAATATTTCCAAAACCAAAACAGATACGGAAAAATTGTAAAAGGTCTTCTTATACCATTTGACGAGTTCTTTCAAATGAGACAAACTTAATTTTTATTGCCAATACCCTTTAACCAAACGATAGAACATCATTCAAGTTTATTGTTACCATAGTAACAGGTTAGTTTTCAGAGCTCTGTGACCTTTAATAAAAAATCTTCGTTTTCTTCCATAATAGTTACTCACCAACGTCAAACTTCAGTTTCAAATTGGTTTCAAATCATCTGAAATGTGTCCAACCAGTATACCAACCCGAAACTATGTTCCACCGAGGATGATTTTGTTTTAAACAAAACGGTATTGATATGAAAAATTTTGACGCCATTCTACAAAATTTTTAACGCATTTTCAAACAAAACCGATAGGTGCACTTTATGCAAAATAAAACCATCTTCTTATGTCATAGAAGTGGCCCCAGTTACAGTAGTTGCACTGTAAACCTTAAATCAACTATCTTTAGTAAAATACTAGACTACGTTGTTACTTACCGGATAAATATTTCCCCGAATTAAATTGTTTTTTTCTTGATGAAGTTGCAAATATTCTCCTCTAAATGGAACTATACGAGGATCCGGACTGCAACCTGACAATCCAGCCAAGCGATCCGAAAAAAGCCCACCACAAGTGACGACATAGCGACTATATACTGGTATCTACACAATAAGGGATTCCGAGGTAATGTTCAGTATATATGCAAACATTGTCAACTAATAACTAACAATCATACCATGAGCTCGAGTCGTATATGAGCTCATAGCCAACGAGGTGCAAAGCACCGAGTTGGCTATTAGTCATATACGACGAGAGCGAATGGTATAATATTGTATTATTATATAGCGAAAACATCTATAAAAATAAAGAAAAGAATGTTAATTCATAACGGAAATTAATCCCTTGAAAAAATCGAACTTCCGCCACCCATATTTCCGTCATGCGCAATTATATATCTTCTGCACGTAGCAAGGTAAACTGACTTGGAGTTCAAAACAGTCTTGAAAAAGTGTTTGAGAGCTCTTAGAGTTTAAAAAAGCGTTGGAAAGATTGTATATAACGACTTAAACAGCTCAGGAAAGTGAAAAGGTTAGTCAGTGGTTCTCTATTTATTGACATGTAAAGATTTAACAATTAAAAAGTTATCAAAAGCCGAAAACGTTCGGAAAAACTACACTTTGTTGATTTACAGTCTTTATATAGCATATACAAGTAACATAATTTCCATTCATATAACTTTATTTCCTTAGGAAATGTATTTTACTGGTTACTACATTAATGAGTGTACGTATTTTTACGACTTGTATTTGGTCTTTAAAGAAAACATTGTCAACTTGGTAATTTAATAAATGTGGTAAGGTTTGGTAAAGCCCTCAACTGCCTTTATGAGTTATGTGTTGACTGTTAGTTTTTACTCAGTTCAGTACTTTCGCTGCTGCAGTTTCGAATTAACAGCCAGTTTTATCTGTAAGTACACTGATTGAAAAACTCACCATCTTGGTGTTTTTTTTATTACTAATGATATATGAGCTGATAGCTTGCTAGTATAGCAGAACCAATATGAAATTGCAGAACAGCTCATATATAGTGCATGAGTAGCTATATCAGTATTGCATGTATATTTACATGATAACAGATAAATAACACCAGAAAAATAAGATTATGATTAATATAATATGTAGACGTGCCAGAAGAATCCACAAAGGTATACGTCCCTCAAGCACAAATCTGACATCTAAGTTTGACGCATGTTTGTGTTACCATTATTGCTAGAACGGATATTAATAACCCAAAATAACAAAACAAAATCTGACGTTTTCATAAAGTTACATTAAAATCGATTCAATACTTTTCAAGTTATCTTAGTAAACAGATAAACAGAGTAACAGAAAAAAAACAAAAAAACAACCGAAAGCGGCAAAAATATAACCACCTGGTGGAGATACAGTAACCAACACTTACCCCTTCCTTTCCAAGAATTACCACTGGAAATTCAGAATCTATAATGAGGAGTAGAAAATTTCTACTTTTATTTTAACAGCTTTATTTTGGCATTAAATAAATATACATTTACATACATACGTTTGTACAGACAAGAAGTAGACAAACTAATTATACATGTTAAAAATTAAAATTAAAAGATGACTAGAAATACATAAACGCAACACCCCCTCGCCCGCTTTTACATACGTTTACTTAAATACACCCCTCCCCGATTAAAATAAGCACACCTGATCTGTTTTTGTATACAAGTATAAACCCCCGCCCGTCCTTTACATCCTGGTTTATACATGTAGTTGTTCTATTATTGATAAATTTCCAAAGCAATTGGCAGTGGTTGGGGAAAAACTTGTGCCACGTCCTAATAGCGCCAGAAACTGGTAGCAAAAACAAACAATAATTACAGAGGCTTATATAAAGGTGACTATTAAACTGTTTTAATATAATTCCAATGTTGAACCTCAAAGAAAAACATCAGAACAGAAAAAACGTAGTTAACAGCCTGAAAACTATAAGTACGAGAGAGAGAAAACAAACCAGGGAACTATAATTTTATGCAAAGTTTCACCCAAACATTTGGAAAAAACACCTGGGAAAATGTATATTATTTGACAAGATTTTTGCTGTTTGAACTGAGTTACTGAAAAGGTTTTGGATATATACCGACTCTAACCAGCTAAACAAAACTGGTAAGTTAAATACGAATGTCTTGCCGTTAAATTTTCTTTTGGCTCAGCTCATATCCTTATACTGCATGCAAATACTGCCAATTCAATTTGTCTTTTTACCTACTGCGTTTGGTTTCTCCTGGTTTTCCGTGTTCGCTTCTTGACAAAAAAAACAATCAGTTCTCTTTAAAATGTAAAAAGCTGTTTGTTTTGATGTTCTTTTCAATTCATTGTTCTCACTCGAGTTAAGTAAGATATACCAGTGCACAAGTCTTTTGCCGACTTTGAACAGACACATGAGAAAACATCTTTTTGATTTTTTAGTCACATTTGTCGGCATCTTTTCTGGTCTTTATCGCAATTCTTTTTGCTTTTCCAATGGTTTCTAGTCGTGTTTAATATTGTTGGTTCATTCCACTGCAACATTTCTTCTTAGCTTTCTTTCTTAGGTCTTTTTCCATAGAATTAATTGCATATATTTTAGCTGTAAACCAATTTTTCCGACAACTTCTTTCGTTTGAGAGCGGCGAAAGTTCATGAGGAAAACACAAAGGAAAATCATGACTGCGACGTGTCTCTATATGTGATAGAGAAACGCTCGCTATTTTCGATGAACTTTTTCTTCGATTTTGCGGCTCAGACAACTTCAATTTTCAAAATTTATTTCTATATGAGCTTATTATATGGATAGTTTTTAAAGCCATTTAAAACATTCATGCACAGTACGTGTTTTATCAGATCTAAAACACTCGGCTATCGCCTCGTGTTTTAAATCTGATAAAACACTGCTGCTCATGTTTTAAATAGTACATAAAGTATACATACATATAAACATCTCGCAGAATTTCTTTCCCACTCGCGTGTAAATTCGCGTGTAAGTGGACTACACGCGTGTCGAGATTAGCACCCTCCCCGGGCTCCGGGCCTTCGGCCGTCCGCCCGGACTCTGGAACTAAAACGAAGTGACATAAGTGCAAATAGAACAGAATATGCGAAAATCTGGTAAAGCACAAACCGGGGAGGAGTCCCACGCAAAGTGCTCGCCATCCAATCTTAAATCTAGGTTTAAAACTGAGAAACAAGGAAAGTAGACGAATAAATATATAATAAAATGGGAATATAGGAAGATCGAAAGTAAAAAGAACCAAAATAAACAAAACAAAACAAAACAAAACAAAACAAAACAAAACAAAACAAAACAAAACAAAACAAAACAAAACAAAACAAAACAAATACAATAAAAAAAGAAACAAAAACAAAAAACATAGAAAGAAAAAGGTTATACAATACTAAACTGTAGTTAACGGTGGTGAACTTAATATGTCAGGATTAACGTTAGTAACGGTTAAATCAAAATAAGTTTTATGCAAGTAGGATTTAAACATCTACAACGGCAAAGTCGTTCTGACATCACACCAACTATAACAAAATTTACAATTTAAAGATTTTAAAAACAGGACTTTCCTGGACAGGTCTAAGATTATCTATTTACACGTTAAATATTGAAAAAAATAAAATAAATAAACAAATAAAAATTAAACAATGTTAAAATAAAACAGTGTAAAAGCGATCCAGTGTAAAAGCAATTTTAGTTTGTGGAGGAGAATATTATGGTCCATAACATGTAAAAAAGTCGTGATATAAAACAATTCGAGCTAAGCCTTTTCAATAGGAAAGACAATTAAAGCAGGATTGAAAAGTAATGAAACAATCTCATTTTTCCTAAACACTATAATAACTTTACTTAAATATTTGCGTTCATAAATTAAAACAAAATCAAAGTTTGATTATTTCTTTCTTTTTTGTTCCTAACCCCAGATTAACACACAATTTCGTAATTTTTTCATTAGGTGTTTGTAATATACAATGTACAATATAACTTATTGGATTCATCTGGCAAAATATTTAAGTCGAAAATTCAATATTGGGTGAGACCGAAGGTCGAGTATGCAATGTACAATGTACAATGTGCAATGTACAATATACAATATTTATCAATTATAGACCTGGAGCGAGTGGAATACCCCGAACGAAAAGTCTATAAATGATATATATACCGAACATTGAATAATTTACCCTGCGAGCAGAGCCTTCTTTTGCTTACTTCTTCACTGAGAGAGAGAGGAAGAAAAGAAGGCTCCGCTGTATTTGTGACTGGTTCCATTGCGCATGCATGTCAGTTGCTTGGTTACAATCTCGAACCCAGTCCAAATCAGAGCAGAAAACAAAACAAAACAAAACAAAACAAAACAAAACAAAACAAAACAGAACAGAACAAAACAGAACAAAACAAAACAAAACAAAACAAAACAAAACAAAACAAAACAAAAAACAAAACAAAACAAAACAAAACAAAACAAAACAAAACAAAACAAAACAAAACAAAAACGGGTTAAACGGGTCTTAAACGGATTACTTCGTCCTATAAACCTTGGAGGAAGCCAAACATGAATACAGCAGACCCTTCTTTTCTACCTCTCTCTCAGCGAAGAAATAAGGAAAAAAAAGGCTCTGCTCGTAGGGTATTAATAATTAGAAATGTTTTCATAACTGAAATTTTGAATTTCACAAAAAATTACTCTAGGGGGAAAGTATAATATATAATATATAATATGCAACGTGTGTCCAACGTGTAATATATAATATGTAAAATGTAATGTGTAATATGCATGTAATGTGTAATGTGTAATGTGTAATGTGTAATGTGTAATGTGTAATGTGTAATGTGTAATATGTAATATATAAAATATAATATATAAAAATAAATAAATGAATAAATAAATAAATAAATAACTAAGTAAATAAATATAAAATATCAATTGAAACTAGATCTACTTACTTGAATTACTTGAAAACTTTATGACCTAAAAACATATTAAAAAGTTTTGTGAACAGTAGATCTTAATATTGTGGAGACTGGTTATAGTATCTCGTTTTTTAGTTAAAAATATGCCATACCTCATATCCAAGGTTTACTTCACCTCCAGCCATTTGAAAATTTTTTGCATAACACTTGGCTACTTGACTCCAGTCGACAATACCAGTATGAGGAGAATGAATTGCACGTATACCCTAAATTAAAACATATAATTATGCTTTATTTCACAATATACCAATATCGATTGTTGCAGCAGAATGGTTGCATCCTTTATTATTATTTTATCGATTTTGATTGGCTATAATAGCCTACGGACACCCGTCTATTATCTGTAGGTAAATTACGTCAACCTACGGACAATGGCTTGCTAATCGCGGTTCATAACTGTGTCGAGTTTCATCATAACACGTTTCTGAACTGTTATACGGCGTCTGCCTGGAGCGCCTTCGATATGCTTCGACATGGCCACGTTGATCTGTGGCCTTCGTAATTCAGCCGGGAAATGTGGGAAATCACCGTGGCAACAACAACCAGACAGTGAAGAGTAAGTAAAACTCGACTATTCATTTGTGTTTTAAAAACGGGGCATGAAGTTACGAATCGGGCATTTCAGAATATACTACAATATTGACAAACAAGCCAGGCACAAATTACCTACTATAACGTTTTTGTGGTATGCTTGTAATTTTAACTGTTGTGTGGGACTCTCGGACCAGTCTAAATATTTTAGTGATTTCCCGCCCTTTTTTCGAGGCGCGAGCTCGGACGTCGCGCAGGCGGACAACGTTTGGCAGTGGTGTTGCCGCTGGTTGCGAGTAAGGAGCAAGTTCTTTATCCTTTTTGCCGTACCTCGCAGGGGATGTCAGCACTTTCATTCGGCAAAGTCATTGAGACTTTTATATTCACCGATAACCTTTTAACATTTTCGAATAGCTATGACTGAAACAGAGCCCCATCATACTTGTACCTATACCAGGAAAAAGAAAGTATACATTATAACTTACTTCACAATTCGGTTCGATTTCTTTTATTTCATGTTTATCCAATAACCTCAGATCTTTTGCGCCATTTTGTGTTCCTCTCTCATAAAGCGTTTCAAGTCTCGGAATTTCTTCGGCATCAACAGCTACAACAAGCTATCACACAAGAAAGAAAAAAAGATGGTCACAGAATGTGGCGTTTAAGAATAATTCTGAACAAAATTGCAATATTTAGGGAGTCCCAGTCGGCTCTTATTCTGCAACAAATGTTATTGCCAGTTAAGTTGACAGTTAAATCGCGATTAACAGAAGGGAAACTGGTTAGGCTAGCCGGCGAACTTTAAAGGGGCGCCAAAATGATGTCGGGAACCATCGGGAAAACATGTCACGCGATGCGGCAGCTGCATTGCTTCGTATTACACTTGCATGAAAGGTGATACATAGGGAAATCTTAGCTCTTTATAGAAAAGAGAGGTATTTTTGTTGACATGAAACCTGATATGGGCTTTGAATCTATCCTTTGGGAACATCTAGAAGAATTTTCAGTCGTTTTAGAAGATAAACGCGGTTTTTATCGTCATTTGAAGCCGAGAGTGAAGCCATTTTTATAGGTGATCGAAGCAGAGTCCAGTGATTTCTTGGGCGTTTATTGTTCGTGATTTGTATGACATAAATATTTCTGTCACTGCCACTGAAACCAGATAAAGGGTGAATTTAAAGATGTTTTGAACAACTGAACAAAAAAAAACACTTGAACGAAATCGAAGCAGTCGAAGGTGTAAAGTTGTGCGCAACAATTAAGTTTGTAAATCAAAAAGAAGCTTTTCAATATGTATATTACGAAGGACACAACAATGTGTACAGTCTATACAGACAACAGTAAATATAATTCAAACCGCCAACAAATAGACAAATGAATCTTACACTCTTTATAAAACGTGGAGAAACCTTCAAGCTCTATTTGCATGTATTCAGAACAGTCGGCTGTAAATTTTAAACAGCACCTTCATCTGCGACGCGGTTCCTATTGCGCTTACACACGTAAAAATCTCACAGCTTGTCAACAGGATGTGTTCGCAACAGGTCGGTAGCAAGGCTATTAACAGGTTGTAACAATGCTGTTCATTCAAGAAGCTGCTACAACCTTGTTAGCATCAACCTGTTAACAACTTGTTGAGTGCAGAGCGGTAACAGGTTGTTGGAACAACTTGTCATCAGTTTGTTGAAGTCATCAGCCTTGTTACAAGTTGTCAACAACCTGTTACAGACATGTTAACAGACTGGGACAGCCAGTGCGAACACATGACGGTGACAGCCTATGACCAGTGAACTCGATGTAAGTTAAAATATGATACCTGGAACGCTAACGCGTAACCAAAAGGTGAGGCAAAAAGTTCCAGGCCCCTGCGCGGTTTGCAGGTAGGATTCAGTCTCCCACAGAATGTTTTTTACACGGCCACCCGTCTTGAGCGAACTGCGAAGGCTAGAAAAAAGGTTTGAAAAAATTATTTATCAAATATTTTGTCAGGCTAAACGTGCATTTAATGGTTTCCCATTGTTGTGCAGTGCTGTTGTTGTTTTCTTTACTGTATAGTAGTCCAAAACTATACAGTAAATTAAGCTAGGGATGAAAATAGGCTGAGAAAACAGACGTCCTTTTGCTGAAGAGGATGAAAACAGCCAGCTGAAAAGGTGAGAACAAGAGTGAGAAAGCTATTCTTGTAACTTGATATTTCATAATATACATTTAATGTCATTTTCTTATATCTGCTCCTTTAATTTTTCGTTCGAATGTGTTAAACGGCCTTTTGTAACTAATAATATTTTAAAAAATAACTGACAACTAGATTGTTTATTTTTTCAACGAATGCGGAATGCTTTTTAAACAAAACGACATATGCAACTGGTACTAACGGCATATTCTATACTAAGTTTGTGTTGATTTTTTGTATCCTCTTCGGAGTAACGAAACTCTAATATATGGTTTATATTATAACGAAAAGTTTGATCTAATTTCTTGACTGACAAACTTCGTGCACGTTTTGAAAGACAATGACCCTTACTATAGCAACAAATAAACAATTACTGCATAATTAGTTCGGCAGCGTAGCACAATCAATCAAAATTTAAAATGCACGTTTAGCAAAGCGTGATAAATGATTCAATAAATAATTTTTCAAACCTTTTTGAGTCTTCGCAGTTCGCTCAAGACCGGTGGCCGTGTAAAAAACATTTTGTGGGAGACTGAAACCTACCTGCAAACCGCGCAGAGGCCTGGAACTTTTTGCCTCACTTTTTGCCCCACGAATGACTGGACGTCAGCGTTCCAGGTATCAGATTTTAACTTACATCGAGTTCACTGCCTGTGACAACCTTGCAGGTATGTAACAGCTTGCGCGTTTTTACGTGTGTTGTTTATGCCACAAGAAAGATTGCAGATAGAAGTCTCGGGGAATTTTGCCTGAGTTTACTGTTGAGTCCGAGGTACTCGAGCTTGTTTTATTTACTCCCGCCACTCCGTTTGCTCTCACTGCTTCATGGTTCGCAACCAGGTCGAACGTCAACTTTCGGTGCGGTGAGACATATATAGCACCTTTAACTTATACTTGCATGATTTCACCAATCACAAAGAAATGCAAACATGCTATACAATACCAGTCTTGCAGTAGCATAAACGTAGCTTGAAAATTTGACCGAAAAGGGAAAAAAAACAAGGAGCGAGCGGCTAAACCGTTCATTTTACAGGGTTTTTTTCTCGAATCGCAAACGTAGGTTTTTTTCGCTAGCAGTTTGTTTCGTTGATTTTTTTTCTCGCCAGGAAAAAACTATGGTCACTCCAAGTATACAGAGAAAGTTTTGTTGCCTCCAATTGCTTAAACTTAGCATATTTTTGTTTCTTCTTGACATTTTAACTGCGAAGGTTATTTGATAGATCGTATATAGAATGGCTATATTTGCCTATCGCTAGGACGTGTCTCATGCAGAATAAACGGCGTTTGTTCCCTTCTTTGGGCTCTGATGAAAATCTAAACGTTACTGGGACAATGTGATCTTTCTCGTGTCCTAAACCCCAGCTACGGTTTTGGTGCAATCGGCCAGCCTTTGAGTTTATAGCGCCGCTACAAAGGGCCACAAGGTAAATATATTTTCAAGGCTATTGGCGACCAGTAGTAGGGTATAAATGCGGGTCCTGGGACATGTTTGTAAAAGAGATGGAAACCTAACCCCCACCCCCTCTAAAAATGTTTTGACATTGGATCCTGGGATGCTGCCAAGTTTTTGGGCAAAGGATTCTGGACATTTTTAAAAATGACCGCCAAAATTTCCAGGAGGGGGCTGCCAAGTTTTTGGGTTTGGAGTTTGCAAAGGATCCTGGGATGCTGCCAAGTTTTTGGGCAAAGGATTCTGGGATTTTTTTTCAATATGGCTGCCAAGTTTTTTCCAAGATGGCCGCCAAGTTTTTGGGAATTTTTGGGATTTGGGGGATTGGATGACAAAGGTTTTAAAAATTTAATAAATGAATAACAAACGGAGTAACCTATGTCCAGACAAAGAAGAATGTATGTGGGTGGGTTTTACAAAATATCCAGGTAAGCCACCAAACATAATATACCATAACAAAAGTACAAATCCAAAAACAGTTTGCACTTATATACACCCAGGCGAAACAAAAGTCCAAATGTTAGTTAGAACAGGAGTATATGACACAGTTTTTTAAATTGAACTATTTTTTTCGTAAAAAAATAAAAGAACAAGAATGAACCAAAGTACCAAAATTAATTTAGTACAGACCACAGAAGAATCTATTGTTGAATCTATTGCTGAGAGTTGGAACACAAAAGCCAGACTTTTCGAAGAAATGAATGATATCGAAGGCGCCAATTTTTTTTACAATGTAGCAAAAATTATGAAGAAAATATCTAACAATGAATTTGACAACCTAACACTTGATGAAAAAGATAAGGCAATGCAAAAAATATTATTAAGTGAGCCCGCAAACAAACAGAAACCCAAAAAGAAATACAACAAAAAAACCTATTTCAACAAAATACCATGGAAATACTGAGACACATCCCCAAAACCATTCCAAAAACACAAACAAAAATATTTAACAAAAATGTTAAAAATTTTCCAAGATAAATAATGAGTTATTATTATGGTTATGGCAGACAGAGAAGATCATTTGAAGAGTTTGACATGGAAAAAAAAATTAGAGATATTGAACGAAAGTTGAAAAACCTTTCCCTGACACCTGATGAAGAAAATTACAAAACTGTTTTTGACCTTAACATAACAAAAGCTGTCAAAACCTTTGAAACATACAGTGGAGAAAGAAGAATAACCCAAGCACGAAGTGGGAACTCTGTTTTATGGCAAGATGACAAAACCGTTGCCCCTACATTTGGCTCAGATGCCATTGGTCCAGGTATAGATTACATTGAAAACACGGGAGGCAACTATATGTTATTTTGCAACACTGAAATGCAGTTTAATGATGTTTCTGTTTTTGTTGTTTGCACTGTTGTTGACACATCTGTTCCTGACGATTGGTGTTATCTTATTGGGAATGATAATGGTAATTATGACAAATATCTTAGTTTTAAATCCTACTCTTACTCCAAATTAATAGTTGGTGGTTTAATGCAAAGCACTAAAAAAACAGTAAACATTGTTGGCCCCCATAGCATCACCCACAAACACTTAATTTCCTGTCATTGGTTGGGAACTGGATCATGTGTGTACATAAATGCTAAAAAGTTGGCAGGATCAGAATTTATATCTGACCTTGCAGATATAGGTAGTCCATTTGGGTCTGTATTTCTAAACAAAAGATTGTCTGGATCCCCATCAAATAGTACCCAGCTAAAAGGAAAAATTTATGGTATTAAGATTGTTCATGGACCACTATTACCTGACGAGATTGTAAAAATTAATAAGGATATGATGAAGGAATATGGAAACTTCATATGAGTTTGGTTATTAACAAAAGGTTTTGTTTTTTTGTCCAAAGTTTGTAACGTCTTTTTTGAGTTTTGAACATGACGATCTTGTTTTCTTACCCAAAGTTTGTAACATCTTTTTTGAATATAAATTTTTTTTTAAAATAAATAATGAGTTATTACTATGGATATGATGACCCAGATTATTCTTACGGAGGTGGAGGAGCAGATGGAGAACAAGGAGAACAAGGACCCCAAGGAGATACAGGTGCAAAAGGTGACAGAGGTTTAACAGGTGCAACAGGAGTCCAAGGTTTGCAAGGGATTAAAGGAGACCAGGGTAACACAGGACCACAAGGTTTACAAGGTTTACAAGGTTTACAAGGTTTACAAGGTTTACAAGGTTTAAAAGGAGACAAAGGTGATAGAGGTTTGACAGGTCCAACAGGTACAGCAGCACAAAAAGGTGCCAAAGGTGACCAAGGTGACCAAGGTAACACAGGACCAAAAGGAGATAGGGGTTTGCAAGGAACCAAAGGCGACAAAGGCGATACTGGTATTAGAGGACCACAAGGTTTAAAAGGTGACAGAGGTAACAATGGAGTGGCTGGTGCAACAGGAGCCCAAGGAATGAAAGGAATGAAAGGTGACCATGGAACAGCAGGAATAGCAGGATCCAAAGGTGACAAAGGCGACAAGGGTGACAAGGGAGACAAAGGAATGGCAGGAGCAGCTGCACAAAAAGGTGCCAAAGGTGACCCTGGTGATGATGGTGCAAAGGGTAACAAAGGAAATACAGGTGACCAAGGAATACAAGGGCTTCCAGGACCAAAAGGAACCACTGGGCAAAGAGGTCTTAGAGGTTTGAGAGGTGTCATAGGAGCCACAGGACAAGCCGGAAGTTTTACACAGGTTACAAAATACAGAAAAAGAGGTGGCAAAACAAGTCATAAAGCTGGAGTTTGGGATAATTCTTCGAACAATAGCACATTACTGAAATTTACTGTGGCTGAGTCTGGAAAATACTTAATAAAATATTGGTTCCTTTTACAACCAGATGGACACAAAATCGACCAACAATCCAAAAAATCAAGCTGGCACGACACAACAATGTATAACACTTTTTTTAATTTGAGTACATATCTTTACCATGGTGATGTTGATCAAAAAGTAGACAGACTTGCTGACCTAACAAGTTTGACGATGGGAATAACATATAACGAAAACTTACCACACCATATTTTGTGCGAAGGGATTGCAACTCTTTTGAAAGGAACCCTAGTTTCGTTACATTGTACTTCTTCTTCGTTTGGAGATTATTACACATATTTGTTTTTTAATGTTTGGGATGTTGAAATTAGTTTACTCAAAATTAATTGAAAAAGTTTTCCAAAAATATATTTTCTAAATTGACAAAAAAAGAAAAGAAACTAATCAAAAAACATAGTAAAAGAAATGGTACCAATGTTAACAACAGTTATTAAGTTTGAAACAGTCGTAACCCCAGTTTTCAGTCCACATTTTAAATCTGTCCAACATACATCTCCAGGGAAATTTGCATGCAAGTGTGGTAAAGTATTTGCAACCCAAAACAAACTTATTAACCATACTTTTTTTCCTCAAAACACAAGTTTAAAATTTTCGAGGACTGTAACCACTTACTTTCCAGATAAAACTTGGTTAAAAGTAAACATGAAAAAAAAACCAGTTAGCTATTTAAACAAATTTTAACTAGTTGGCAAGCAAACTATAACAAAATCCAACAAACCATTAATAAATGGAACCAGAACAAAAACCAGAACCAGAACAAAAACAGGAGGAAAAACACGAACAAACCATTACTAAAACTCCTCCTCCTGTCCATGTTAAAAATCCCAAAAGAGTTGCACAAGGTAAAAAACTCGCTGCCATAAGTAAGGAAGCAAAACTAAGAAAAAAAGTTAGGATGGAAAAAGAAAAATCAGAAGATTTAGAAGAAAAAAATGAAACAAGTATTTCAACATCTTGTGCAATAATTGGAACTATAGCAGCCTTAATTACCACTTACATTACTTACTCCAAATGGAAAAAAGAACCAGAAGAAAAACCAAACAAGTCAAAAACAGTTTTCAAGGATCTTTCGAAATATGATCTCTAAATTTAAAACGAAATTCTTTCCACAATTGGAAAGAAATTCAATAAACATGATTGTCAACACCTATGCAACAGAATGTGTCTTTGGGAGCAAAAACTGGCTTAATATTGGAAAACTCATATATCTGATATCAAAAGGAAGTCAAGATGGTTACAAACTTTGGTTGTTGTACAGTAAATATGATACAAAAAACTTTAATGAAAACCGTTGTTATCATTTGTGGTCAGATTTTGATATTTTTATGCCAGAAGATTTTGAAGATGAAGATGAATTTTTTAATAACTATTGAAACTTTTGAAAATATATAACAAAATAATGTTATAAATTTTTTTATATTATAATAATAAATGAATACAGAGAGAGAAGTTGAATTAGAACCCGGTTATAACCGGTTACACAGAAGTTCAATAACTGGGGAACGAGCTCGAAATGTAATTACTTTCAACCCAAATTCCGCCAATGAAGGGGAAGTAATTTACATCCATATCCCAAAACTCAAACCTGGAACAACATTAGTTCCTGATAAGATGTTCCTCCTGTTCGACTTTAAGAACAAAAACACAAAGTCGTGGTTTAACAACAACCTTGCGAAACAACTCCAAGAACGTTTGGAAGTTAGATTTGCGGGAGAGAAGGTTTACGACAACACAGGAGAGAGTCTTTTGGGGACTTATAAGGATTTGTGGATGGACAAACATGAGAGAGCCAACATGATTGAAGATGGTATTGCAACAGAAAACCAGCGAAAACTTATTTCGAAATCTGATGATGCCTCTTCTGACACATATGCGGCTGTATATGGAACCAAACAGAGGATCAAGTTGGACAATATTTTGAAGGATCATGGTCTTTATGCACCCCACAGCATGGCGAATGATTTACAATACATTATTACACTACCAAAAGCTACCGCCATTATGAAAGCCCAAAGTAGTCAATCTGTGGCTGGCTATTCTTTGGAAAATATCGAGTTGGAGTATGAAACCATTACCAACTTTTCATTGGTCCAGGAGATTGAAACCTCATACCAAGCAGGTCGTGCACTTTCCTTTGAACATGTAACTTTAATGAAAACCACACCATGGACTGCAGCCTCAACATTAATTAACGAAACCATTAATCTGCCAAGAAAGAGCATGAAGGCGGTTGTAATGTTGTTTACAAAAGCAACAAGAGGAGGATCGGAAGAATTTGTATACCCAAATATTGAAAGGGTAAAAATTACCATTGAAGGAGTCCCGAATAGCATTTACTCCCAAGGAATTCCAAAACGGAGATTGTTTGAAGAAGCCGAAAGACTTTTCAGACACACCAATTACCCAACAATCCAAGCTGATGAATTTTTTACAGAAAACCAGTTTGCCCTTGTTGTGGATCTTCGGTCAATTAATGACAATGCTGTCTATGGAGATGGTACAAAACTTTTGACCACCCAATCTGGGATTATGTTGGAAATTAAGAAAAAGGCAACATCAACAGATCTTAGATGTCATGTTTTCATTTTGTCAGATGGTTTGTTAAAAGTACAGGGAGGAGCATTCCAGAGTGTTAACTATTAAAAACTTGGTAAAACTTTGGTAAAACCAAGAAAAAAAATATTGAGAACCATCCCAAGAAATTTTTTAGAATCCCAAGAAATAAAATGGAAAACAAAGACCCAAAACCATTTAATATGATCATTGTTGGAATGACAAGTTGTGGAAAGACTCATTATTTGTTGAAAAATTTAGTTGAAAATTACAAAAAAAAATTTGAGAATATAGTTTTAATATGTTCAACTTTCATATGGAACAAAACATACTTAGAATGGAACCATCTTAATGATCCAAGATTTTTTGTTATCCCTTGCGACCAAGATGAGTCTGAGGATTTTTTAAAATATGTTGTTGATTATTGTAAAGGAACCCCAAGTTTAATTATTTTGGATGACTGTGCTTCTGGACAGAGTGTTAAAAACAGAACCAGCGAATTAGTAAAACTTGGTTTTGGTGCTAGAGATATGAACATTAGTACGATAGTTGTCACCCAGCAGCTGACAAGCATTGCAAAACCATACAGAGAAAATATTTCGAAACTGGTTACTTTTTACAATCCAAACAGAA
Organism: Paragorgia papillata; assembly: GCA_035771165.1. Lineage (NCBI taxonomy): Eukaryota > Metazoa > Cnidaria > Anthozoa > Scleralcyonacea > Coralliidae > Paragorgia > Paragorgia papillata. The sequence continues at coordinate 1,565,635 of JAWNZC010000213.1, read as the reverse complement.
AAGACATGCAAGTTATTTTAGATGATTATTTGGATATTCCAAAAGAAGAAGAGAAAAAAATTAAAGAAATGTTAAAATCCAATAAATATTCAAAATTAGAGATAAACCTGATCCACCCATATGATCATTCCATTATAACAGATGGGGAAAATTTAATAGATCTTTGAAACCCAACCCAAATAAATGAGGAACCTAAGAATTTTACTTGAAAATGGAAAAACAACTGTCAAATTTGAGGATCCCCTAATCATCAAAAACACAAAGATGATAGTAAAAAACGCGACAGTCTTTTGGAACTTTAACAACATAACAAGTCCAACATATGTTATGCATGGAACAAAAAAAATTACTTTTCCAAATGGTTATTGGACTGTTGGTATGATTATGCACCGTTTGAAGGAAAATGAAATAAAGTCAAAACTAGTACCACACAACTGTGGGATGAGTATAACACCAACACAAAATCTTTCATTGCTGAAACTTGGACCATTGTTGGGATATCCAGAAACAACCACAATTAGGGGTGGAGCAACACTTGAGAGTCCCAAAACAGTCAACATAAATCTTGACATGAAATTAATATGCATCTCTTGTAACATGATTGATGGAACAAAAACATCATTTACAGGGAAAAGGGATAGAACAGCTGCAGTTCTTCCAATTACGACAAAACAAATTTTAAAAGGATCTGTTGAAAGGTTTGATGATATTAATTCTGTAGCTATGTTGGACAATGGAATTTACAATGAACTAACATTTGAGATGGATGAAAGGATTGGTAACATCCTTCTTGAAATCTTTTTGTGTCCCCAGGATTTTGAAACCCCATAGAAATTTTGAAAACTTTTTGAAATCTTTTTGAAAATATATAACAAAAATGTTATAAATTTTTTTCCTATATATTATAATAAATGAATAAGAACGAGGTTTTTAATGATCTGTATGAAGCAGCTCTGATAACCGTTGCAGCCGTTGGTGTTAGCATGGTTGTCAAAAAATTAACAGGCCAATCCTTAGCAGCCCCAGCAAGTTTTAAAGAAACAGCTAAGCTTGGGGTCGCAGTTGCTGGTGGATTGTTTGCTGTAAAAATGGCACAGGATAAGGGATACATACCAAAAAATGTGGATCCAAAGAAATCATAGATAAAAAACATAAAAAAATTGGGGATCCTAACAAACCCCAAAAACACAGAAAAAACTTCCCAAAATTGGAGCCCTAACAAAACAAAAATATTTCCACAAATAAATGGCATCAATGATAGCAGGAGGATTGTTTAATGCGGTTGCCTTTGCTGGTGCCGGATATTTGTTCCAGTCATTTAACAAACATGGATATGCTGACGAAATAAAAAGACACAATATAGCAACAGAAAAACTTCAAAAAGACAAAGAAGTTTTTTTTGAGAATGAAATTAAAAGAAAGGACAAAGTCAGAGAATTACAGGATGAAATACGAAATGCAAATTATGACATGCACGACACATCAAAATCTTTTCAAGAACTTCATGAAATTCTACAAAAAGAAAAAGAAGAAAAAACTTTGGAACCAGTTTTGGATGATTATTACCAACCAAGTGATGAAATGAAAAAATATATGGTTATTACTGTTACACTTTTGGGGGCTGGTGCTGGTTGGCTGTTGGCGGTTGTTGTCTAAATTTAAAATTTTATTTCCTTTTGTTGGAAATAAGATTTATAGATTCTTAACATTTCTTTCCCTCATTGATGATTTTTGAGGTTTTTAAAAAATTTATAACATTTTTTTGTTATAAGTTTTAAAAAGTTTTCATGGGATGTTTTCAGCATTTTTTTCCCTCATTGATGATTTTTGTATACTCCTTACACTTTCTGATCCCACTCATTTCCTCTATTTTCAAAATATTTTCAACACTGAGAGCATTGCCAAAAACTTTGAACCCTGTTTGGTATGGTCTGTAAGCATTATTTTTTGGAGAATAATTTAAAATATATTTAATCTCGTCAAACATTCTCAACTCTGCTGTTGTTGGTTTTCTTATTTTTTCCATTAGGTCGTCTCTTTTGCAAATTCCAAAAATAACACACATAATGAAATTCAAACTATATTTTCTGTTTAAAACCAAACCCAGTCCAATAAGAGTTTTGTTGGCTTTGTCAAAAAATTTCATAATTTCGTAACCAACAATTTTCTCTTCCTTTGGAAATAATTTCCAAAATGTTTTTACATATTTTTTAAGAATGGGTGGTGGTGGTTCTTTGTGGTTGTAGCCATGTAACCTTTCCAAAACCAAACCACATTTTCCACAAATTATGAATCCATTACACTCAATATTTGGTACCTTACAACATCTGCTTTTGTTTTTTAGGGTTTCAAGTTCAAAAAGACTTTCGTTGAATTCTTTTTCTTCCTCCTTAGTTTCAATAATGGGGTTATGAAAAACATCTAAATTTTGATATGACATTTCTTCCTTTTTTATTAAATTAATCTCGCTATTCCTTTAAATACTAAGAAAACCGTTCCAATTGAAGCTCCAAAAACTTCTGGTAATCTGTCGTTATCTTTTTCAGTGTTTTCAGGAGTAAATATTCCTGGTTTGTATTTTTTTTCCATATTAATTTTGATACTGTCAGTATGTTTTACAAATTTTTTTGGGATTGGTTTTACAGGAAATTTTCTTTCATTAATTTTAACAACATCATCAATAGTTTCAATGGGTTTTACAGGAAATCTTGGAGTTTTTACAACAGGGTTCCCAATATTTAAGTGTCTGTTGAGTCCCAATAACATCCCAGTTGTGGCCAGGGTTAGAACATTATTGAACCCACTAATTGGATTAATAAGAATTCTCATGTCAGATGGGATCAAAATTAAACCTGGGGATATGGCAAAATTCAAAACAACATTTGTAGACTTAATAGCCTGTCTCATATTTGATATGGAAACAGTAATGTCATCCTGAGCTATTGTATCCTCCATTAACTTTTTAAACACTTCTTGTGTTTGTAAACTTTTAGCTCCTTCGCCAACAATGACCCATCTTGTTTTTGCCTGGGCTCCCAAAACACAGTATACAAAAGATTCTAAGGATTGTTGGAATAACTTTTGACCTAATAATGTCAACCCATTGGAATCTTTGGGAACAAAATGTTTGAAATCATCGGAATGTCTCGATCCTGCTGAAACCAGTTCTTCATATGTGTTAATTCTTCCATAACTCTTTTTTTCCAACTTTACATATCTGACTTCGTATCCAAGATCCTTCATATCCTGTGTAAATTCTTTTGCACTTTGTGTGGAGTTACTTATTTTCTTAGTCCAAACATCGTTGGGGTTGTGTTGTAAATTTTTTATGACTTCTTCTGTCAAAAACCTTCTCAGTTTGTTTGGATGTTTTAAAAACCTTCTAACCTGAAAAACATAATGATAATTAACAATACTTGTCAAAAAATAAGACCTAAATCTTTCAAAACCATTTCTTAAATGTTTGTTTGAAATCCCGCACAAATAACTTGCAACATAAGAGGCAGCAATGGCTGTAAAATATGGGATTGTAAGGAAGTCATTTAATGTTGGGTTCCTTATTTTCATTGGCTGTTGAAATGTTAAATCTATGGGGTTTAAATTTACAATAAAATTCTCTCTTTCATTTGCAAATATCGTAATTGTGTTTATGTTTACAGAAGCCTTTGGTTGTTTGGTAAATTTCTGGACTGTACCAAAAACGTCCCACTCTTTTGGCCATTCTTTAGATTCTGTCATTGTTTATTAAAGTTTGGATTTTTTAAGAAGTTGCAAAAAAAAACTCAACCCTCAAAATAAAATGGAAGACGAACTTTTACTCATTGATCTTGAGTTACGAGATATTTACTACAATCCTGTAACAGGTTACCAATCCATGGAAAAACTTTACCAAGCTGCTGTAAAAGAAAATCCTTCAATAACCCGAAAACAAGTTAAGGAGTGGTTACACAGCCAAAAGGTTTTTACATTGCACAAACCCATTAAAAAACCAAAAAAATACCAGAAAACATTTGTTAAAAATCTTGCCGACCAAATGCAAATGGACTTGGTAGATATGGCGAAATTTGGTTCTGAAAATAATGACCAAAAATGGATATTGACAGGTATTGAAATTTTGTCAAGATTTGGTTTCGCTGTTCCTGTCCATAGAAAAAGTACTGTTGCTATGGTGCCAGGTGTTTCAAAAATGTTGGAAGAATTTAAGAAAAGATTTGGTAAATATCCAGAAACGGTCCAATTTGATGAGGGGAAGGAATTTTATAATGTTGGAGTAAAAACTCTTTTAAAATCTCTAAACATAAAATATTTTTCATCCAGATCTCATAGAAAGGCTGCTGTTGTGGAAAGATTCAACAGAACTTTGAAAACCAGGATGTGGAAATTTTTTACTTTTAAAGGGAACAAAGAGTGGTTAAATAGTTTAGACAAATTTACCAATAGTTACAACAACACAATCCACAGCACTATTAAAATGAAACCCAAAGATGTCAATGATATCAACCAATCCAAAGTTTTTCTTACACTATATGGGATCCCACCATTAGAATCTCAAGTAAACCCAAAATTCAAAATTGGGGACAATGTCAGGATCCAAAAATACAGAAAAAACTTTGCAAAAGGATATGATCCAAATTTTACAGATGAAATTTTTACTGTGTCAGCGGTTTTCAGAGGAGTTCCTGTTATGTATAGAATTCGGGATAAGGAGGAGGACATTATGGGAAAATTTTATGGTGAGGAGTTGGTAAAAGTTGTTGGGAAACAAACATAAATAAACAATGGATAGAGAAACCAAAACTGAGGACCCAGGTGTCGAAATGAAAATTCTAAATCCAAACGAAACAGAAGAAGATGAGCAGGATCGTTTAGAAAGAGAAGAGATGGCCGAGGAGGAAACGGATTTGGGTGGTACCAGAAGAAAAGAAACATTAGAAGAAACACAGGAACGTTTAGATAGAGAAGAAACACAGGAACGTTTAGATAGAGAAGCCAGAGGAGAGGAAACACCTAAAAAAGGGTACAGTAAAGATGATGATCCCAAAACACCCATACCTAAAAACCTACTTGAAGCACTAATGAAAAGAGCAGCAGGTTTAAAAAATATAGATCCAACTACTGATGAAAGGGTTGTAGATAATATGGATTTAAACCGCTTAAACCCTGACGTTAAAGAACTGGAAAAAAAACTAACAAAATTAAGAACTGGTGGTGGCAAAAAAAGGGCAACCGAAACATTTAGAGAAGCAACCAGAAGGAAAGAAGAAAAATTGTTAAGTAATTTTTACCGTAGAAAAACCTTTGAAAGAAGAAAATTTCTAAATGCAATATTAAAAAATAGGGTTAGTGTTGGTAAAAAAGGTAGTAATGGAGAAAAACTAATTAAAAAAAGTATAATAACATATGACAAAAATGGAGATGAAAATGGAATAATATATGACAATGTAATGGTTAAGGTTAAAGATACCAAAAGTGGTAAAATTCAAACCCAGACCCAAAATTTAAAGAAGAAGTTGATGCATACGAAAAGTTATGTTCAGATGCGGGAGAAGAATACCTAAACACAGCAAATGGAAAATTAGCAAAAAAATTAGGGCTCAGTACAGAAGCATCTAACATACTTCGCAGAGTCGTCGCAAAAGATATGATGAACAAGGTAATAATTATGGGTGATGCTATCTACACAAGTGTAAACGCACCAGAAGGAGAACTTGACACCAACCTTGGTAACATTGGCGGGGTTTTAAAAGATATTGACCATATTGTTAATAACCCCCACCTTGACGCAGCAGAAATAAAGAAAGCACTTGAAGACAACTTAGAAGCTGCTGAAATTAACAAAAATCTTTATAGGGATTTGATAAGAGATACAGACAACCAAACATTAAGACCTCTCTATGAAATGGGGATGGATGCTTGTGCAACAAAGGCAGAGGTGGTCAGATTAACACTAAACACGAAACCACAGGAGGCTGAAACAATGCAATTGGCGGAAGAGCATGTTATAACAAGGTACGAAAAATTTAAAGAATGGGCTAAACAAAACATGGGTGTCTCTGCTGCAATTGCAATTTCCATCGCTGGTATTATAACAACTGTTGTTCTGGCTGGAAAAGCTGCTGTCGTTACAACAGCAAAAGCAACAGGAGCATTAGGAAAAGCATTGGCAAAACTTGCAAAAGCTGCCTGGCCTGTATTGGCACCAATTTTAAGCATATTGGCAACTGCACTATCGTGGGGTGCAAAGGGATTGGCATGGTTGGCGAAAAATTTGTGGGTCCTTGCAATAGGTTTAGCATATTTTGTTTACACAGAGTACAAAAATTATAAGAAAAAATAGGGAATAATGAAAAAATAAAAATAAACACTATTATATAAATGAACACCGAATACGCAACAATGAATGATGAAAAAAACGACGAACCCTTTAAAGATCCGCTAAACTTAAATATTCGGGAGGACCTTATCCGCCTATCCTTTGCAAAGGAGATTAAATATTCGGAAGCATATTTGAAAAAAGCTTCAATGACCCAACTTGAAAAAATTAAGCTTAATTATGAAAGAAACCAACTTGACAAAACAACTTCTTTGTTAACTGAAACCCTTGTAACCAAATTTTCAGAGTTATTGGAGCAACTGGACTTAATACAAAATGACGAAAAACTGGATGCAGAATTATCATCAAACAAACTATTTTGCGATGATGTCAAATCCTTGATCAAAAAAATTTCGCCCTATATCCCAATGATTGGTTTGCTAACTGGAGGCATAATTGTTGTAAAACATGTTTGGGACAGGAAACCAACCCCAAATAAAAATGTTACAGTACAAAATGATGAAAATTTTAATGAAAATAACAGTGGTGTCGATCCTGTTGATTCCAATAACAGTTGAGTTGATACTAATTAAGTTTTTACTGTTCTCACTAAGTGTTCCACCATGTGTTCTACAAAGCTGACAATGTTTTCCTAATCTTGTTGGTTAGGAAAAAAAATTGAATTTAAAAAATGTTTTTTCTAAAAGTATAATAAATGGAAATCAAAGAACAGTTAAAAGAAGAAATAAAACTTTTGCAAGATGATCTATACAAAAAGCAAAAGGGTTTGTATGAAAAATCCAAACCAAATGTTTTCATCAAAAATTCAATGTCATTTATACCATATATATCAAATGCAGAGTTAATAACTTTAGCTTATGAAAATGAATTTAAAGATGTAGGTATATTAACACGTAAAGCAATTTTTGAAAAGCTTAAAATTCCATTCCAACCCCATATAACCCCAGGCTGTCCAGATTACTATGATGTTCTAACCCCTGTTGAAACAATATTTACAGAGGTAAATGGAAAAGAAAAAGTAAAGTTTTCAAGTATGGGTTTGGCAGCTTTTGCTGTTGGAGGAAAAAAAAAAGCTCATAACATTGACTACTACATTAGGAATGAAACCATCATTAAGTACAATGAAAAACTTTGGACCGTCAGTCGTTCAACCCCAATACCAAACAATTACAACAGAAAAACAGAAGATGAAATAAAGCTTTTGCAGGAACAACTGTATGAAAAAAATTCAACTTTGTCCGAACTTATCAATCCTAACCCAATTGCAAAATCAGAGTTGCTTAGACTAGCTATCAAAAATGGATTCGTGGATCCAACCCATCTCACCAGCAAAACCCTATGCTACAAACTTGGATTGCCTTTTGTCCAACGAAAAAACGGTTGTTGTAGTACCAGCTCCAAACCCGTTAAAATTCTGTTTACAGCTGTAGTACCCTTCAAAAGTGAGACAATTGAGTTTTCAAGTATGGCCAAAGCTACTTTAGCTTTCGGGGAAAAAAACTCCAATAGCATTAGGTATTACATTAAAAACAAAACAATTATTTGGTACAAAGACAAATATTGGTCTGTAAGCAGAAAATAAAATGGGAAATTCAAAGTCAAAGCCAAAAGAAAAATATAACAAAAATCATATTACAAAAAAAGGGTTCCAATTTGGTTTAAGTTTTGGGAGAGAGAACCTAACAATGGAAGGAAATGTCCAAATAGGTTGGACAAACAAAACCGTCAAAAATTACACAAGGGTTCCCAATTGCGAAGCGAAGCCGAAAACGACTAACAAAAAATCGTCATCTGTGGAGTCTTTTGAAAATGAAATAAATAACAATGTTAATGAAAATCTTAAACTGGTATCGTCAAATCAAGCAACAACGGAGGGAAAGGAGAAACTTAATCCTTGAAAAAAAGTGGATAGACAATGAAAAAGATCAATGGGTTTACTGTAATGCCAGAAATGGTAGTTATTACTAAACAAAAACAAAAAAAATATCTTATTAAAAAAATAAGATATTTTAAAAGAAAACCTAAACAAAAATAAGAAATTTTAAAAGAAACCATACAATAAACAATGACAACCACAAAAACTCTCGAAGAACTCAAAAAACTTTTCCAAATAAGGATGCAACTAAGAGAAAGCTCAAACAAAAGACTCCAAACAATACGAGAGGAAAAACTAACATCACTTAAAGAACTCAGAGAAATAGGTAAAAATCTTGGTGTTAAAGGAGTCCATAGTTCCAACACAAAAACACTTTGCGAAAAATTAAATATCCCATTGGTAAAAAATGAAGTATTTGAAAAACACCACAGAAACACAATTAGAACACCAGTAAAAATAACATTTACTTCTGTGGATGGAGAAAAAATAGAATTTCCAAGTATTTACAGAGCAGGATTGTGTTTAAACAGAAATCCAAGTTGTATTCCATTTTACATTAAAAACCAAAAGGAAGTTATGTACGAAGGGCAATACTGGTCAGTAAGTCGGTAAAAAACTTTAAAAAACCACACTAATAAACAGTAACCGACTGTTTTCTAACAATTGCATATTGATATCTGGTCTTACATACACTGGACATTTCCATTACGATTTTCATATACTGTTTTCTAAGGTTGCATTTTCTCCAAAACATTGTAAGTTTGGTCATCTTTTACAAAGATTTCTATTCAAAAGGATAGAAATTTTTTTTTATGAAGTTTTTTACAAAAGTATTATAGCACTTACCCAAATAATGTTGCCAATGATAACACCAACAGCAAGAGAAAACCATGGCGAAATATTGTCAATGAACTCGGTAACCTTTTCATCAACAGCATTAATATTTTCATTAATTTTGTCCATATTTTATTTTAAAAAAAATAAAAAATTCATACTATAATAAAGATGACAAAGTTTACTAATGATCCCAAATTATTAAAAATTCGCGAAAATGCTCGTCTTAGGAAACAGAGACAGCTTCAACGCGACAAGGAAATGAAACCTTTCAAACCCGAAAGACTTGCAAAACTACAGGAAAAACAGAAGGCAAAGGAGCAAAAACTTGTTAATCAACAAGACAGGTTAAGAGATGACCTAATTAAGTTTCAGCAAAAAACTTATAAAAAATTACAGAAAAAGGAAACACAAAAATGGGCAAGAGAGATCAGACAAGAAGAAGCAAGACAGGACAAAATTAAGTGGTCTCGAAGGTGGAAAGGGGTTGGTAAAAAACTTACTAAAACTCGACAGGTTTTGGGCAACAAACTTTCAAAAATTTTCAACAGGAAAACAAAAGCCGACAAAAAACTCAGACAAACTGAGCCTGTAATGGTTAAAGATTTTGCAAATGGTAAGGCGGCTTTGTATGAGATCTCTGGACAAAATTACAAAGGGCCAACAATGTTTTTGGAACAGACAACAGCAGCAGTTGAAAAACTTATTAATGGGGTTGAAAATTCCAAAAAAGTAAAAACAACACTTGTTTGTAAACTTGTTCATTACGATTATGTTGACAGAATAGAAGAAGTGGATTTGTTTTACTTTACCTCCCACATGAAGGCAATGACAACAGAGGAGGATGTAAAAGAACTATACAAACTGTCAAAAAAAGAGATGTTGGAAAATTTGGCATCTCATCAGAAAAAGGGGTCAGGCTGGTCTATAAGATCTGTGGAATATTTGCACATCTCAATAACAAAATATAAACCTTTAAATGGAAAGGGTTACAAACCACTCCCAAAATTCATTAGGGACAAAAAAGCAATCATCAATCCTAAAAACAAGGATCCAAACTGTTTTTTGTATGCTGTTGCCATTGCAGAAATTTTAAAGGAAGATCCAGAAGCTCAAAAACTTGAAAGAGTGCCAACAGCTGTAGGATTATTAGCAAGAAAATATGATTGTACAGGCTTAACATTTCCTGTAAAAATTAAGGATATTTCAAAATTTGAAAAACATAACAAAATAGGTGTAAATGTTTTGACATATGATGACGAGATCAAAAAGGTTTGTCAAATGCAGTTAAGTAGATCAGACCATGACAACAAAGTTAACTTGTTCTGGTGGAACGACCATTTCAGCTATATTAAGGACAAAGGTAAGCTTTTAACATCCCAAAATGACAAACACAAAGGAAAAAAGTTCTTCTGCGACCATTGTCTAAACCCATTCAAAACAGAGGAGATACTAAACCAACATGAAGAAATTTGTAGAACTTTTGATGCCCAAATCCAGGAATATCCAGAAAAAGGTTTGGATGATATCATGGGGTGGGGTGGAAAAGATTATAGAAAAACTCAAGATGTTCCTTTCATTATTGTGGCTGATTTCGAGTGCATGCTAAAAACCTTAAAAACTAGGAATAACGATGAATCCAAAAGCTATACACAAAAATATCAAGAACACATACCAACCGGTTATTGCTTCCAAATCATATGTTCCGACCCAACTGTGTTTCCAGGAAAAACTGTAAGTTATACAAAACAATATGAGTTCCAAGATATTGGTCAAATGTTTGTCGAGGCTTTGGAAAAGGAAGCCAAAAAAATTTGGCACAAATATTTAAAAGATCCAAAACCAATCATAATGTCTGCAGATGACGAAAAAAACTTCCAAAATGCAACAGCTTGCTATGTTTGTGGTGGAAAATTTATAAGGAAAAAACTTAAAGATTTGGACCCCAGAAGTATTTGGAAAGCCAAAAAACTTACACCAAAATCCAAAGTTAGAGACCATGATCATCTAAATGGCCAATATAGAGGGGCAGCCCATAATGATTGTAATTTTGCAATGGGAAGTGCAAGACATATACCAGTTTTGTTCCATAATTTCAGTGGATATGATAGTCATTTACTGGCAAAATATTTAGGGTTGTCAAATGGTTCCATTGGTTGTATCGCTAAAACAGAAGAGGAGTATATTAGTGTTAATAAAAAACTTTGGATGGATGGGGGGTTGAAAAAGGATCCAAAAACAGGTACACTAAAAAAAAAGTGGGTACCTTTGGAGTTAAGATTTTTGGATTCCCTTAAATTTATGTCAAGCTCATTGGCTACACTGGCATCAAACTTACCAAAAACAGAGTTCCATTATACTGAAAATGGTTTCAAAGATCATCCAAAAGAAAATGTGGATCTGTTGAAACAAAAAGGTGTGTTTCCTTATGAGTTTCTGGATAGTTTGAAAAAGATGGACCACCCCAAATTACCACCAAAGGAAAAATTTTATTCCAGATTAACAAGAAAACATATTAGCGATGATGATTACAAACATGCCCAAAATGTTTGGGATAAGTTTAAATGTAAAAATTTAAAGGATTATCATGATCTGTATTTAAAAACTGATGTACTTCTTTTGTCAGATGTCATTCAAAATTTCAGGAAAATGAGTAAAAACACCTACAAACTTGACCCCATGTGGTTTTTTACAACTCCTGGGCTGGCTTGGAGTGCCTTGTTGAAAATGACGGAACAAAAGTTGGAACTTCTAACAGACCCCAATATGTACCTCATGGTTGAAAAAGGTATTCGTGGTGGGATATCTACAATTACTCATAGGTATGCAAAGGCGAACAACAAGTATATGGATGAGTATGATCCAGAAAAAGAAAGTGTTTTTATACCATATCTCGACAAAAACAATCTGTATGGTGGAACAATGACAGAACCATTACCAGTTGGAGATTTCAAATGGGTTCCAGATGATGAGTTGGCAAACTGGGAAAAATATTTGACAACAGAAGGCGAAGGCTGTTTTCTGGAAGTAGATCTCGACTATCCAGAAGATTTGCATGACCTGCATAACGAAATGCCATTTGCGGCCGAAAGAATGATGATCGACAAAGTGGAAAAGTTGGTACCAAATTTAAATGACAAGAAAAATTATGTACTCCACTATGAAGCTCTTGACCAAATATTGGCAAATGGTTTAAAGTTAACAAAAATTCATCGCGGAATTTCATTTACAGAAAAAGCTTGGATGGAGCCTTACATTATGTTAAACACGAAATTAAGAACAGCTGCCACCAATGACTTTGAAAAAGACTTTTACAAACTAATGAATAATGCACCGTTTGGAAAATCAATGGAAAATGTTAGGAACAGGATTGATGTCCGGCTGGTATCATTTGATGACCAACTTGAAAAATTAGCTAAAAAACCTACCTACAATGGCAAAACTATATTTACTGAAAACTTGGCAGCAATTCATATGAAAAAAACTAGGGTAAAATTAAACAAACCCATATATGTGGGTGCGGCTATTCTAGACAAAAGTAAAATTCCTATGTATGATTTTAACTACAACTACATTAAACCAAAATATGGGGATAAGGCAAAGCTGTTGTTTACAGACACCGACAGCTTGTGTTACGAAACTAAAACTGATGACTTCTTTGTGGATATCTCGCCAGATGTTGAAACCATGTTTGACACCAGTAACTTCCCAAAAACCCATCCAAGTGGAATTAAGTGTGGTGTCAACAAAAAAGTTCTTGGAATGATGAAATTGGAAACTGGAGCCGACCAAATTTCATACTTTGCAGGGTTAAGGTCAAAAGCATATGCACTTAAAATGGCTAGAAAAAGAAATCCTGTAACTGGGTTAATGGAAGAAAATGAGTCCAAGAAGTGTAAAGGTATTGCAAAGGCTGTTATAAACAACGACATCAAATTTAACGATTATGTGGAATGTTTGCATACAGGAAAAAACTTATTAAAAGGGATGAACACATTTAGGAGTACCAACCATACAATTCATACCATCCATATTAACAAAATAGCGTTAAATTCTGCAGATGACAAAAGAATCATACTAGATGACAGAACTTCAACCCTTGCAATTGGACATTGGAGAACTAGGTAAATTAGGTTCAAGATTTGTATCCAAAAAAAAGATACAAATTTCAAAAAAAAGGGTTCAAACTTTGTTATTTTTTGTTTCCTTTAATTCTTTTGTAATGGGATCTTAAATGACTGTCTAGTTCCCTTTCTGTTCCAAAAGTTTTTAAACATTCAGTGCAATTCCATATGGATCTCACTTTTTCTTTGTGGACAAACTTCATATGCAATCTCAGCGCTATCTCTGTCTTGGCTTTAAATGTACACAACTTGCAAACAAAGCAGGTGCTTCTGTTGTATTCAGGTTGATAAAAAACATCATTTTTGGGTTTCATTCTTATTTTTTTTAAATTTTGAAACAAACAAAAAACAATTCAAAAAATTTGGAAAAAACTTGGCAGCCATATTGAAAAAAAATCCCAGAATCCTTTGCCCAAAAACTTGGCAGCATCCCAGGATCCTTTGCAAACTCCAAACCCAAAAACTTGGCAGCCCCCTCCTGGAAATTTTGGCGGTCATTTTTAAAAATGTCCAGAATCCTTTGCCCAAAAACTTGGCAGCATCCCAGGATCCAATGTCAAAAATTTTTTAGAGGGGGTGGGGGTTAGGTTTCCATCTCTTTTACAAACATGTCCCAGGACCCGCATTTATACCCTACTACCAGTGTAATAGAAAGCTTTAATATTTCGAAAAGAAATAGAATTAGATAAATAGAATTTCACAAAAATTTCGAAGAATAGTATGCTCCTTCTGTCCATGTAAATAAAAGTGCATGCAAGTCGATGTAAATTAAGGGTATGAGCGTTGGCGAAAAATAGGGACTGTGACTGAGAAAATGCTAAACCGCTCACCTCTTAACAACTTGTTAATCCAAATCTAATATTTCGAAAAGAATAACTTAGTTAGAACTTCACAAAATTTACAAGGAGTAGTATTTCGATTATGCTAGCTTCCACTCATGTACATAATCGTGCGTGAAAGTACAAAATCGTGTTCGATCAGGCTTGCCCCAATAAAACAATATTTTACCTTTCCACATTTCTTGAACGGAATATTATTTTCTTGACAATACTTGTAAGTCAAGTCAAGTCCTCTGACACATAGTTTGGCTTTGAGTGTTCCAGGGGTGTAATATATTCCAGAATGAATCACGCCACTGTTATGAGATGACTGGTGCATAGCTGAAACACAATAATTAAAAATTTAAAAATCTTGTACAAAACTTCCTTGTGCCTTTAAGGAAGCAATAGGAAGAAAATGGCAAAATATAAAAACAATATTTGTAACAAATAACTCATTTTCTATCAGTGCAACACTTTAATATTTTTGCTGAACTTTTTGTTGCTAACTACATACCCTCGGCCTACAAAATCCTGTCGGTTATTTTTTTATTTAGATATGTTTTACTTTATCGCGTTTTACATTTTGAAAATCTGAATTATGTTGTGACTAGAATGCATTAATGAAATCATTAACAAAAATTGAACCAAATTGAATTTCAAAAATCACCCCTGGTAAAACAGGATACAATACACGAGTTTATGAAATAGCTTCTCAATCGTCAATTATAGTAGAGGGACTTGGTGATATTGGTGCATATTGGATTTATAGACAATGGTTTCACGTTGAATTTATAATTAAGAAATGTGGTAATAAACGGTTCTTTGTTTGTGCCGTTTTTTATCTGATTTCTTAATTATAAATTCTGTTTGCACGACCTTTACCGGCTTTCAAAACTCATACACATGACCAAATATTTTTCTCTGATTATTAGCTTATGAATTATTAATGAGTTTGAGAAGCCTAGTGGAAATCCAGCTTAAGTACATTCCAACATTGTCCACATATTGAATAAATATTTAACAAGCCGCTTAAATTTGTCTGCATCAGGCATAATTGGAGTTAGGTCTTGTTGTCAGTGCACTTTGTTTAGGTCCTTATAGGCCGTTTTTCTTAAAACAAGTTCCACTGTTGTATTTTGGTTACTATAAGCCTGTACGTAATCTTCACTGCGCATCAAAATGACGCGTTCTGCGTCTGGATAAAACTTATTTCAATTCATAATATCAGGCTGAGAAATTCAGTATAACAAATTCAGAAGTGTAAAAGAAATGCAAATGAATCCTGCGGCCTTAGCCAGGTGTTATGAATTAAGACAAGTTTTATCCCGACGGAGAACGCGTCATTTTGATGCCCAGATTAAGACCTGGATTATATACAGTAACCAAAATACAAAAGTGGGACTTGTATTAAGAACTAGTAAGATCCCAAGGCCAAGGATAGTGCAAAGTTTCTACTTTCTGGCAAATGATCAACAACGCATCCTAAAATCGGTAAATAAATCCTATTTTGCACTAGCGGCTTTACACAGGCTATATAAGTGCAGAATTATATTACCGTCAAAGAGAAAGGAAACAACGTCACAAGGCTTTGTGATAAATGCGACAATGTATTAAAATGTAAGCAAATTCGAATATAAAACAATTCAACGACGAAGATGGAAACGGATTCATTGTTCAATGTTGAATGTCTGCCAAAAGCAATCGCCAATGCCTCGTATAGATGATTTTTCAATCCTGCATGTGGTAAATATTCGCGTTTTATAGACAAACCATCTTCTTGAATATTTCGAAGGATATAAATGTAAGATGTTTACATGTATCAAGGAAACCATTGCTAAACGCCAACATGCATGGGTTAGCGGTCGCCAACACGAGTATAATTTTTATCGCAACAAGGTTATGAAACTTTGCAAATCGACACGTCGACGTTACTACCAAAATTGTGTTAGTAAATTGAAAGAATCTAATCCTAAAAAGTGGTGGGACAGTATCAAACAAATGTCTGGCCTTTCGAAAACAAAAACATTTTCTAGCATGACTGTGGATGGTTCTATTACTAGAGGTTTAGATCTAGCAGAAGTAATCAGCGATTCTTTTAGTAAAGTTGCTGATGAGATTCCACCGCTGACGTATACACCAGTTCCTGTTCCCCATATTAATGAGGAGTATATTATCAAACCCCAAGCTGTTGAACAAGCTCTCCTGTCAATTAAAGAACGTAAATCGAATGGCCCGGACGAAATCCCTAACTGGCTCTTGAAAAACCTTGCCTCAGTTATTAGCAATCCCATATGTACAATCTTCAATTCATCAATCAGTCAGAGTATCATCCCTCCACTCTGGAAATGCGCAAATGTCTTACCACTACCGAAGATTCCTAAACCGCAATCTGTGGACTGCGCCCAATTTCTTTGACAGCTGTTTTGGGTAAAGTGCTCGAAGGTTTCGTTTTCAAGTGGCTGTCCTCAATAATTATGCCGCAGTTAGACCCTTACCAGTTTGGTGGAATCAGAGGTTCTTCTACCACGCATGCTCTTATTCGTCTAATTCATCTATGGCTTTCTGCCACTGAAACTCCAAAGACGTTTGTCCGTTCCTGTTTAATCGATTTTTCAAAGGCGTTTGACAGGATAGATCATAATATCCTTATCGAGAAACTCCGAGTACTCCATGTCCCGCCAATTATTTTGAATTGGTGTGCGGATTTTTTGCAAAATCGTCAGCAGCGCATAAAACTTGGTTCCTTCAAATTTTCTTGGAGGCCTATTCATGCCGGAGTACCTCAAGGGACAAGATTAGGTCCTCTTTTTTTTCTAGTCATGATTAATGATCTAACACCCACACTGCCTATGTATAAGTATATCGATGATTGCACTGTTTCTGAAATTGTTTCTTTCAACCAGAATACGTCTTTGCAGAAAGAGATGGACTATATTGGCCAGTGGACAACTTTGAACAACATGCGGCTAAACGTGAAGAAAACAAAATAATTCAGGATATCCTTCTCAAAGTCCCAACCATTGCTCGATCCTCTGACAGCTAACAATCAACCGATTGAACATGTACAAACCATTAAACTCTTAGGAGTTAATTTGTCATCAGATTTGAAGTGGTCTTGTCATATTGAACACATTTGTTCCAAAGCCAGTAAACGACTTTACGCACTTCGTACACTTAAGCGCAGTGGAGTACCCACAAAAGATCTCTGTACTGTTTATTGTTCTTTTATTCGTCCAGTATTGGAATATGCGTGTCCAGTGTGGCATTCGTCCCTTACCCTGGAGCTAAGGAAACAGCTTGAGGACATTCAACGTAGAGCTGTGAAGATAATAATCCCGCATACGTCCTATGATAATGCCTTGGAACTAATTAATATCGATACCTTGAACGACAGAAGAGAATTGCTCACAAAATCTTTCTATAAGTCAATTTTGGATAAAGATAGTAAATTGAACGACTTGATACCTAACTTCTCCGAATGCCATTATTCCCTTAGGAATGCTAGAACAATCCCTATGCTTAAATGTCGAACGAATAGATTCAAAAATAGTTTTTTACCATACTGTATCCAAAAGTAGGATGTGCTGTGATGATAAGTTTTTAATATTTGTGCTCTAATTTTTATACCTTTTATATATCTTATTGTATCATTTGCTAGATTGGTGTTAATTTTGCAATGTAATTTTTAACTTGAGTTTTTCAAAATTGTTATACAATTTTGCCATTCAAGTTATTTTTAATAAAATTCAATTCAAAAAAAAAATTAAATAAATAAAAAATTAAAAAAAAAAAAGTTTCAGTACCTTGAGAAGCGAATCTTCCTCAAATACCTTGGAAAAGACCAATGTCACGGAAGACGTTTAACTTCGAACGTTGGTTTATAGACTTTAATCTAATTTTATTGGTACTGACACAAATAAAATAGCATTTAAATTACTAAAATATTATGGATAAGTATAGGTATGTATAAGGGCTCCAACACGAAAACGTTTTAAATAAACGAGGGCGAAGAACTAAATGTCCAATTACAAGCAAACAAATAATTTCTTGAACGAATCTTAAAGTTAAAAAGTATCGTCTTTGAGTCTTTTAAAGGCAGTAAAAAACAACAACACTATGTTTATATATTATGAGAGAACTATAACCAAGCCTGAAATTGTTTTCTGGCCCTGTTGTGTTCAAGAGCCAAGCTAAACTCGCTAAAATATACGGTGGTTTGTTTAATATGGTAACAAAACAACGTGATTTGGAAAGTACACGTTTTGAAAACGATATTAAAACGGAATAACATTCTGATCAAATACCTTTTGTTTTCTTGCTTGTTAACTCACTTGGTAAAAGAAAAAGACTTTACCGATACGAAGTAAAATACCCAAGAGCTCTCGATATAAAATCCAAATCTGGCGATGAAAATATTTTTTCGGAAGCTTCAGTTTCAGCGGCTTTTTACGGCCAAGAATTTTGCTCTGAAACCATGAGCCAGACGCTGAGGCGGTTGATTCTAGTAATGTTTAAACGTTTTCCTAATAATATTCGCTGTTTTCGATGGTCAGAGGTTTTTTTTGTGTTTTTTTTTTGTTTGTTTGTTTTTTTCCCCCAGCTTTATTGGGTCCAATAACATAATAAATAATCTAAATACCGAAATTAATACTTATCAAAAAGCAAGTTAACTAACAAAAAACAATAAATTATTACTATAGATATCAAGAACATTAAGCGGCCCAAAAGGGAAGGTGCGAACGGGCTCATACGACCCATGCGAGGTACCTCCCTACTATAAATAAAAAATTATAAAAGGAAAGTAGTTTGTAAAATATCTGCTTTGGAAAATAAAAGTAAATTTGTGTAAGTGATCATATCTTATGCCCTGTAGCAGGAACAATTGCGTACAAGAGTCCATGTACATGGCTTATCAATGTCGAAAGTTGATTTGACCAAGGTTAAAAATGTCTCTCTGAAGGATTGGGAAAACTGCTAGGTATAGAGCTACTGTACAGGTGAAGTTCCAGAGATTGGTAATACGATTAAAATATGAGGCCTGAAAGGTACTGGTTTTACATAAAGAAGTTTTAAGGTTAAAAAAATTCTCACTTAATCTAGTACGGCCATGAGTAACGAAAGTAACGTAATCATCAATATTTAGATTAGTGTATAACCGTACAGAGCTTTATAGAAGAATACTAGATCCTTGACTTCTCTGTCATAGCATAATGGTAATAGATCCAGCGCCACTGGTCTGTCTTTTTAGGACATTTCACTTTTTTTTGTTCTTAGTATCCATCTAGTGGCTCTTCTCTGAACTTGCTTTGAGCTGGAGACCAGATCTCAGTTGCATAACTTAACTGTGACTTGACTAGTGACAAATATAATGTTCGCCTAATGCAGGTGTCTGTTAGCAAGGGGCACGTTCCAAGCAGCTTGTTGGCTTTTGCTACAATTGTTTGAATGTGCTGGTTCCATGTGAGATCACTTGACATGGTGATGCCTAGGTCTTTTTCTTGTTGTACTCGGGTTAGTTTAACGAGGCCGAGGTGATAATCATAATTCGTTGGATTATGCTTACTGTCACAGTCAAAACTTTACATTTGGACGCATTAAATGCCATGTTACTTTCATGGCTCCGTGTATCCAGATTCGTCAGAGTACTTTGTAGATTCTCGCAGTCTCTCAAGGATGTAATGTTTCGATATACCTTTGTGTCATCGGCGTATATAGCAGCCATTGTGTTATCAGTTATCACATCAGGAAGATCATTGATGAAGATGACGAAAAGAATTGGATCTAAGATGCTTCCTTGGGGTAAACCAGACGTAACTGGTGGACGCCACGGTGTGGCGTCACAGAGTTTTCCTGTCACACCGTAGGATTTCAACTTAGCGAGAAGAATGCAATATGGTCAACTGAATCGAAAGCTTTGGCGAAATCCAGGTATAAGACATCTGTTTGAATGTTCTTATCTAGATTTTGTCCAATAGTGTGGAACACGGATAGAAGTTGCGTCACGCACGAACGATTGCTAATAAACCCATGCTGTATTACAGTGATTAGATTAAATAAGTGGTTGTAGAATTTATTGCACACACAATGCTCCAATACCTTACTGACAACCGACAACAGCGAGATAGGGCAGTAGTTTTCAGCAGGCTCTTTTGAATTTTTTTTGTGAACAGGTGTGAGGTTAGCAGATTTCCATTCGAGTGTAATCTGGCCACAGGTCCATGAGTGATTGAAAATTGCGCAAAGGCTCGGTCCAATTTGTTCACTGCACTTTTAATAAATGAGGAGAAATTTCGTCGGGGCCACATTCCTTGGTGGTGTCCAAATTCGTCAAACATTTTACGACCTCATCCACAGAGAGTGTTATATTTCCATATCAGTTTTGGGTGTGGTAGAAGAAATATGGGCGTCTGTTTCTGCGATTGGTCTGGAAGGTAGAAACACAGAAGAAAAGTAGGAATTGTAAAGTTCTGCTTTCTCAGCTGAGGTTTTGGCAGTGATACCATTGTATGTTATGACTGAACTCCGGTCCGTTCGATGATGAAGTATGGCTTTATGATAGCTCCAAAATAGTTTGGGATTACGTCTAAACGATGTTTCAATTTTTGTAAGATATTCACAGTGTTTTCTTCGTACTAAATTTTTGACATTTTGACTAAGTGTACGCAGTTTCCTTTGGCGATCTACAGATTTATCTAGTCGAAATTTTTTCAAGGCTGTATACTTCTTACGAATAAGATGACGCACTTCGCCGTCGATCCATGGAGGAGAATTTGCATCTCATCGTTTTTATTGGAATGTATTTTTTAACAGCAGACAGAAATGAATTTTTCCACTGTAACCAACAACGCGTCGATATTATCGGAAAGAGTAACATCGAGTGGTATACTCGTAGAAGGAAATTGCGAAGTTCTGCAAAATCTCCGTGTTTGAAGTCGTAGACTTGACGTTGAACTTGCTTACCTCGTCCAAATCTCAGTTTGATTGTAAATTCATGAGACGAGGAGTGCTATTAATGCCAATATCATATGAGTGACTACAAAATCGACCGACCGCGAAGCGGGAGGTTGATTTGTTAATCACGAGTATGATTTGGCATTAATAGCACGACTCAATTACCCATTAATTATATATCCTTCTGTAATCAGATCATGTCCTCGTCTTCTTTGTTTTCGACCGCAAATATTTCATAGTAGCCCAACTTTTGCGTTCTAGACCTCGGCCTCTCAACATGGCCCGCAAAAAATGCAAATTTCAGGCGCCCATTTTCTTTTAATATACGGAGACTCAGAGAGGAGTTTTTTTAATAATAAAGTGAATTTATGAGGAGTTCATACAATTATATGTGAGGTAAAACCGGGAGTTATTGATAAAGAATGACAAGACCAAAAAATGTGAGTAATTTAGTGCTGTTTGTCTTTACTTTATAACGTGTTTATACGCATGTATTTTTAACACATTCAGTTATATAAAGCTTACTGTATTTCACCGAGTGTTGCTACTTTACTGACTAAATCAAAGAGTGCCAATCTGGGTAATACTTTGTTTTTAATTTGTTGGGGACACGACACTGCTTTCAAAACGTATACAAAAAAATACAAATTTAAATTCTATATTTTAATATTTAAAATCCTCCATTTTTAAGTTTTTGAAAAATCCCGGAAAATCCTACAGCTTAGGTGCCGAACGGTGATTGGCCAATTTTGATAGCTAGCTTGATTTCCATTGGCTGAGGCAGGTGTGCGATTACAGCTAGCAAGAGTGCGATTAATGCTCAAATCGCACTCCTCTAAACCAATGAAATTGCAGTATTTGCATGGGCCTGATTACAGAAGGATATATAATTAAATAGGGAAGTGGTCGCTTAGAAAAATTACATTGTTCAGGTGACAAAGTAAAAACATCTCCGATTATTTCAGGGTAGTTACATAGCAGCAGATCAAATTTATTTCTAGCGATGTGTGTGGGTCCCGAGATGTACTGCCGAAGAAAGTTGTCATTGACCACGTCGTAAAAAAGATCACCAACCGCTTGTCTTCCAGTATTTATGGGGACAGTCTGATCGTCCGACCAGTTTACGTTAGGAAGATTAAAATCCCCTGTCACGACCACACAATTGGACTCTATGGTACTTTGCAGAGAGGCATTCAATTGAAAAAACACATTGGGGGCAGAGTCAGGAGGGCGGTAAAATGTGTATAAAATAACTGATTTGCTGTTTGGTTGATTAAGTTCTACCACAACGAGTTCGATGTCCGTTCGTTCGAGATCTAATCGGCGAGTTGTTGGTATGACAGATTTTACTGCGACTAAAATACCACTTCCGACTCTATCTGTTCTATCACGACGGAAGATGGAATATCCCTGCAACAGTTCACTGTTCAGAATGTTCTCACTCAGCCAGCTCTCACATATACAGACCACATCAAAACCACCACTATAACCAGATGATGCAGCACTGTAAAGTGGAACGAAAGTCTTCAGGCTTCTTGCTTTAAGTACGGAGCCCTCAAACCCTCTCTACAGTCTGTATTATTAGGACCTGGATTCGTTTCTACGTCACCTGATAAACATATAAATATAAAATAAATGCTGGCGTAGAGGAAAAGTCTGAATCCCAGCTGAAGTTTATTGAAGTTCGTTAATGACCGTTGTTTAACTGTTATTCGACGAGCGCGACCGTTCTAACCGTAAATTACCCAAGTAAATTAGTTTGGCATTGGATATGTCTTTTGCGTTACACCTTTTGGGATAGTAAACTCCATGTAACGACTCCAAAATGTAAAGAAACAAAAGCAACTTTCGGATGAATAAAAAGACCAAACCAGACGGCATGGCGTAATCAAACGTTCATAAAAAAACCTTCAACTCGATCGACAAACTACCATGGGAGGACGAGGAAAAAAGGCAATCCGGATACTTTAGAATTATGGTATGTTGAGAGGTGTCGCGGGAAGCTATCGGAACAATAAATTGTTAATATCAGGGAAAACCCCGAACACGCAATAATTCGAAAATCCAAATAAAAACCAAACCAAACAACCAAATGGGATAGAAATTGGGCGAAATGTAGATAAAAGTCAAGCGGTGAAGAAGGTTGGAGTAAACGTTTGTAGAAATCAACGATACGGCGAAGAGCGAGGAGATAACAAATGGTAACGACCACACGGAAATTCGATATTTGAGTATATACAAACGGTTTAAATACAAGACAAATTGATAAAAAAAAAATTGAATCTGTAAGATTGAGAGTAGACTAACCAAACCAAACTGATACGGCTATAGATGGAGGAAGTCTTTGCAGAAAAAACAGTATTAACAATAAAACGATGAGACCAAATCTACGGAGAAAATTCTTTATTGTTCACTTCTTTATTGACATTCCCATCTTTAATGTTGAATTTGTCAGCAAAATAATATAATTTTCTTTCTCGTTTCGCTCGTCCGGCTCGGCTCGTCATCAAGACGACAAGACGTTACAAGGTGAAATGTGATTGGTTGTTTATGAGTCTGGGGAAAAGTCTAGACAAAACGTGATTAGTAGTTGACGAATTTCGGGAGAATATGTATTCCTATCATTATTTTTTGTTCACAAAATCTGTTATTTTATTCGAAATATAGTAAGGTTAGATATACTGCCGCCGAAACAGAAAACGTAGGAGTCTAACGTTTCGAGCGAAGGCCCTTCGTCAGAGAGAAACGTTTCTCTTCGCTCGAAACGTTAGACTCCTACGTTCTCTGTTTCGGCGGCAGTATATCTAACCTTACTATATTTCGGTTGTTGTTTCTACACTGCCTTTGACACTGCTTACGCAGCACGCTACTTTTATTTCACTGTTATTTTATTGTCGGTCATTTTATAAAATAAATACCTAATGGGTTTCCATGTTTGGATAGCCTGATCCAAACACTCGGGATGTTGCTCGACTGTTCGAAAGCTAAAAAACACTCGCCTAGCGGCTCGTATTTTTTTACGATTTGCGAAAGCCGGTCTCGCAACATCCCTCGTGTTTGAATCAGGCTATCCAAACATGGAAACCCATTAGGTATTTCTTAAATTATACGCAGAAATCATGCACCCATGCAGTAGAAATATTCTCCTTCTTTCTGTATACTTCGTAAACATTTGCAAAACCTTCTGCCGAATAGAAATTATCAATAGACCATGTTATGATCGCCCAGTTATGACGACAAAGTCTGAAACATCCAAGTCCGTGACATTGGCGCCTACTATACGTACGCAAAAATAGATAAAATTTGATGTATTATAAAGAGCTGTCGTCCTTTTACTATAGGTGTTAATTATCACTTATTTGTATCGAATGAGAATAAATGCTGGAGATGATATCCGTCATATCGTCCGGGTTAAGCAAGCCGGGATCACGGTTAGGCGAAACGGGATGGAAAGACTCTTGGCAAACACTTTCCCCATATAAACGAAATTAAATAAATACAATAAATATATACTGACGATACGATCATGCTTACTTACGGCAAACGTATATGTCCCGCCTTCGATGTAAACAGCCCCTAAATGTTTGGGTTCGATAATATCTATTCATACGCAGCAGACACATGTGTAAATTAAAACTGAGAAATATCATTAATAATAAGGAGTCATTTACCTAAAGCATTTTCCTTTTCAACCATCAAAAATTTCATATCTGGATGTCTCAATATCAGTTGTCGGGCTGTAGCCAAGCCCACAATGCCTCCTCCAACAATGACCAAGTCGTAATTTCTCCCCCTTTTCTCCTGGTCAGCTACCAACCTAAATGAACAGTTTTCAGTTATTAAAATGTACAATAAAACAGAAATTTGTCCAGAGAACCCATTTTATAGTGAAATAGCAGCTATAAAACATGAAAAAATAATGAAAGATTGAAAATAGTTATTGCATGTACGATTACACTTCATTTAGGCAGTTTTTTATTTTATTTTAGTCTAACGTTTCGAGCGAGGCCCTTCGTCAGAGAGAAACGTGACGCAGTATATCTAACCTTATTATAACCCTAACTATATTTCGATTGTTGTTTCAACACTGCCTATACGCATGCTACTTATATACATATTACAGTATGACCAAAGGCTATATACACCGCAAAACATGAGATATAATCATATAACTTAATTCAAACTCCACTAAGCAAATTTTGGCCGCAAGCATTTTTCGGGCCTTTGCTGCGGCAAAATTATTTGCCAGCTTACTGAAGTCAAGCGATCGTAAGATCTCCCATTCGATACTCATAATTGATAATGCAGTCAAACGTTTCTGTCCCATCGTGCTACACAAGTAGCTCTTCTGACGTTTAAGCTTCGAGAATGAACGCTCCCCCGTACAGTTACTGACCATCATGCAAAGATAAATTCTCAAAGCAATTTCCACGTTGGTGAATGTTTCACTGAGCTCATTTTCCTTCAGATCAAGGAACATGATAAACTCAATCGATCTTTTGTCATCCTCGTCTTGTTCCATCCTCATCTTGCGAACCTTTGCTCCGGGTTGCAATGGCTCAAAGAAATAATGGACAAATTGCATTCCGTGCGCGAGCATACCATCAGGCAATCTATCTGGCCAAGCACCAAGATCATTTGGGAATTTATCCGAGTCTGACGCTAATGCAGGCTGTTGAATGTGTGTCGACTCTTTGGGAATGACATCAGTAGCGTCTTCCCTG
The DNA here is from genome assembly GCA_035771165.1 of Paragorgia papillata. Taxonomy (NCBI): domain Eukaryota; kingdom Metazoa; phylum Cnidaria; class Anthozoa; order Scleralcyonacea; family Coralliidae; genus Paragorgia; species Paragorgia papillata. The sequence goes on along the minus strand of JAWNZC010000213.1, from coordinate 1,539,971 downwards.
CTTTTGCCAGCAGCTGCGTTTGTGCCACTATATCAGCGCCTGTTTCTCTAACATCTTCATCAGGAGTGATACCGTTGTTACCAATGGCCCCGGAGCTTCTATCGGGCACTTCGGAATGATCTTCAGAATTACAAGCGGCACTGGCAGGAGTAGCATTGACATTGTCGCTATACCAGGGCTAGTTTTCGTCAAATAAAACTGATCTTCTTCTCTTGCTATTCTTGTTCTTGTTTCTTCTTGCGTTTTTGATATCCAGACAAATAGTCAGTCAAGCTACCAGATTGTCCCGACATACTCACATATGCGTATACAATGAAGACTTTAAATAAACTGACTGCAATAGCACGTAAGCATGGTGCCACTTTCAAGATACAAGCAAAATGCTAGATATGCTCTTTTGTTATAAACGTTTATAACAAAAGAGCATATCTGACATGTCATTTAAGCGGAAGCATTGCAGCTGTGGTAGCAGCTTGTCAGTTGTCAATTTATCACGAAAGCTTCCGCAAAAGCGTCGATTCATATTTCATAACCTTGCATGGAGATTTGATCGAATTTATCAAAGTTGAAAAAGTTTTTAATATATTTCGCTTGAAAGCGTAGCCTTGTTTCTTCGAAGAAATATGAAAGTTACACAGAACATTTAAAGAGTTTAAATCTAAGCTTTGAAGATATGTCAACGACTGCATGTTCTCCAACTATGCAAACCCCTAGTTTCTGAATGGTTGGCTAATGCATCAGAATACGAAAATTTTGTCATTCAGAATTGCGAAAAAAACGTTCAGAGAACTGGCAGAGTCCTACAAAGTAAGCGGCGTTTTTGCAGGTGAACTAGGAAACATTATGGTTATAGGTCTTGCGAATGTTCTTGGAATAAACATTGTGCTTTACACTTCTATGACAAGAATGGATACTATCCAATGGATACAAGTAGTTGCACGAGAGAAAGCACTAATAAGCTGTCCAATTTACCTCGCATTTAACCACTCGGCATGCGGCCATTATGACGCTGTGGTAGAATCGACAAAGACAAATACAGTAGAGTCCTCTAGTGAAACAGAGTCTGCCAATCAAGGCGACTCTATGATTTCTGAAAATCCTGAACGAATCCGCAGGAGAGCAAAAGCTACGTTAATTGATTTGATTGCATGAGAATTGTTAAAACGCGGGGCCCCTGCGCCCTGCTACATATGTGATATCCCAAAAACTGGCGATGCGGTCCCGAAAATCTGCGGGGGCCCTCAAAAGCGCAGGGCCCCTGGCACTTGCCCAACCTCCTCCCCCCCCCCCCCCCCCCCGCTTGATCCATCACTGTTCAGATCACATAAATGTGTTCGCATATCACGCTTGTCCACGCGTGTAAAATGCGTGTCGAGATTTGCACCCTCACCGGGCTCTGAGGAGTGAACAGGAAGCAGATAATATTCAGGGCCTTTGGCCGTATGACCGGACTCGGGGATTAGAGGTTGTTATGCGCATTTGCGGATATATTCATGTTTCTTTGTTCTGAAGGGTGAGTGACATTTGGAACCCGCGTTTCCGTGCTAAAAAAGCCAACCGCCTGAGTGAGTTATTAAATTGTACTGTGGAACTTGTTTAATCGAAAGCTGATATTTCGAAACGTTTCGTGTTCTTAATTCTGCACATGCAAACAAATGTGCGCCGTGGAACAATACGAAATTTACGGACGGGAGAATGGTATTTTGATTATTAACTTTCACCACATGCAGATAAACGCGCGTGAACGTTAATAGTAAAGTGTCTGAGCGTAAACACAAACTCGAAGGCGCACGGGAATAGTCTGGAGTGAACATAATAAAGTAGAGTGTTTATTTGAAAGCTAATATATCGTGTAGTATAGCCTAGAACTTCACGAAATTTACAAAGAATGCTATTTTGAACATGTTCTTTCGAAATGCTACATGTATTTGTTATGGCCCTAACTCCGACTATATATACGGGTCCAATCTAAGCAAGCAAGCAAGCAAGCAAGCAAGCAAGCAAGCAAGCAAGCAAGCAAGCAAGCAAGCAAGCAAGCAAGCAAGCAAGCAAGCAAGCGAGCGAGCGAACGAACGAGCAAGATCACATCCTGACTATCACCGCGCCACAGGGCTCGTAAGAAGTTTAAAGTAACATCCTGACTATATCGTCACCGCTGATGGTCAGCGGTAACCACAAAAAGTAGAAGGGTTGGCCATAGACCAACGACCAATCCATGAAATTTTGGTTGAATTTGGTTGAAAATTCGCTAAATACTTCATAAAGCTCTGTCCGCAAGATTCTCCGTGTAGGAGAAATGCTTGCTTGCACCATTATCCTTAAACATTTTTTGCATAATTTGGTACGAGTGCAATCAAGCATTTTATTCATTCATACACACATGGGTAAGCCTTGCGTGCGCCAGCCTGGTTAGCGGGATGGCTCGTTTTCTTTTTAACATCTCTAATAACCCACCGGCGGAGGTATATGCAGTCTCTGAGTGTCCTCTTGTTATTTAGACAAAGATTCTTGTGTTTTAAAACATTTGGAAGCTTGATCTGTGGAACATACTTTTTTATAACCTGCCAGCAAACACCCTTCTGCCCGTCTGTTGCAATACAATGCTGCTGCTGCTGCGATTGCTGTAATTTTACAGAAAGATATGTCTCAATTTCTACCTAGTTTAATTTGTTTCAGTTTTGGATGTCCTTGTACCATAGCTAAACTTATACAACAATGGCACGGTCGAGAGGCGTTGCATTACAGGACTTTCGTAATATGTGAAAGGATTTTCTGGGCAGATATGTCGCCAAATAGTATCACTTTTGTACTGATCGGAGACTTTAGTGCATTCGATGTTATCATTACACGCATTTTGTCCTTCATTCACACTGATCTTTCACGTTAGCAATAACGCTGTCGAACAGCTCTGAAAGTTCACTTACTATACTTCTGATTTTCACATTATCAACATTACCGTCGTCTTATGCGCTCTATAAACGCAACTGTTTGCACCAAATTTTTTCACATATAGCTGTGAAACTTTCTGCAACACAAAGCTGACTTAATTCTCTGACTCTGGCACAGTCGATTTAGTCATTTTAAGTTTCTTCAGCATTGTTCGCTCGTCTTCAAGTTTTTTCATTTGCTCGGAAGCTTGTATCAACAGTTTGGCCGCCTTTTTTGCCAAGTTAAAACCTTTTGGAAATCAGCTAGCTTTCTCTTCGACAACTCTTTGTTCATTCTTTTCAACAATCGTCCGGCTTTCTTGTTCTTACGAAAAGCTCAATCGTTCCATTCACGGCGTTATCTCACCATCAAATTTCATTTTGACCGAGAAAAAAAAAACGAGCACTGAACTCAGAAGACAGAGTCTGAGTATAAATTCACAGAGGCTTTCGCAAGTATTCTAGAGCACAAAACCGCGCATGTCATGCAAAGAAAACCAGACAAAAACATTTAATTTAAAAAAAGGATGTTAACGTCTTTTCATGTCTTAATCAGAAGACTTTATCAAAGAAGTGTTCATATAAATGTTCTTATGACTTTTCTTCTTCAGAAGACTCGGTTTCGCTTCTCCTTTGTTCTCCTTCTGCCGACTCTTTTCAAGTTCTTCTTTCTCGCTTTTGTGTCCGCTACGACGAAATCACATTTCTCGTCTTCACTCGTTTCCTGGCAACGAAAGTAGAAGCGCCCCGGGTTATTTGTAGACTGGGACACCTACAAACTGGCACTTTCATCACACTTAGTCGCAAAGTGGAACGTTGTTTGATTTGAACCTCTGGTTCACTTTGGTCCCGTAAGCACCATTAAATGAGTGTCTTCAGGCGTAAACAAAGTACAAGTCTCAGTTTTGCACTTTAGGAATTCACGTCCAACTTTTGAGGCCAGCACCACAAAAACACGGGTATTTCTCCACAGAAACCATTTCGACACTACTTCTCAGCTAGGTAGAACGGAAACTCTGTAGCTCAATCCAAAATACTCCCGATCTTTTTATATATGTTTTGCTATATATTGACGTCACAAATATTGACTCACATGACCAACTCATAAGTGTATATTGCGCCAGCGCAAATCGTCACCTGATAGGTCGTACCAATTAATCCACACAGTGAACTCACACCTCTATAATTAGTTTTCTGCCCTAGTCATGGTCATCGTTAAACCCAAGGTCAATTCTTTTTTAAAACAACCGCGATCTCCCCAAAGCACACAAGTCACAGCACAAGTCACAGCACAAGACACATTATAGAGAATCGCGCTTTCACAGACATTAAAGTACAAATCTCACTTCTATAACTCAATTTGCATTCAAAGTGATACATGTTGAAATATATTGCCTATATAATTCTTTCATAACACCATGATACCACAATCTCAATTGAACAAGTTAACACCTAACCTCCCGGCCTGTACTATAGAAAACAGTCGTCGAAGCTCAATGATTGAAACATGTTTCAAATTCCTTTTTTAAAACAACCGCGATCTCCCCAAAGCACACACAAGTGACAAGTCACAACACAAGACACATATAGAATCGCGCTTTCACGGACATTAAAGTACAAATCTCACTTCTATAACTCAAATTACATTCAAAATATTACATGGTGAAATATATTGCCTAATTGTTTCATAACACCACAAGTATATCACAATTTTAACAATTGCATATAAAATGTGTTAAACACAACTAATTGGCCAATGTCAAACACTAGTCGGGTTAGGTTAAAACGCGGATGCGGACAGACGGACGAATATCAGGATAAAACGCGGATAAGAGGGTAAAACGCAGATACGAGTGTAAAACGTGGATACGAGGACCCCTGGTAAAGCTTTGTCGGCGATTTAAGGTCTTATGCAGGTTCATACAGATCTTTCCAGTTTGTTTGGACTCACCCTGCGAGCAGACCCTTATAAATACTCGCTACTAGCAACTCGTAAAATAAGGCTCTGCCGAAATCGAGTCGAATCTCTGTCGAGCATGCGCGAGAAACATTGTCAACCCGCTTCCGCTTAATATTAACTTTTATTAATCGAGTGACGAGAGCGAATGAGCGATTGTACAATTCATTTTAGCGAACTGTATAGTCTATAGATTCATTCTCGTTCCCTGGGGACGAGAATGTTGTATATATATATATATATATATATATATATATATTATTAAATATGTGTGGTGGAGTTTGCAGATTATTATTAGAACAAGACGTTATTTTTAGGTAGACCGCGTGGGAAAAAGACTAAGGAGAGACTACATAGTAGATTTCGTTCGAGACTTTTAAGTGAGAAAGCACGAGCAACTATTCAAGAGCTAAAACAACCGTGATTTTGTGAGGATATCAAAAGTTTATATTTAACCTTCGAACGTCGCGTTTTGTTGGAGACCTGAACAAGCACTTTCCCGACAAATACAGTACAACGGGCTCAGATTTGGCAGTCGGTTTCCCCCTAAATTCAATGCGTGCGACGTAAAAACCGGTTTGACGGAAGAAAACGAGATTGACTAGTCCAGAAGTTTGGACTGCGGCGACTTGAAAGATTCGACTCGATTTCGGCAGAGCCTTATTTTACGAGTTGCTAGCAACGAGTATTTATAAGGGTCTGCTCGCAGGGTGGTTTGGACTGTGAGAGAAATTTATTAACACAATTAAAAGCTGAGATAAATGATTTTCAGTAAGCAGAGCAGACTTCACCCACTTTATTTAGTATTTTTAACAAAACAAATAAATCAAACAGACGTTCGTTAGACGTTCGTCGAGCTGAAACCTACAACCTACAAGGATCGAACCTACAACCTTCTGATGACCGCCTGCAGCTTTGATCCTTGTCTGGGTGAGGTTTGAGCTTGACGTAACGTCTAACGAATGTCTGCTACATTGCACCAAGCTACATCTTACGTACAACTCTTAGCAAAAAATAGAACAATAATTAAATTTGGTTTTCGTATGATAAATTACACGCGCATTAATACACGCGCCCATGCATCGAGGCCTATCTCTACTTATGAAAGGCCCTAACCTATAGATAAAAAGATATCGCAATTTGTACTTGCCAATTTATACTATCTACTGTGTACCTATACCTCTATCAACACGGGCAGTTCTCGACGTTAAAATTTGGTTAGTCAGTGAATGTCCTTTTAGGCCGGCAGCTGTGGGTCAAAAACTAGCCTAGAAATGAAGTTTTGCTGGACACATTTAAAGAATAAGATTTCTTTAGTGAAAATGCATTTAAATGCGATGCAGATGTCAAATCAACTAATTGGCGCCGGAGTTAACAAAAGGGGGTGTGTGCTAAATAATGACGTCATCTGTTGTTGGAAAAAATATAAATTTTGGAAATCTGCAAGTTAAACATCTCTGCCAGATAGAGCTATATAAGTAGACAAAAAAACTCAATTGGACTGATTACTTTCAGTCATTCGTTACGGAAATATCGTACACCAAAGTTTTTTTAAAATTGCTGACTAAGCATTTTTTGTTTGTTTTATATGTCCAAATGGTTCATTTCAAATCCATTATTTTTCTACAGTAAAGTTCCTGTTAACAGATCATCTCTTAGAGAAAGGCTTAAAAGATTACATAGCGCTAGTATCTTTAATTCGGCACTCCAGTGTGTGCATCAAAAGATGGCAAATTTCTTTAAAAAATGTGGAGTAAAATTTGGAGAGCAAGCAAAAATTAGATTTTCTGCCACACTCCTAAGCATTCAATGAATCATCCAGATCCTTAAAAATTAAGCGTAGTATCAAAATGCCACTTCAATCAATAGTATATCAAAGCAAAAGAACAACTAAACGCTTATTTTGTAGTACAATGACCTTCTGAGCAGCCTAAAAACTGGACAATTAAAATGGTTGTGGCAGAAATGCATGGCATATGTATGGCATGTTATTGTGCCAAGAAATGATGATACAAATAATGAAGCAATGCTTTTTGAGGATTTAAGTTTTGACAAGGCTAGCTCCTATGAAGAGGGCAACAAAGGAAGAAAACATAAATTATCAAACAGATAAGCAGTCAACTACAATCTAGCCTGCGCACAGGGAGCCCAACTCTGACGCCTCTTTTTTTGTTTTATTATATTGAGCTTGACTGAAAACCGAGGCCGCTTAACAGTTGTGTAAGCTGGGATCGCGGCGCTTCTCTTAACAGTTGGTAATATATGCATATATATGCAAATTACAGCGTGCGGTAATTTGTAACTCGAAACAGCTGTGGGCTTCTGTGCCACGTGAATGGCGCGTGACGCTCACTGAAAGCTGAGACGACTAAACACGCAGTGCTGCGTTCTGTGTCGTGTAATTTGAGCTCGAACAAATTGACGTTGGCGGAACACCCGCACGATTACGGATAAATGAACCGGATAAATGAGCCAGTCAACCCGAGTCAATATTTCCAACAAAAGCCACCGCAATTGCCTTATGTCTAGTTTAGGGTGCGAGTAAAAACCTCCCTCTAACCGTACAGATAAGTTTTTTTGCTATTTTATTTGATAACACTCATTTAAAAAACAAAAGTCTTCTACCACACAAAACGCCCGCTCCTTTGAGGCCATTTTGCTTGACAGCTAAGTGTTACCACTCTACCATGATGCATTGCGGTTTTTGTTAAAAGGGGAAAGGTCCATTGTTAACCTTCTGTTAGTTTAATTGCAGAAGCTCTAGCTAGGTCAGAAGGGATGAAAATTAGGTTTGAAATCCTCTAGGATTGAAATTAATGAAACCTAACTCCAACATAAATCCCATGTGGGAAATCTAATCTCATGTGGGAAAACATGAAAGAGAGGGGGGCAGGTTCTTCTATTGGCAGGTTTTTCTATCTACTTTTAAAGATGTTAGAAGCGAAACCAGGATTATTCATATTAGGTTTTTAGACGTTCTCTGGTTTAAAATATTTATTTAAGTTACAAGCTTTCGACTGCCAGTCTGCAGTCTTCGACGGGTGAATTACAATGAAAAGAGTGATATGTCAGTGGTTTACAATTACATACTGCAGACTGGCAGTCGAAAGCTTGTAACTTAAATAAATATTTTAAACCAGAGAACATCTAAAAACCTAATATTTTCTATCTACGTTTTTACGAGCTTTTCTTTAGCTCTTTGGTGATATTTGGGTAAATAAATTATCCTATCCTATTCAAGCCTCAACCAACCAATGATACTAGTCTGCAATTTTTGATACTAGATATAATTAATGATACTAGACTGCAATTTTTGAACCACAATCACTAGAGAAGCCTGTGGGGTATGCACAGTAAAGTTCAATTTGTCACTTAGTGCAGACCCCATGGGGGTACTCTGCCAATTTTTGGGTAGGAGTGTGCCAATGTGACCTCAAAATCCTGACCCAATCCCAGACCTAAACTAAAAAAAAATCAATACCCTATGGCTATCCCAGCACTGGTGTCACATCAGCATCCACATCCTAGTAGTATTTCAGTCTCTGATCAGACCAAAATAGGCACCCTATTCCAGACCAAAATGGACTATTTGTATACCCTATCCCATACCTAGAGCTTGAAAACAATACCCTATAGGGCAGCACATACCTGTATCCCTTGTATAGTCCCCCTTCCCCCCCCCCCATCCCCTTCCCCCCCCCCCCACCCCCCCCACTGGGTGCAGTCTTCAAAAGAGGTCATCCCATCTAATGCACATATCAATGTTAAGTGGCAGGGGAGGAGGCCAGCATACTCAGGGGATTTGATATGAAATTAGTCTTTTTTGTCAAATATCCCACCCTTGGAACTTATTCAACAATCAAATGAGATCAAATTCCCCACTACTGCAAAAAAGGTGGTGATCAAATGATTACAACACAATTTAACAAAATATCAATATTTATTTCAACTGAACAGAAAATGTTAATAAACTTGAGTCTTGATAAGTATATAATACGAATCTGGTATTCAGGTTTAAAACTTTCTCCTTAGCATTTTGCTTCCTGGTTTCTGCAGCTTCCCTAGCTCCCCTCTTTCTGTTTTCATGAATTTGGCACAGATGATCAAACCAGAACTTGACTTTCTCGGGAATATTACACTGTTTTCTTTGACTTCGGCCTCTTGTTTGTGATTTTCAATACCCACCATTTTGGCTTGCATCGTGGGTCTGAGTGTTGTCAAAAGTCCCAACATGAGAGACTATGAGATGATCAAGTTGCACCACCACGGGACCTCAACATTTGCCAAATCCCCTGGGTATGCCTGCCCCCCCTGCCGCTTAACATTGATATGTGCATAACTTCTACACAGACTGCTAACTTTACACACAATATCTTGCAACTACACTTTTTGAGATTGTGTGCCCATAATGATCATCTAATGCTTTTATGTGCACAAATTCAGTTCAAAAACCAATTTTCAAGGCCTAAAATAATAGAGTTTATAACACTCCTTGTTTGAATGCATTGATTTCTCAGCATGTGTGCATTTTTCATCTCCAAAAAATTCTTCTGTGCATGCCTGCGTGGTTTGCAAAGTTATCAGTTTGACTTCTACCATTTAAATTATGTTGCATAACCCACTAAATATTCATTCATTATTTAAAGTGCCTATATCATGATTGGGGATTTTACATATTTAGGATATTTGGAACCTTCTGAGAAGATTTGTTTTATATCTTCCTTTTCTAAAATTTCATCTTCATGGACTTTTTTGCCGTTAAAGTTGATGGAAGTGACGTCAAAAGAGGAATTTGTCTATACGAAAAACACTTTACAGATCAGGGGCGGATTTAGGATTTTGAAAACGTCAGTCAAAGTTGTGGTCCGTGGTTCTAGGGGGGTCCGGGGGCATGCCCCCCCCAGAAATTTTTTGAAATTGGGGTCTCTAAAACGGCATTTCCCACGATTTGACAGCACATTTGAGCAAATTTTGAAACTTTTAAAACATATTTTTAATGGCACATTTTATTATGTTTACAAAACATTTGTCCAAATTGGATGTTCAGCATTTATATTCTTACAAAGCTAACTAAAATATTAGCCAAACGAGAAAGGCGCAAACACCCATGCATGCCTTCCAAAATTAACTAAATATTAATTGTCTCAAAGACCTTGTAGTGTGTAATTTTCTCTAATTTAATAAATTATATGTCATCTACCGAGTCCCGACTACCGTAACATTACATCGAGATTTAATAGTGGGGCGGGCAATGCTTGTGATATAAGCTAATTAGATAAACCTAGGGTCATATTTCACAAACGCGCCGTTAAAATATATCTTATCAGAGCAAGATAGCGAGACTAAACATAATTTGAAAACAGTTATTCATTTCAAAATCATGAAAAGAAAGATCCAATTTAACGTTGAACTAAACCTTGGCTTAAGGATCAATTGATCCTTTCAAATTCATATATAAGAGCTCCTGGCAAGCGTGAAATATGCTATTAATGCCGCTTTGCTGAATAAATATATGTCTGAACTCTGAACTCAGACTTCACTAGGACGCAAAATGATAAATAATACGATATTGAGACTGGACAAAAACACATATATTCGACACTAGATTGTTGGTATATTTGAAATGAAACTAAGATGACCTTAACTTACCAGTCTTACCTTACAGCAGTAGGGGAATAAATGACTCCGCGCGGCGCCAAAATTCAGATGCTTAATCAATCGCGTCTATTAAAATGTTCCTCGCTTGAAATAAATCGATAACTGTGTAGTCTAGATGACAAATCATCGTAGATTGTTCACAGTATAACAGTATTTCTTCATCGTTGCTGTTAAAAGCAGCTAAAACCCGTTGGAAAGCGCTTATACAGAACTTGTATGACGTATGACTCAAACCAAACACAGTGAGAAGCCTTCAGGCTTCAATGAATAAATTACTCGGTATCTCAGCTGACTCAGCAATCAATGGTCGCCATGGTGCAGATCGGTCAAAAAGCCCTAAATCAACGCGACAGCCAATCAGGTTTGAGGCAAATCGGTCAAAAAAGTGGTTGCCATGGTGCAGATCGGTCAAATTGATCAAACACCAATCAGATCTCTCCACAAACCGGTCAAAACTCTCAAAGCGAACGCTGACCACCGGTCATCCCTGCCCGGTGTTTGCTGACTCGCAAAATAAGAAAAAAGCTAATTTGAAACCTAATCAGTATGCCAAACTTTGGAGTCACGGCATAACATTTTCTAGAAGACTGTGAGATTAAAATATGGTAATAATTCCATGTCCTAAATAACCCAGGTACTTCATGAAAGCCTGACCCCAACACACACCCTAATCCTAACCAATAAATTTGTGAATATAGGACATGGATTTATAACCTAAAATATTGTGTGATTGCGCAATTATTCTGGTGATTTTTTACGTCAGTCGCGTGACCGGTCTGATGTATGCTAAATCCGCCCCTGCAGATTCCTCCTTTGACGTCAACTTTAACATGGTCCATGATTCCATGAAGATGACATTTTAGAAAAGGAAGATATGTATATTACAAATCTTCCCAGAATGTTCCAAATATTCTAAATATGTAAAATCCCCAACCATGATATAGGCACTTTAATATATATACCCGACAAATTAGAAAATCACTGCTACAATATTAAAAAAATAATCTATCGCTAAATATCGACACATCTCAAAAACATTAAAGATTCAAAATCTTTTTATGTACCATCTCTTCAACATTGACGACACAGGCCACTGTTTTCCATTGCGACAACCAAAAGATTTTAGCATTGCAACAAAGCTTCAGATTCTATATCCTCCAAGTTATCTGAGATTTCCGAAGAATATATAAACCATTCATTCCCAAATTTACTCCAAAGATGGTGAAATACCAAGGAATATGTACAGGATTATAAAATGTGGGACTTGACTTGACCCTTCCGCGATCTAGATTTATCATGTCAGCGGTCAAACGGCCAATTGGGTCACGTACTTCATTTTATAGAAACTGCTTCCGAAATCGCTTCCAAGATCGTGGGCAAATATTTTTCTATAGAGCGTTTTCATCTGACGTCGCGGCGGCCATATTGGTGTACCAAAACAATGAAATGGCGGCCATATTGGTGTACGGTATGGGAATTAGCTCTTTCTTATTCAAATATTTCGTATTGTTTCACCACCCAATGGGGCCACCGATCACGTGAGTGAAAACGCTCTATACGGATCTCCAAGCCGGTAAATAACATATATGTAAATAAACTAAACTTTACTTACCTAAGTTGTTGACCTCCTTGGTTGTTGACGTTTTGTGCGAATCGCCGAGTTTGATAAAACCGCTGACAATGAGCCCCCGACGAGCGAGCCGAGCCGAAGTATTCGGCTCGCTTAGCTTATTTACAAGAGCAAGGCATTTTTCATTCTTTCTTAGGGCCCGGTTAACCGGGCTAGCCCGCCTTATATATAAAACACATGTTGTTTTAACATTTCGATTACATGGCAAGCGGGCTAGCCCGGTTTGCCGGCATCCCGGCAAACCGGGCTGAAAAACTGTTGAACTCGCTTCGATACGCGTTCGTTTGCTTGACTGTGTGAATACAACGTTGTTTGTGTGTTTCGTGATCAAAGTGAAGATTTAATAAATTAATTAGTCTTCGTGAAGACGCTTTCCTGGGTTAGCTAAGACTTTAACAATCTTTTTATTAACGATGGGTTTACAAAATAAATAATAGACTAATTAGTGTATTAACTGAAGTAAAACTAACGTAACTTTGCCCTTATTTACTTGATAATTGCGAATTTCGGCCTGGAATCATCCCGGGCGGCTTACCGGGCTAGCCGCTCCATGTAATCGTTTCGTAAACTCATCCCGGTTAACCGGGCCAGCCCGGTCATGTAATAGACCCCATTTACACTAGAGCAAAAGTAGGATGAAAAACAATGTGAATCCGGATACTTTTGCTCTAGTGTAAACGGGGCCTTGGGCTTTTAATAAGCTGTTGATGTTGAGTTCTTCCTTTCAAACCTTTGACGAAATTGTTGTTAGGTTTTCCAAGTAAGTTGCTTATGTGGTTGATCAGTGATGTGCTTGACAACCACGAAATAGGAACATGCATATGTGAATTTTCGAAGCGCGAAGATTCGCAGTCCAGGCTCCATATATGGGAGGTATTGCGCAATTTTGCAACTTTGTAATAAAATAAATAAATTTATAAAAATAGTAAAAAAATGGCGGACGATGACAAGCCGTCGTTCGGATTACCCGAGAACTGGGACAAGATTCCTGAAAACGAAAGAAAGCAACTTCAAAAACCTTTAATATTTCCAAACAGCGAGAAGTTATTCAAGAGATTTACTTTCGGAGTCACATTAGGTCAGTTTTATTATGAACTCTTTCGTGACTGTTAATAATTTAATATTATATTTAATATGTACTTTTTATAGTATTTTATTCTGGCGATTAAGCCGAAATCGCCTGGCCAGGGACGAGTTTAACCTTATTAACTTTTTTATGACTACAGAACAATCTACAGAAGCACAAGTATTTTTGGTATATTTTATGAGGGGTGGGGGGGGGGGGGGGGGCTTTTATTTGCAAACTAGCCAGATTCACCTCTTGGGGAAGCCCTAGCTGCCCCTGACCAGTGTTTTAGCGAAGAATTGTAACTTGTGTGTCACTCCTCTCAATGACAGTAAGGTCGTGGAGCAATAGCTCCCCCAGAAAGTGTTTATTTCCTAAGCCCAGGAAATTTCTGGCCATTCCCACTGTATAAGAGATACACTCATGCAATGATGTCAGATCTACCATATTTTCTGGGTGATTACCCACAGGTAAGGTTATCTGTTAATTTTTCTATTTTTGAAGCTCCTGTGGGTAATAGGACAGTGCGGGTAATGTGATGACAAAATTTTCCCTGACTGTCAATTTTAAGCATTGCACACAAACAGCATCAACATCAATTAGTGGGGTTCCCACTTGAGATTTCAAATTTTATGCTCAGAACATTGACATATACAAGACTAGTTTTCTCCCAAAGGCAAATGTGATGTGATTTTTAAGGTTTTTAAATTGACTAAAATTGCTCCTAAAGCAAAATTTTGGACAACATGCTGAGTGCTGAAGATCACATTGTGGAATGTGGAGGAGGGCCTGGGGATGAGTTTGGGTGTTGGTAATCATCTGGTGCTGGTAATCTGCAGGCAAAAATATATTTTGAGGCAAAATTTGGCAAGTGCAAGTAATTAATACATTGTGTGGATAATCACCAGAAAATATGGTAAGTGGTCAAACTGTGAGGCAAGGATCATATTTGGAAAGCACTAAATGACAGAGAATGAAACCCCCTGTTCCGGTGTCCCCTTGTGGATAGTGTCACCCCTATGGATAGTGTGAGCTCTCCAGACACTATCCACTAGCAGATAGTGTCCCCTTTAATTAGATTCACACAGATACTTGTAAGTAAAACTGTTTCCTTATAAAAATCATGCTGGTGGAGTGCATTCAAACAGGGAGCCTTTCATCAGAGTAATTTAATGTCTAAAAAATCCAAAACTATGCCCTGCGCTCCAAGCATGCCACTCAAAACATCAGTAGTTCACTTCTTTACAAGTCTAAAAATTTTAGCAGTTCACAACTTTCAACAAACTGCAGTGCAAATTCAATAATATTAATACTGATTTTCACTTCCCTCGTGGCTAATACATTAAGTTGATTTTTTTAAAAAGGTTTGAACTGATTAATCCACACTTTTCAAATTTCTATCAAAGAACACAAGAACTAAAAGCCATCTTAACATTATTTTTTGGTGGGGGGGGTGGGGGTGAGGGCAGAATCCACAAGGGGGACCATATCAGCGTTGTGGATATAGTGTCTGGGGAGACAGTATTTTCTGGTGCATAGTGTCTGGTGAGACAGTATCTGCTAGTGGATACAGGAGTGGTGCCAAGAATTCCCCGACACAGGGGCTAAGATCCCCAACAGGGGGGTTAGTATGGGGGTCTGGGGGCATTCTCTCAAGAAGTCAGATCTCACTACAACTAAGGACAAATCTCTATCAGCTTTAAGAAATTATTATTTAATTACTACTATCCTTCTTTGGAAAACACTTATAACAGTAGATGACCTTTGTTCGCGGAAAACGATTTGCATAAAATATAATCGGGCACGTGACTTATCTAAACCCCTTTCATATTGTTTCTAGCTTGATGCCTGTATATGTAACTTTGTAAATATGTTTCTTTAGCTTGAATTTATTTGGGACCACAGTAATTCAGTGCAGAGCCACATTATGTTTTATTGTATAACTTTGTTCAGTTCATTTAGCCTCCTCCACAGGCAACTCTGTGTCTTCCCAAATGGCGGACTTTAAATTCCCAAATTATATTTGGCTGAAACTGAAATGTGGCTCATATATAAACACAAGATGAAAATTAACAAGAAATAGTGACAAACTCAGCACAATCTCGGCAAAGTGGGCTAGCTCGGGTACCTGTGCTAGCTCATCTGACCTCCATATAAACACCTCTTACAGTAAGACCCTGGCCCTCAGCCATGGAAGAGTTTACACAATCAATGAAATCAATAACAATCAGTATCAATTAATGAACAATCAGATGAGTTTTTTGTGATTATTGATTGGTATTTTGATTTTGACAGATTTGACAGATTAGAGAGATTCAGATTCGTAAATATATCAATTGAAAACTATAATATAGTTCACTGATTTGTGTTGATTATCAAATCAACACAAATCAGTGAACTATATTATAGTTTTCAATTGATATATTTACGAATCTGAATCTCTCAAAATCAAAATGTTTTCAAAACAAAGTTTGAAACATGTACACCATGTAGTTATGTCCTTTTCCCTCTCTCTTAGGCTTGGTTATTGCTTAGAGCACATACAGTACCAATACTGTGTGCACAAAGCTTTAAATTATGGTTTATTTGTTAAAACGTTGGACTTGCTTTTTTCCTTCTTCATTCCCCAAAATCCGGCAAGAGTTTTTGTAAAAACATTTTAAATTTTTGTATTGGTGATCTGAGAGGTGGGACTTTCTCCCCGGACGGTTGTGGTTAGGTTTAGGGCCAGGTTTAGAGGTGGGGGTTGGGATTTCATTTCTTTAATATTCAGCATTATCCTGAATTCTAGACCATTTCACAATTCAGGATAATCCTGAATTCTAGATGAGAGGATAAGCTGATTTGTTAAATAGATAGCGAGTAGTACCAAATGTAACAAATAGTAAATAATTTGCTATTTTTACAATTGCTCAACATTCAAGACATTCTAAGTGGGACTAAAGCGATGGAAAACTGAAAAAAAGGACTGCATGAGATAATAATTAAATAACAAAAAATAGGAAATTAAATAAATGGAAAATATTCCACAAATGTACTGCCACGTGCCACCTGAGATGATAATCAGATAAGTGTCTCAACTCCATTCTCCATATCTGGAACGCTAACTTCAGTCATTGCGACGCTTCAAAAGTGGAGTTCAGGATTTTCCTGAAAATCGCCGTATTAAGCGTAGGGACGCTTTCTGTTAGCTCGACCGCGTAGTCTGAACAGTTTGTTGGGGAGACTGAAGCGACGTAAAACAGTGACTTTACTTTTTACCCTAGAGGAAGCGTTCCAGTTATGGAACCATTTCCATAACTGGAACGCTTCCTCTAGGGTAAAAAGTAAAGTCACTGTTTTATGGTTATACCACGTTTATTTATTCAGATAAGTGTAGATCTAATTAATAATTCATGAGAAAAACACAAAAGAAACCTTACCGTGTCGGTGGTTTGGATATCGGAGGAAGAAATTACATAAATTAAGCTTCACTTCGTTTTTCTCTTAAAATATTGATTTGTTTGACATGCTATATCAAACACTTGCATGGAAGAGTGTTTTATCAGGATTTTCGAACATCTCAAAGTCTGTTCAAAAACCTCACCTTCACCGCAGTTTTCAACAAACGTCTCAGTGTTTGGATATGCTGATGTAACACACCTCCTTGTTTTCTGTAATAATGCCTTTATTTTATGTTTTGTTTTGTTTTGTGCACTAAAACTTAATATTTTTCTCACCAAAATTATATTTTTATATATAGCAATGTGCATGTACATGGTGTTTTTTCATGAATACAGAAGTGAAACTCATTGTTTTCAACCAGTAAGTTTTGAATATATGTATGTATGTATATGTATAATACAATTATATATATATATGTATATGTACCGTATATGTATATGTATATGTATATGTATATGTATATGTATATGTATATGTATATGTTATATGTATATGTATATGTATATGTATATGTATATGTATATGTATATGTATATGTGTCTATGTCTATGTCTATGTCTATGTCTATGTCTATGTCTATGTATATGTATATGTATATGTATATGTATATGTATATGTATATGTATATGTATATGTATATGTATATGTATATATATATATATACATATAATTGTTCAAGTAGTCATTTACAATAGACCACAGAGTGCTCGATACTTTTGAAGGTAGAGCAAGATAGATTTTATTTAAAAAAATGAACGTTGCTACTCCGGGTTTTACGCGTTAGCGATCACCAGTTGCCTGATGATCGCCAACGCGTGAAACCTGGAGTAGCAACGTTCATTTTTTAAAATAATATATATATATATAATATATAGGCTGGGCCCATGCGCACTTCACGCTGTCTGAATGTACTTCACCGATGCTGTCCCACATGCGGTTGTCACCGACGATCGCATGTGTATAAGTAATTGATGAAATTCATTCAGATTGTTCCAAGCTACACTGATGAGCTATATATATATATATATATATATTGTTTTAAGGTGATTAATATTTATACAGAAACACTGCTATTGGCTGATTGCTTCATTATACCAAAAAGACAATGTGTTCAGTAAGCGTGAAGGTGCACATATGTGAACAAAAACTTAGAACAAAGAATTTGCCGCGTTTCCAGACAATTATGTTTTGACGAATTTCAGAACGACGGAATTTGCTGATCAAAGTTTCTCAAATTCATTAATAATTCATGAACCGAAAACAAAGGAAATCAGCACCGAGACTGGGGTTTTGATATCGGAGGAAGAAATTACATAAATTAAGCAAACTTTCGCCTCGATTTTCTCTTACAATACTGATTTGTTTGAGAAGCTATATCATACACTCGGAAGAGTGTTTCATTAGGATTTCCAAACACCTCGAAATTTGTTCAAAAACCTCGGCTTTGCCTCGGTTTTCAACAAAAGTCTCGGTGTTTGGAAATCCTGATGAAACACTCCTCCTCGTCTATGATATATAACGTAAAAGACAAGCCCGTTTTTCCCCCGAATAATGTTGAGCTTAATACTTTCAGTAGACAAAATCTATAGTACCGGATTCGGCAGGTTCAAGCGACATTTTGATATAGAATATATTTAAATCGGACAAACAGAAAATATTATTCCCAAAAAAGAAAAATAGGCAGGCGCACAGCGCCTACATGTGTCAGCCCTGTCACTTTTGGAAATTGAAACGTCTCTCTTTTCGGAATCCCTACATGCAATTAAGCGTTCGTTTTGGTAAAATTCGTTAATATGAAATAAATGATACAGTTCAACCAATTACAATGTCTTTTAAATAAATTTTGTAATTTAAGACCATGTAATTTCAAGACCGGCCCCATGTAAACAAAACCCAAAATGCAAAATTCAGTGCGACCTGAGTTCGGGCTGGCCTCATGTAAACACCCCCTTAATCGTAAAATATTAAAGACTAGAAGGGGTCATTGACTCGTATTATTTCGGCTATCATTCTTTTACAACACCTCGCTAGTCAATTGACAAACCAAACTCGCTTATGCAAATTGTCATATCCTTGGCATTAACCAAACGCAAAATAGTCCGAAATCGCTTTGAACTCAACCATGCAGCTATTTAAATAAATAGAATTTCAAAACCTTTCGCTAAGATTCATTTTCACCCGACTTTCACAAACACTGTACAACACATAAAGCAGCAGATGCAATTATATTCCGTTGGCCTATAACGACAGTTCATATATTGTCCGACAGGACGATGGTAACACGCAACGCACCACGTTCCTTGGACATGCATACGGTCGCGGACAACATACAAAGTTACCTTACAAGATGCACGATGACATGTGCCTGCCTTAACAGGCAGACAGAAACGGCAAAACGAGGCGGCATCCCTTTTGAACACTGAAGTGTGTGTGTGGGGGTTCGTACTGATGTTCGTCAAGCTCAAATACTCAAAACTATACAGTATTTCGAAAATGAGTACAGTATCCTCATATGAGAAATATCAATACTAGCTATCAGTAGAAAATAAAAACGTCTTGCTGTTTTCCTTATAGGTAAGACAATGGGTGGCAAAGCAAAAGCTCAATTTTTTTACTTTAAAACCCGAAGAATTGGAATACGTCGAAGAAAGGAAAAAGGAGTTAAGAGAACCTTAAGAACTTTAACGGTGAACGTTTACAGTCGACGGTGAGCTGCTATGGTATATGTTATCACTGGCCTCAGGAAGGTTGACTCCAATCATATAAAGGGAACGTAAGAATGGCAGACATGCTGTAAACTCGAAAACTCTGATTCAACTCCAAAAATATTTTAGTTGTCTTGTTGGTAAATCCGCTGACTAAACTATAATGTAGTTAATTCTTTGAAAGTTTTCATGGCGATAAAGTAATATAGATAAGTTTTGTGGAAACACCACGTATAATGTTTATTTGCTAAGCTTTCGGCCTGTTGACTCAGGCCTTCATCAGAGCAATAACAGCAAGCTGTTGGCTCACGTCATTTATAAACTAAGCAACTGATCATTTAAATCACGTAAGAATACAATGGCGTATCACGTTAATTTTATTAATTAGAAAACAAAATCAAGAATGTTCTCCGAATAGGGCACACCACGTGCTGTTTAATGGCTGTCCTTCCTGTGAAATAGTGCGATGTTTTGCAATCTCAATAGACTCACTCCCTTGTTCTTCGCGTGAAGTATTGCTTGTCGGTGGCTAAGAGTGACGACTCTTCCCACTTAACACGATGGTCATACTTCCAAGCGTGTTTGGCAACAGCAGATTTATCCTGTTGGGCTTTAATGCAACATGTCTTGTGCTCCTTCAGGCGAGTTGAGAGATTTCTTCCCGTTTCGCCGATGTAAACCAAGCCACACTCACACGGAATGCGACACACTCCAGGCTTTATAGATAAGCTATCCACCTCATCTTTATGTGTGAAAAGTACCTTGAACAATGTGTGTTGACTATTGTGAAATACCTTCATACCAGCACGATTTAGAATCCTCTCAATCTTGTGGGATGCTGGTCCGATGTACGGAAGAGAAACTGAAGGTGGTTCTTGCTGGGACTGAGTATTCAGCTCCGGATGTACCGAAGGTGTCATAGAAGCTTGAATCATCTTCTCAGGAAAACCGTTGTTAGTTAAAACCAACTTAAGGTGATCTAATTCATCCTGAAGATGTTCTTCGTCACAAATTGTTCGCGCTCGATGAACGAGAGTTTTGCACACAGACGATTTGATACTTGGATGATGGAATGAAGTGTAGTTAAGGTATCTGTCAGTGTGTGTTGGTTTTCTATACACAGTATGACTTAAATTCCCATCTGGTTTAACGGAAAGCAAAACGTCCAAGAATGGGATAGATTTGTCTTGATTTTGTAATTCCATAGTGAATTTGATTTAAGGGTGAATTCTGTTAAGGTGGTCAAGAAAATTAGACAAAGTATTCAAACCGTGTGACCAGGTACTTAACGTATCATCATGGATTATAAAAGGACTGGATAGGAAACTATAGGAAACTAATAGTCATCTGGGGTGTTTTGAGCCTTTTGATTGGTTACATCGCATTCACTCTATTTGCAAAATGGTTGAAACCTAGTTGCAAATTGTGATGTCACGAATGGCGTAAGCATGCTTGTTTTACTGAGGTTTTTAAGTGAACGTTTCTTCAAATTCTTCTTGTTCTCACATTCAGATGACTATGTTGACGTTTCAAATGGTTTTATCGCCTTACAAACCTGCCTAAGCCACAATCCAGTGTTCGAGGTAAACGTTGTTGATCTTTGTTTTGATTTTTTCTGTGTTGTTTCAAAGAAACTGGTGTCCCAAAATAGTACTTTCACTACTTTGTTTTGCTCGGAATTTGTGATGCATATTTTAACTAGTAAACCTTGATATTTTCTTTCAAAAGGAGTAAGAATAGATGGGAATTTTATCGTATTGTGGCTTTGTCGTATTTACAGGCAGTTCGATTTTCATTTTAAGGTGTATTAATCATAAACTTTGAATATAACAAGGGGTTTTTAAGCTTTCCAATTTCAACCAGGTTGTTATGCTCACGCCATCAAGTTTCCTATCCAGTCTTTTTACTATCCATCGTATCATCAACATAACGTTTCCACATACCTGGTTTTAACGGCGTAAACGTCGGTAAAGGTTTTTCACGCCTTAGCACAATATCTTGCTACTGTTTTGAAGCCTTTGGTAAGCCTTGTCTCTGAATTAAGACACTTAAGGTCTTCGTATAGGTTTTCAGGGTCATTTCTGTAAAGCGCTCTCAATTTGTCAGAATTTATGCCACAAAAATAAAATAGATGTCGTTAGAAAGCTATGAATTTGTAGAATACAATGGTGTCTTTGGTTTCGAGATAAACACAAACCGTTAATAGTTGTGAATTTTTTAATTAAAACCCGAAGGCACTCGGGGCGATTAAGAACAAAGCGTTACATTTTGTACGGTGTCAGCGGGTTTTTTTATTTATTGCCTGGTTTCGAATTTATGACGTATTTTGTCCGAATGTTGGTCGAAAAACAGCATTTTTAACTTTGCTCGTCAATAAAATCGGCAAAACTCGACATATCAAAAAACGCTGACACCGTTTTGCTGGAAATTTATCTCGGAATCAAACTACAAAAAAAAGATTTTGAACAAAATAAAACGCTTTTTACTCAAGTCGCCCCGAGTGAAGCCCTCTGGTTTTAATTTAAAAATTCACAACTATTAACGGTTTGTGTTTATCGCGAAACCAAAGACACCATTGTATTCTAATCACATTAAAAAACTAATCTTAAACTTAATCTGTCATTATTCTATATATTTTGTCCTATAATGTCCATAAGCATAAGTGTCAAGTGCCATTATCTAAAATATAACGTTTGTCGTCATATGGACTTAGACCTATTTTATTTAATTTAATTGAGTAAATCTCATGATTTTCGCTACGAAAGCCATAGTCTGTTTCTTTTCAAATAGGCACTCCTTGTAACTTCCATGCTGGATTTGTCGTTTTGTTACAGATTTCTTAATCCCTTTGGCTGTTTTCTCTACTTGTTTGTTTTTCTCCGTATACATAATTAAATACATCTTCGGTCGAAGGCCAATAAACTCCTGAATAGGTATCTCATGCGTTTCATCTTTCATTTTCCCGAGTACTTTCTTGTTCGCTGTGCTATGTAGAGGATGGTCTTGTGCATATTTTGAAGTATCGAATAATTCAATATCTTGTAGCATGTCTTGATAAATGTATTCGATTCTCACTTCATAGCAAAGAGTATTGGTGTCTGTAAATAACAGTTTCGCGTTGGGGACATACTTGTCCTTCGTATACTCAAACTTGAAGAGATCTAAAATAGTGAACCCAACGTAAATTGGGCGATTCAAGTTAGATCTTCAGAAAAGATACGGAAGGAATCGAAAGATGGAGAAGCAGCTAATTTGGGCAATTTAGCTTTATCATTGACCAGCTTTACATTCACTGTTTTTTGCAGATCCATCTTTCAATTCCTTCCGTATCTTTTCTGAAGATCTAGCAGCTGTGAATATGAGGAAAACCAAGTTGTACTTGAATCGCCCAATTTACGTTGGGTTCACTATTTTACATCTATCCAAGGTACTTATGTATCAGTTCCACTATGAGTAGTATATGAAGGACAAGTATGGTCCCAACGCGAAACTGTTATTTACAGTCACCGATAGTCTTTCAGTGCTATGAAGTGAGAACCGAAGACATTTATCAAGATATTGAATTATTCGATACTTCCGAATATCCACAAGACCATCCTCTACATAGCACAGCGAACAAGAAAGTTCTCGGGAAAATGAAAGAGGAAACGTATGGGATACCTGTTCAGGAGTTTGTTGGCCTTCGACAGAAGTTGTATTCAATTATGTATACGGGGGAAAACAAACACGTAGAGAAGAAAACAGCCAAAGGGATTAAGAAATCTGTAACAAAACGACAAATCCGGCATGCAAGTTACAAGGAGTGTCTATATTTGAAAAGAAACAGACTATGGCTTCCATGAATCAAATTCGTAGCGAAAATCATGAGATTTACTCAATTAAATTAAATAAAATAGGTCTAAGTCCATATGACAACAAACGTTTTATTTTAGATAATGGCTCTGACAGCTTATGGACATTATAGGACAAAATATATAGAATAATGACAGATCAAGTTTAAGATTAGTTTTTTAATGCGATTCGTTTAAAGAAATGTTTTTGTAACAGCTAAATTACTAAATAAAATTTTTCAATTCACACAAAATTATTTTAAATATTTTGTTCAAGACGGACAAGACGCGAACCTAAACATGGATGTCGGAGGTGTTTCGGGTGCTTTAGGGGTGTTTTGGAGGTGTTTCGGGGGTATTTCGAAGGTGTTTCGGGGGTGTTTCGTCTGTTTTATTGATAGGGGCCATGGCGGGCCTTTAGAGCCACAATGTGACCCTCCGCGGGCCATTTGTAAAATGAGTATTTTATTTTGCGCAGTAATTTAAACTGTTTAGTGTGCATCATGCTTCGAAAGCGTAAGGGTTGTCTCATCTGTAAAATGAGAAATTGTACCCTATTAAAAATCTTTTGTGTTTTGTGTGATTATATACGACATCCTGTTCGTATCGCTTTAGCTTTTAATTTAGCCACTTGTTGAACTCAAAATTGAACGACAGATAAAAACTGTGACGTCATGGGTGGTGCTCTTTGCACTACCCGACTCAGAACCCCTCTGCCCTACTGGATAGCGCATTTCTACTGTCCAGCAGTCAACTTTTGAAATCAGATCCGCCATCTTACTACTCCCTGTCCAGTGCTCTTTGCGGGGCTAAGAGTAGTGAGAGTTAACCGGAGGCCCGGGGGAGTTGGAAAAGCCGTAAAACAATACCACTAGGAAACGGAAAGAAAATACAAGCAAATACAGTTCGAATTGGTCAACTAACATACTTCAAGGCTTTGTAAAGATATATTTTACTATCAAAGGTACATAAAGTGTTTCATAATGAAGTTATTGACTCTGTTTTTGTTGTATTTTTACGAGTTTTGTTATGTCGGCAAGTTTATCGATTACCGGGCAGAGTAAAAAATAGGCACGCAATGCGTACATGCGTCTACGTTTATGGCTATGGTGGTATAAACAACCTCCTATGCAGGGCCTTGCCATATACATTGTTTACAACCACGTGACATTAGGCACCATCTTAGCTGATTTCCAGTTAATTTCCAATACCCAAGCTAAAACAAACATGACAGTCAGCAGTGTGACATTTGCAAAACTGTTGGCCAACATAAAAATCAACCAAGATGGTGAAAGTAATGTCATGTGCAAACGGTCTATTCACAACTTTCCTCATGATGCATATGGTTTGATAACTATGTATAGTAATTGTGAGAATTTGGGCAAACACATAACCCACTACTATAGTAAGTAAATCCACATCACATGCACAAAGAGAAAAATTGAATCCGATTAAGCAGATCATGTGAATCGGCCTTTGGTTGAGATAATCATCAAAGACACTGGCAGTATAATTAATAACAATAGAGCACATAGAAATATGCCATAAAATACATATTAATAGTATAGCATGTGAGAATTTGCTACTATATATATGTACAAATAATACTGTCATAATATGTTACACACTGGTTATATCTTTTATCTGAATACGTATTATCGCAGTCAGTAACATAGCTAAAATTGACACAAATTGTATGCCTTGACTAAAACTGGCACAGATTGTTTGACTTTGGTCAAGTATCTCGTAAACAATGGGTCCAGGATTTTCCTCAATGTCTGATTTGCTATTCTTAGTAGTAATGCAAGTTACACAATATAGCATACTCCACATACAAGGCATCTTCTTTAAATTTTACAAAATTATTTTGCATACCAATTTGAGTACTCAATTGTTACCACCATTCTAATACAACAGTTTAATATCTAGTAATTATATTAATAATTTAATGATGACATGTTTAGTTTACAGTATGTTGAGTTAAACTCAAACTGTTGATTATGATTTACAATTTTGTTGTAATTTTCCTGAATTGGTACAGTAGTTGTTTGGCAAAAACTAGAGTTGCTTGCTTCAGTGGACGAATGGACACAACTGTCACAAATTAAAAATAAAACCAATAACAAAAAATCAGAGGAAAGATATAAGTACTGTATCTATGAAGCAAAAAAGTGTTATAATCATGGCAGGGACCATTTACTGAGAGTTTAGTTTTTGATTTGATCGCTTGGTTAGAGTGCTTTATAGCATAAGTTATAATACATACAGTTGCACATTTTAATAATACAGTCTATAGTATTTTGATGCATATAATCATACCATAAACTGTTTTGTCTGTAATTGTCGGGGCTAAACGCCTTTGAGTTGAGGACAAAATGACTTTGAGTTGGGAGCGAAACCACTGCAAATATATATTTCCTTTTAAACAACTCATATAAACCTATAAACCTATAAAATATAGGCCATGCAGTATTCACATGGTGTTTCCACAAGTGAAGTTATGTATGGATTAACGTTGATGTGACACAATATAACTATATAAGTTATAACTATAGTACCTTACCTTGATAAAATCTTCTCGAAATCGAAAGAAACAACTCGTTTTCACTGATTCAATCGTTCGCATACAAGCCGTGTCGATGGACGAAGCACAAAAACCGAAAGCAGATATGATAGACGCCATATTCACTAGATTACATTACCCAATGCTTACTTCGTTACTGTATCGGCAAACATCGGAACACCTTCGCTTATATTGGCTCATCTGACGTCACGGCGGCCATATTGGTGTACCAATTCAATGAAATGGCGGCCATATTGGTGTACGGTATGGGAATTAGCTCTTTCTTATTCAAATATTTCGTATTGTTTCACCACCCCAATGGGGCCACCGATCACGTGAGTGAAAACGCTCTATACCCAGCCAGACAGGTTTTTACCAGCCTGGTTCCCAGGCCTCTCTTTTTAACGTCGAGCGGCAGACCGAATTGTGAGAGGCCTGGAATAAAATGTTTTGCTTGGCCCCAAATCTGGCCCCAAAACTGGCCCCAACTTATACAGGCACCAAACGGCCGTTTGGCGGAAAACCAAGGCAGATAACACTCACGTCGGTCTGCACAATTCTTTATAACATCATATAGCAAGGTTGGTCTACTGCCGAAACGTTAAAATAGCATATTTCGATTTGTATAAATGTGTTTCAACACAATCACTTCCCACGCCGAACACTACTTTATGAAGCCTCGTATGTAACAACCTTTTAACGTAATGTAAAACAAAGAAACCTACTCATTTGCTGTCTGCTCTCAAGAAGAAGTTTGTGTTCCCTCGTTCATAAAGATTAAAGTGTCACTGAGACGAAATTTTTACCCCTACTTTTTTCTCTATGAGCCTAAAGTGCATGTATCGAAGACTTACCAAACGAAGTTTCATGCTGATATTCGGAAAAGTAAAGCAGATATTGACGAAAGAAATACGCAAATTCGCGGCCGCCATTAAAATGGACGTGTTTATTTGAGACTGGATCGATCTAGGATGTCTGTGACGTCAGAGTCTCAACCCAACAAAACACCTTGTGTGATAGTAAACAAGCGTGGCTTGGAAGAATCGCTCATTAAAATTACATTATTCCATCATGCCATCATCACGCTTTGTTGTACAAGATTGCAGCAATCAATCTGATATTAAAGCAGGAATATCCTCGCATAAGGGTCCAATTGACCAAATTGCGAAGAGAGTTTGGATTAAATTTGTCCAAACGAACCAATTTTAAAGTGTCACTGAGACGAAATTTTCACCTCTCATTTTTATTTCATCATTGTGAAGTATACCCACCTACAACCTACTGTACGAAGTTTTAACTCGAAATCCAAAAAAGAGGCGCTGTTATTGCGAGTATAGAAATCTTAAATTTGACGTGATAGATAGCCTTAATGCTGTATACAAGACGTTGTCAGTGAATGAAAAATAGAATATTCTATCAACGCACACAGTTATACAGGATTCTAGTAATGAATGAGCAGCATATAAGCCCAATTGACAAATCATACGAGCAAACTGGGTTACACGCAATTTAAACCAGATGATTCATAGTTTGTTTCAATCAATTTTCCATGAAGATTTTTAGAGCGACCTAATTACTACAAACAAGAGTTTTTCAGCGTGGTAATGTGCCTATTATTTGAAAGACTAACAAAACTTTGGAGGCAGAGCAGTCTCGAGCTCCAAGGACGTGAACCGCTGGAAAATAAGCGAATATTTCTTGTCCCCTGTTCTTATATACCATACCATGGTAATCATAGTTCCACTATACTTTTACTTAAGATTATAAAATATATCATGTAAGTCTAAAGCAAACGACAACGAAGGTTGCATTTGATGTATTGTATTTGTATATATAAAATACATGTATATACTAGCAACTCATTTAGTATTTTAAAACTTAAAGAAAATGCTATTAGATGTTACAAAATAAATAGCATAACTAACTCAATAAATATACAGTCTGATTTGCAAAGCAGCAAAGCGTAAATACTAATCTAAATATTTTAGGGTATCAAATGTATCAGGCATCAAATACAAGCTAGAGCCACATTACATATACATACATATTTTTATACACATTCATACCAACATAAAGATAATGTCTCTAGCCGACTAATACTGTCTTTCTCAAGAAGAAACCACAACGTCAGAATTGAAATGTTGCTATATTAAAATGTATTGTACTTTTCTTCGGCAATATCTTGTTCGTATTTGCGCGATTATCAATCTCGTCAGCCGAAGCAATACAATCATCGTCCTGGCAAATTCCGAAACCAGATTCGTCCAAATGGGCTACCATATACTCCAAACATATAACGGATGATTCCGTTTCAATCCATAGCCAGAAGAACAACTAAATGATGATGAATTCGACATTTTTGTTGTCAAATTATATGCGCTCTCGTTGTTTCTTCCTTAGTCACACAAGTTTGGATTAAGACTATGACGTCAAACACTTCTCAGGTATCAATATTCACAGTGAAGCAAATTTTAATGGCGGACACAATTTTCAGCATTTCAAACGTTTATAACTTTAAACCTATTTGTTTATATCGGTTTAAATTTTGTACACGGGGTATTTATATCTCAATAAAGTTCGTCGAAGTTAAATTTTCGCAAAACTTTGTGGTCGATTTTTCGTCTCGGTGACACTTTAAAGAATCCGAGCTCCAGCAGGATTCATGTGATGATAGATGCAGTATTTGTCGCTCTTTCCACTTTGTTATTGGCACGAGTACTTGGACATGGTTTTCTTTTATAAAATAACACATGGATTAATCAGTTTAAAATCTTCCGTTCTTCCTGTTATCCCTACATCCAGACCAACTAGATCCTCTAATGGCAACACAACTAAATTCATCATTCGTAAATGTAAAACAACTACCTATCAAAAATCCTACGTCATCAGAACCACCCGCATTTGGAACTCTCTTGCAGACAAACTTGACCTTAACACAGATACTCTTTCTTTATTTAAATCAGTTATGCTGAAGTATTATTTTTTATCGTTAGTAACTTCTTATAATTGTGAAGACCCTCGCACGTTTAAAACAATTTGTCTCAAGTGCAACTCTGTTCGGAGTCTCACTGACCCAATTTCTTGTTGTATGTAATTATGTAATACTTATAATGCACTGTGATTTTATTGTTCATATTTATCTCTCTATATCTTTTGTATGTTTAGGGCCCATAGTAATTGGCTAACGCTGTTGTGGTTCCCCTGCCATTGTTAAATCTGCTGTTATTTCTATGTTTATTTCTATGTATGTTACATATGGCGAAGTTAATAAAATAAAATAAAATAAAATAAGATAAAGATGAACATTTTCCGCTAGTCCTCTCGCTCGATGCCTATTCTGTGACGTCACCAAAATACGTTCGAGAGAAAAGAGGACTAGGATCGAGCCATTCTCGTCCCCAGAGCCTCTCCCGTGCTAGCGCGCGTTAAAAGGCTCTGGGGGAATCCATATATCATCGCGATCTGATTATTCAAATTCAAAGGCCTATATAACGATGGAGCTTAGTGAATGTTTATAAATAAACAGTATTTGAGACACGAAAACTGACAACGAAGCACAATTCTAATCATAGTTCTAATCCGAACAATTTAATCGAACATTTTTCAAAGCAATCAACCCGTTTCCCATTATATAATTAAATCAAACACAGAAGACAGACAGCAATTTGAAATCGATAGGCGATAGACGATATTAGACACCACACTGCTGGCTGTTTGTGCATGCCTGCATTGCATGGTACATATTAATAAGAATCTCATTGAAATATACACGTCAAATATAAACGAATGGTGCGACATATTAAAGAGAACTACCTTCACTAAAATACGTAACCGCGAAAATGGATATCCAAACACCTCGAAGTTTGTTAAAAAACCTCGGCTTCGCCTCGGTTTTCAACAAACGTCTCAGTGTTTGGATATCCTGATGAAACACTCCTCCTCGTGTTTGATATATTACTTACTAAACCTTCCTGATTGACAGATTATGGGCGCTAAGCGAATCACATTCGGCGTAATCAATAATTAAAATCCCGTTCGTCAGCGAACGGGTTTTACAAAACCAAAGAGCTCCACTGCAGGCGTTACTTCTCAGCCCTCTCCCCAGTCCCCTAATCCAGTAACGCCTGCTACGCAGGCTACGTTTTTACGGGTACATAACGTGTACTGTTGCTATAGCAAACGAGACGCAAAAACTACGAAATAACACGTTTTACTGCTTAATAATACCAACAAATGCAAAAATAGGTACGCAATGCGTACATGCGGATACTGGTATTTATAGATAGATAGATAGATAAATC
Organism: Paragorgia papillata; assembly: GCA_035771165.1. Classification (NCBI taxonomy): domain Eukaryota; kingdom Metazoa; phylum Cnidaria; class Anthozoa; order Scleralcyonacea; family Coralliidae; genus Paragorgia; species Paragorgia papillata. The sequence goes on along the minus strand of JAWNZC010000213.1, from coordinate 1,509,890 downwards.
GTTTATTAAAAATCCATATATTGCAGTCAAAGACTGAATTACATATGCATGCAGTTAAATTACAAAAATTAAAACTCTATTAAATATATAAATAGTATTAAAAAAAAAGCTATTTACATGTAATGACTATTTGAATAGTGAATAATAAAGGACTTCCGATAGCGATCGGTACGACAATTAGGTACATTAAAAGTTCTATTTCTCCTTAATCGTGCCGAGTATGAGCTGGCTAGTGGAGGTAAGAGATCTGCAAGTTTGTGTTCCTTGTCTTTAAAAATGTCATTAAATAGTTTAAGTGAAAGAGCCTCCCGTCTGGCATAAAGTGTGGAGACACCAGTTATCTCCAGCGCCTCATTGTAATTGAGGCCTGGCGAGATTACGTTCATGGCTCGTTTCTGTATACGTTCAATGTCATCAGATAGATATTTAGGGAGGCTGCTATGAAAGAGTTGACATGCGTATTCTAAAACAGATCTAATTACACTACTATAAAAGCATACTAAATCCTCTGTACTAACATCCGCTCGCTTCAACTGTCTAAGAAGGTACAGGCGTTTGGCAGCCTTATTGGTGATGGCATCTACATGATCGTTCCACTTCAAGTCGTTTCTGATTGTGACCCCCAAGACTTTGGCAGAGGATACCCTCTCAAACGGTAGGCCACCTAAACCAGTCAAGTCGTAAGATGGTGGAGTTCTCCTAAAGCTGGTAACTAGCTCCTTGCACTTTATCGGATTGAGTTGGAAGTGGTTTTCACGGGACCAGTTGGAAATATGGTTAACAGCATCTTGTAAACGGCTTTCCGCCGAGGTCGGGACCGTTTCAGAGATGGAAGTATCGTCAGCAAATTTCCACATGGAAAATGACTCTTCTGGCGACTTGAGGTCATTTATCATTACTAGGAACAGCCACGGGCCTAGCCGAGTCCCTTGAGGTACCCCAGAGGGAACGTTTAACCAACTGGAAAAACAATTACTGTTTAATTTAACCCTCTGCTGCCTGTCTCTCAGAAAGTCGGTGATCCAGTTGACAATGGTTGTTTTAACCCCAAGGCTAAGTAGCTTAGCAATCAATCAAGTGGTGATCCACCAAATCGAAAGCTTTCCTATAATCAAGGAGGGCAGTTCGTACCGTCGAGCCAGTGGCATCTGTAGCCCGTAGCCAGTGGTGAAACATTGATATCAGGGCAAATGTAGTTGATGAACCTGGAATGAAGCCAAATTGACCTGGGTCAATAGAGGATAGAATGGTTGGTTTAAGGTCCCGTTCGATGATTATGCCTTCAGCAATCTTTGACAGAGTAGACGTTAGAGAAATCGGCCTCAGATCTTTGTTGAAGTCGCTGACAGATGCCTTAGGTATGGGGGGGGGGGGGGGGGGGGGACGTCGGCAAGTTTCCAGACATGAGGAACTCTGCACTCACGGAAGGAGGTGTTCAGAATATCAGTAATCGGGTAAGCAAGGATGTCTGCATATTCTCTCAGGACCCAGTTTGGAAGATCGTCCGGACCACCAGCACGTGATTTCCTCACCGCCCTCAACTTCGCCGCGACAGTAGATTCCGTGACATTAATTGGTTCGTCATCCTCACTGGCAACGCACACATCCCCAGACAGTGGTGAGTAATCCTGCATTGCACTGACAAAGGCCTCATTGATCTTTTCACTTAGCATACTGTTCTCATAGGCTAAATTTGGGTGAAGGACGGTTTTTAGGTCACGCCGACATACCTTAGCAGTGCCACAAAGCTGCTTGACCTCTCGCCACCAGTCGCACGGGGTTGTGTCACGTAGACCATTGACTTTGCTCTGGTAATAAATCTTGCGGCAACGTTTCCTTTCACGATTGACTTTGTTCCGCAGTATCTTGAACAATAACTCATTCCCGAATGCAAAGGCCTTTTGCCGACGAACAATAAGTGACTTTAGTTGACTGTTCATCCAGGGGCGATCAGTTTCGTGAACTCTAATAGATTTTTCTGGCATTATAGTATCTAAGCCATAGTTCACGATCTCAGTTAGGATACTCAACTTGTCATCGCTGGACTGATCAGAGGAGAACAGGTCAGACCAGGGTACTTGAAGTAGAAAGCGACCCACACTTGATATTTTACTAGGCCGCTTGTCCCTCACTTTGATGACCTTTGACTGAGGTTTACGTAGCTTCTCTCGAGTACTGGGACACACAGTAACTGTAACGTGATCTGACAAGCCAAATGGAGGCGCACTAACAGGCGGTGAATAATACTCAGACGGGTTGGTAAAAATTTGGTCTAGAGTATTCGTTCCTCTGGTGGGAAAGTTAATAATTGACTTGAGTTGGAACACTTTAACGGTGGACCTCAGATCAAGCTTGTTAAAGTCACCCGCAAGAATCACGCCACTGTTGGGGAAAGATGACTCGATTTTCTCTAGCGTAGTCCGAATATACTCTCGCATGGCAGAACAGTCTGCGTCCGGTGGGTGGTACACAACTCCCGCAACAATATTGGAGAAACCTCGTGGGAGACGCCTCGGTCGTAACAGGGTCCACATCACTTCATGGTCATCACTCTGCAGGTCAGGAAGAGGCCGGTAAGCAATGGGATACTTAACATAGAGACAGACTCCGCCATGAGCTCTTACCAGACGATCCCGCCTCAATAGATGATAACCGGCGATATTAATGGCTTCATCTGGGACCGAGTTTTTCAACCATGTTTCAGTGAAAAAGGCGATATCCAACTCTTTGGTGATCAAGGTCTGGGCTATTTCGTCGATCTTTGGGGCAAGCGACATGGTGTTAGACAGCAACAAAGACGGTACAAAGAAATGATCTCTGTGCGCAGGAGGTCTTTGTTCTTTCTCTTGTTCAATAACAATAAGTGAAGTAGAGCAAAGGGTGACGGGCGGAATATTTAAGTTGTTATTGTTCCGTTCAAGTTCACTGCCTTCCGTATTATTCCCAACTTGAATATTTAATAAGTTAGCTCGATTTACTCCATTTTCTTTCGTCGGAACTGAATTTTGATGTCTTGCATATGAATACACTCGTCTAATAGCTTGATGATTTAAGTTTCTTAGATGGTTTCCACCTCGCTGTCCTCTCCTTCGCATCAGTAGGTCGTAGAAGGCTAGATTGTCCCATAGTTGACTGGACAGTGGCCGCTGTACTTGGCCGTGACTCGGTGTAGAATTCAACAATCTCCACGAACTATACGCAGCGAAATGAGCATAGTCCTTGTGTAAACCAGCATATTATTGAATTTGTAGTTGAAGAGTTTCGTACTGGATAAATTAGCAAGATAAAAAGCTAAGGATAGGTTAAATTTGATAAAAATGCAGGAGCTTAAAATTTTTGCAGCCGACGTGGGCGCATTACATTTCATTTTGGCTTGAGAGTCTAAGATAACTAATTGTCGATTGTAAATTCAATTTCATGCAAACATACCAAAACATACTTAAAATACTAGAGGATCTTATGACATATATAAGAACCCAGCACAAAACTCGAGGTAGTTGTATTATTCAAAATATTTATTTAGACGTAATGTTTTGTTGTATTACTAATTACATGTTCAGAGGCTAAATTACTATATATTTCAGTGAATTTAAATATATAAATTTTCATGACATTAAATTACCTATCTATTATTATTATTATTATTTATTATTATTACTCGGGATACCTGTCGTAGCCGAGTCTAAGTTTTGGTGGCGTTTCTGTATTATTTTTCTGGTCGACAAATCGCAATTATTGCATCATCCCGATAGGCTTTGCCAAACCACGCGATGTGCTATCGATCTGGTATTGCTCCGTCTCAAAGCTTTTAGAAGATCACAAGTGACTTTAGAACACTATTCTCAGTGGGATGTTTCTCACATAGTGCCAAGGGGAAGGGAATTGAGCTAATTTAATTAATCTTGGTTAACTTCATTCATGAATCAAAGCCCTGGGGACTGCAAAATCGTTTAAATTTGCTCCACGGGTTAGGTTTTTGGCCATTTCACCGATTCGCATGGAGAAGGAACAACTTTAGCTGTTATAGGATTTTTTGTACCCGCGTGTTGCCAGCTGAGCCTCCCAGTTTTCTCGACTTTCGCCATGGCTCAACCTGTTCTTCCTCAACCTATTGACGTCGAAGCCGTTTTGGCTGATCTAGGCGAGGTCGGAGTGCCTATCCAGCCGCCTGTTATCGCACCACTTAACGTCATCCCACCGCCAGTGGCAGAAGATCATGTTGCCATCCAACCCGCCGTTCAACAACAACTACAACCACTACCAGTACAGGCGCCTGCTCCCGTTCCTCAGGTTAGTTGGGTTTGAGTATGTGTCTGATTTATTTGTTTTCGCACGGGGTTTGTTCTCGTCTGTGTTCTCCCGACTTGTTTTGTTGCGTTTCTTTTCCCTCGTTCCGCGTCATCGCCCATTTTGTTTGGCTAGTTTGCATAACCTGTACTGCCTTTTCAAAAGGAAACCGATGTTTTCATAGCGACTCACTCTGTCCTCCCGTTTGGCCATCACGGTCTTTACCCTTGCCACCCCTTTGCTGGGCATGTGTACATTTCCCATTGGATTTTCTTACTTCGGGGCCAAGCCCATACACTCGTGACGTGTTATTTTGTATATATTCGCCCATATTCATATTTTAGAATAGTTATTGTTCTATCGCTGTTCAGATTTTTCTTGTACGGCTAGACCCCGTGTACTCTGCCTTGCGACCGGCGTTTTGCCTACAAAATACGTGCTTTTTGAATCCTTTTTCACGGCTGTGAACACGTTTGGTTTCTTGGTAGTCTGTTTACTGTTAGGTGATAATGTAAACTGTGTGTGACCACGTTTGGTTTTGGGTCTAGTTAGGTATATGTATCCGCTGCTGTGTGGCTGCGTTTTTAATTTTATTAATGGTTAATTTGTACGTGGCGGTGTGACGCGTTTGAATTTTATTTAGGCTTAAGTTGTACGCTGCTGGGTGACTGCGTTTGTATTTTTGTTAGATGATGATTTGTACGCTGCTGTGTGACTGCGTTTGAATTTTTCTTAGATGATGATTTGTACGCAGCTGCTGTGTGACTGCGTTTGAATTTTTCTTAGATGATGATTTGTATACGCCGTTGTGTGGCTGCGTTTGAATTTTCTTAAGTGTTTGTTTGCACGCCGCTATGTGACTGCGTTTGAATTTTTGTTCGACGATGATTTGTACGTCGCTGTGACTGCATGCGTTTGAATTTTTCTTGGGTGATAATTGTACGCGGCTGTTTGACAGCATTTGACTTTTTGCCCCGGTTTATGCGCCAATGTTTGACGGCGCCTGAATTCTCGTGCAGTGATAGGCTGAAAGACCATCCTACATATACAGGCTACTATGTGGCATCCTTCCTCTTTTGGTTGGGTTCTTTATCTTCGGCATGTTTTGGGTGGTTTTTGATTTACCGTTTAGTGAGATTCTCCTCTTCTTTTATGACATTCTAGATTCCCCGGGTTCACATCACTTTGTTACCAGTGACTTTTACTGTTGCTGCCCTTCTGGTTAGTGACGCATCTCGTGGGGACGGGGGGTGCTGGCGGTCCCCCAAACAATGTTTGTTATAACATTCGGACATATCTGGCTTTGCTGGGAAATGTCGTTGTTAAACTGAGGATCGAAAGGCCCAAAATCACCAGACTTCCATTCTAGGCGCCGCAGCCGGCGATGCGAACATGGCGCCCTCCAGGTTCGCGCAATCCCTTTTAAAAGGCCCGGTAATACTTACATTCCCCCGGGATTCACACAATCCGGGTTTTTATGACATTACCTTTTCGATTTTGTTGATACCTTTCCACAAGTCACTGTTCATTTTACCCTAACCCTTCCCATCTTGATCTTGTAGTTGTGTATTTCCACCAAAACGTTTTGCTTCCAAGTCTCCTATCCAGCATTTGGTCACCATCATTTACCCGATTTGAGAGGGGCATTCTTAGTACGCTCTATACACTGTCTATGACGGAGTTCTCGTTTCGGGTTATCTGGTGGCGACCCTTTGTGGGATCCCCATCTGGGGGAGGGGCTACTTATTACGCTCTTAATTTTCCGGGGCTTGGTTTGCGTGATCTCTACGCTTACATATCATGTGATCAGCCATTTTCGGGCAAATTCACTGTAGCGAGCGAGAGAAATGCCGCGTTAATCGGGAAATGGTTGAGGCGACTTCCAAACACGTCATTATTCAGAACATTTTGTCTTTAGTCTTCGTCTATAGTTAGGTGCATGTGTAAGGTTTCCTCCAGCAGGTATGTTAAATGCAGCAGTGTCTATACCACTGGATAATGGGTTATAAACTAATACGCAAATCCCGAAACTATAGGGGGCCCCCGCGTTGTTTTCTCCCGTCTTCTGCCGGCGTGCTTATGCTGAACTCTAGTTTGTTTTTATTATCCTTAGCCTCTCACCCTGGAACAGCTTGCCGCTCAGCTGCGTCAAGTCCAACAGCAGTCGGACACCCAATCGGTCGATGTAGCCCTCGCCACACTCAGACGTGAATTGAGTAAACCTGCTGCAGTGTTCGACCCATATGCCGCGCTCGCTGCTCCGGAAAGTTTGGCTGATACTGCTAGGGACAGGCAGGACCCGTCTGCAAACCGGTATAATATAATCTACAGACAGTGCCGACCACTCCTCCAAAACACCCATTTTCAAGCCATCTTGATCCAATTAGTGGGCGAGCACGAGGAGATTGCTATTTCCCGAGTCATCGAGAAAGCCCTGAAAAATGCCGCCTCTACCCCACCTTTACAGTCACAATCCTTTGGAAACCCCACGACCTATACCCAACAACGCCGCCAGCCTTGGGGCGCACGCGGCTTCCCTTATCGGCGAAGCAGTCCGCTCCCCTCTCTTCCACCTGTTTGTTTCAATTGCCGACAGCCCGGCCACTTCGCGCGTAATTGTCCGCGTAGGGGCACACGATTTTAGTGCTGTACGTTATTTCTACGATTCTTCCTTATTTTGTATGCTTCTCATCGATATTGGTTAAAAGATTATCCCCAGGTGTGTCTGTGTTATATTTCGTACTATTGTAATACCCGGCTTTGTTTGTTCACTTAGACCTCAGTGGCCAATCCCTTCGAAACTGCCTTGCACGACGCCACTCGCAATCTACATCAGGTTCGGTGGCGTTCATCCGTTAGTGATACTCCCGCTCCTATTGGACCCCCTCCCTCCCCTATTGGACCCCCTCCCTCCATCGCCATGGTTTCCAGTGGTAGAATTCTCGCCTCACCAAGGGGCTTACTATTTCGAGATCCTGCTGCCTTCGTCGCAGGAGAAATTCATCGCCATGCCCCGGCCTGGCTGTTAATTATTCAGGAATACACCAAGCGTTCTGACATTTTATCTTATATTGACAACGGTGTGGATGTGTATCCTTTTTTACGACATTTCAAAGGTCGTTTCCAGGGAGAAAGTTTTGACTCCGACCTCCCCCCACCGAGGCACTTCCCTAATAGCCGTTCCTGCTTGGGTTTTGAAACATTTATCTCAAACTCATTAATAATGCATGAGGAAAACACAAAGGAAGTCAGTACCGTGTCTGTGGTTTGGATATCGGAGGAAGAAATTACATAAATTTAGCACACTTTTACCTTGATTTTCTCTTAAAATACTGATTTGTTTGAGATGCTATATCAAACACTCGGAGGAGTGTTTCATCAGGATATCCAAACACTTCGAAGTTTGTTCAAAAACCTCGGCTTCGCCTCGGTTTTCAACAAACGTCTGTGTTTGGATATCCTGATGAAACACTCCTCCTCGTGTATGATATATTACATCTCAAACTCATTAATAATTCATGAAGAAAACACAAAGGAAATCAGTACCGTGTCGGTGGTTTGGATATCGGAGGAAGAAATTACATAAATTAAGCAAACTTTCATCTTGATTTTCTCTTAAAATACTGATTTGTTTGAGATGCTATATCATACACTCGGAGGAGTGTTTCATCAGGATATCAAACACCTCGAAGTTTGTTGAAAAACCTCGGCTTCGCCTCGGTTTTCAACAAACGTCTCGGTGTTTGGATATCCTGATGAAACACTCCTCCTCGTGTATGATATATTACATCTAACCGCTTTACCTGTCCGGTAGCAAATCTTACGCTCTACGTACATTTAGCAGACCTCATGGGTATTCAACTACGTCATTGTTACCTCTTTCGCGTGACCGACCGCGACGGACACATCTCCACTAATCCCTTTCAAGGCTCGGCCGTCGCCAGCAGGCTAACCAAACACCTCACTACCCTGAATATCCATGCAGGTGAGACTATGCACAGTTTTCGCTCGGGCTGCTCCATCACACTGTCCTTATTGGGCGTCTCTGCAGAGGATGTGGCACGACACGTTGGGTGGAAAAGCGTCAAGACTGCCCTGTATTATTCGCAAACAGATGTGGTGGTGAACACAACGAAAGTGGCCAATCTCCTCAGCAAAGGAACCTCTACGTCTCCATCTCAACCGGTCCCATGGGCTGTGAATTTCGGGCCCGTAATAACCTACAAGATTTTCTTTTCGCCTTCCCATAATTTCTTTGATTGCTTCGCGTTCTGAGTATTGGAGAGTATCAATAAAAAATTATGTGTGTCTGCATTCGTAATAATTTTTGTCATCCCGGGGTACGGTACACTTCAGCCTGGGGCCCTGGAAAAATGATCCTTAGTCCCATTCTTAATTCCCTTCCGCTCAAGGTATTGTGTGGGGAGCAGACCACTGGGAATATATTACTATTCTCAGTGGGATGTTTCTCACATAGTGCCGGGGGGGGGGAGGGAATTGAGCTAATTTAATTAATCTTGGTTAACTTCATTCATGAATCAAAGCCCTGGGGACTGCAAAATCGTTTAAATTTGCTCCACGGGTTAGGTTTTTGGCCATTTCACCGATTCGCACGGAGAAGGAACAACTTTAGCTGTTATAGGATTTTTTCCCGCCCGCCTCCCCTCAGCTGCAACACACACCAAGCCTCTCCGTCCTGAAACTTCTACACCTTGGGCGGAAAAATGATCTTAGTCCCATTCTTAATTCCCTTCCGCTCAAGGTATTGTGTGGGGAGCAGACCACTGGGAATATATTACTGTTATTAATCAGTCATGTGGCTGAAAATTGTGCTCACTACGCTTACAACTGCAGATCTTTATGGCGGTAAATCTACACTAAACGGTGCTGAGCTCGATTTACAATATATTTCGATCTGGGTTAATATTCCGCTGTCCCAATCAAGACAAACTGATTATAAACGATTTATATGATTTATTCAATTTTAATACTGAAAGGTATTACTCATGCTCACAATCTGATAACCTGCTGACTATTGAAAACTATCTGCAAGATGAGCGAGACATAAACAACGTTGAAAACCAGAGGTTGAAAACAGAATTGACAACTTGCAAAGGACGGCCTCCCTATAATCGCATTAAAAAATATGATACTTATATCGCTTTAATTTCGCTCGAGTGTAAAATGATCATTGCAACACGTATTTTCGATAAGCATTAGATAGCGCCAGCGCAAAGCACAGCTTGAAAATTTCTGCTTGTGAATTATAGTTAAACATCTCAGCCAATATTTTGTTTGGGACGATAACAAATTACTCCAAAACAACGGATTGAAATACATTGTTTTATACGTATGTTTTTAGAAATAGCATTGGCTTCAATTTGATGTATGAGTTTTGAGCTGAAATACTTAACGCTGAACGTTGGGCTATATATATGAAACTGAAGCTATTGAAAATATTGCTATTTGGTATAGAAACTTCAAGACTTTAGCTAAAAGGGGAATAATTAAAAAATATAAAACATACGGGCAGTACCTAAATGGCAGTTCTTTTTATATTTTTTAATTATTTCTCTTTTAGCAAAAGTCTTGAAGTTTCTATACCAAATAGCATTTGTCAATAGCTTCAGTTTCATATACAGCCCAACGTTCAGCGTCAAGTATTTCAGCTCAAAACTCAGAAAAAGTAACATTTAAAGATTTTTGGCTTCATCCATTCATAGGGCCTGACTTATGGAGTTAGCGTTCCAGTTTACTTAGAGTTAAATGGGACACACACACACACACGCGCGCGCGCGCGCGCACCTCTCGATAATAAAATCATTTTCTAAACTGCACGGGTTTTTGTTGCAGAGCATATATAATACAAAAAATCAACTACATTGTCTTCTATTAGCATCCCTAGCATAGGTTTGAATTCAACGCAATACGAATCGACGAAGGTCCATTTTAAAACAACATATATCCTCTCACGTAGAATCACCAAACGCTAATCCCATCTCAGCCTCCGATCACCACACGCCAGAGGATCGTTACTTATTTGCCCTCATGTAGGCATGATATATAGAAATTGTGGGATTGTCAAATTACCTATAATTAACGATTATTGGCAATTGTAGGCGAGAGGACATGTTGTTTTAAAGGCAAAAGTTCCTTTATAAAGGCAAAGTTCACTTTCATAGTTATTCATTTTAAAGGGGTTTTATATAGACGTGGCGTGGATGTGAGTACTAAATTATGCTAACTATTTTAATTGAGTTGTACATTCTTCACCATTTCATTTCATTTTAAAGATAAGGTTAATTAAACCACGATCCTTATAAATTAGGTATATCCATGGTAGACAGACGAGCATCGTCACGTGGATGGGTGGTTATTATTTAATAAACTTAAAATATGCAATTGCACCAACGATACCAAGTTCCACTAGAATAATCACGCCCATGATTAATTTGTTGGTTGCAACCCTAAAAATGACAACCAAAATTCCAAACGTTACTTCCATCACCGTGGCCCTAGACAGCTTCGGTTACTTAGGTCAGCTAACTAGAAATACGTTAACACAACAACCCCTCGCCCTCTTTTACACGAATTTTTGTAAATATCCTTCGGATAACATTCTGATTAGAAAAACACCTTCGCGCTCTTTTTCATTGGGAGCCTGGAAATAGCCGTTGGAACAATTCAAAACAAAGTTTTAAACTTTTAATTAAAGTATAATACTTGAAATAAAAAAGCTTTTTAACTCTAATTTTTAAAGAAAAAGGTAATAAATAACAAAGAGAATTTTCAAGACAACATTCAGAAAAATAATAGAGATGAAGTAAAATGCAGATCACATCCACGGTTTGAACTCGACTATTTCGCGTGCGAACTGACGATGTTACCACCGGGCTACTGAAGCAAGCGTCAAAATATCAGTGAAATATTAGGGTTATAATTTACAGTTCTTTCTTTCCATGTTTACAAAGAACATTGCTAGAGTATCTAAAAATATATGCATTGTTCAAAGAAAAATATATGCATTTTTCAAAGGCATTGTGCCACGGCTATGTTCATTATGGCATTTCAAATTCATTTAGCAAAAACAAGTGTTAAAACTGTTTTCATGCAGTCTTTACATCTGTAATATTTCAACATGCAGCATTTATATGTTTAACAGACGAAAAATTGCTCCTTCACCGATTTTTATGCCAAATTATAAACAAGATACGCTAAATTTTACAAATGGTTTTACCATGAGAAAATATTTAAAAGGAGAGAAGATGGCAGTCAACAATGGGCAAGCGAAAACATAACGGATACGTTTAAAATATTTTAAGGACACACGAAATCAAAAACAAAATTACTGTAATAGTAACAGGAAATATAGTAAAAACAGGGAAAACCTCGAACAGCATTGCTACTAAATGTTTACCGTAAGCTTAAATTTTAAAGCCTTTTTCTTCGTTGTTTTTTTTGCTATTGCTTTTTCCTCCTTTCTAGTTTCGGTGTGACGGGTTTTCTTCTACTAAGGATGTTGTTTTGCTTTATACGTAAGCGTTAATTTGTTTCTGTCCTTTTGAACGGTATATACGCATTAAAAAAAGCCTTTTCTGAAGTCTTTTTGTCAAGAACAAATTATGTTGTTTAATTTTTTTTCTCAGGAATAGATTTTATTGTTCCCAGTGCCCCACAATCCTAACCGCGCAAGTGAACGTACCATGCATAGAAATAAATAAATACTTAGATCACAGAAATTTGTTCACATATCACGCTTGTCCACGCGTGTAAAATGACTCCACGCGTATCGAGATTAGCACCCTCACCGGGCTCCGGGCCTTCGGCCCTACGCCCGGGCGCGGGAAAAAAACCCTCAAACATTTTATAAAAGAGTGGTTAATAACATATCCATGTTCGTTCCGAGCTGCACTGATGAGCTGTGGTACAGCGAAACGTACGTCTGCAGATTGAATATATATAACATTTATATATAGTTCGTTCAAAGCTCTTGGCAACGGCCTCCGAGCACTGCACTGGAATTGCAAGATTGCGGGTTGGATTCCTAGCCGGAAGGCCTTGATGTTGCATTTTGGCAACTGGTCCCTTTCTGAACTTAAATGTATTATATATTCTTACACACGAAATTTTCCTTCACCAAAAATCCCTATAGCATCATTTTATAACTCTGTTATGCTCTACTGAATTTATCATATAAACGGTTAGGATCTATATATCTGACTAGTGCAATTACCTGAACGCCATGCGAGTTAGAATTTTCCTGCTTGTGTTCAAGTCTTGGTCAGTATCATGTAACTAAAAAAAAGTACAAAAAAGATAATTGGTCAAAATTTCAAGTAATGGCACATGCCGTGAACCTCCGGTAATATAGGCCATGGGCTTCTTATTAAGATCCAAAATAATAGAGATCCTAACAAGGCTAGGCGTGCACCGGACTCCACGGAGAACCACTCAAGACGCCTACCAGAAAAAGTTAAAATTGCAAGTGGTATTTTTTTATAAGTATTATTAAAAGAGGAATAGTGAGAAAGAATGTCATGAAGAGTAGACAGGTTAAAGCGTCTGTGTGAATTGAAAAATTCGTTGGCATTTTTGTTAATTTATTAATTTCTGAGCTTTCGACCCGTGTGCTCGGGCCGTCTTCAGAGAGATTAACTATTAAAAGTTTGTTCACGTCAACATAAGCGGTTCACGTCTTGCGTAATCTCGTGTGCGCACGCGTCTTGTTTTGAAAGAAAATAAATAATAAAAAATAAACAAGTTTATATGGTCCATCAGTCCTCCAAACTTTGCCAGGTATTGCGCGTACATCTTATTATTCGTGCTATATTGATATTAGGTAATTCATATTCCAACAAATAGATGAATGTACATGAAGAAATTTTCAAATAGTCGTCGAAGATTATCACTCAGTTAAACTGTTTATAAAGCTAATTTGTATTTACAACAGTTCGCTGCAATAAATATATTTTTAAACAGTACCTTACACCCATGATGCGCTTTCTATTGCGTTTAGTTTATACTATGCATCAGAAAGATTACAGATAGGTATCTCAACGAAATATATTTTCTTACATTATTGGATATTTTACTTGAGTTTACTGTTGGGTTTGAGGTACTCTGGTTTGTTTTACTTACTCTCGCCCAATCTCGTTCCCAGAGCCCACGTTCCCCACCTGGGAAACGAGAGACTCTGGGATAATCCGTTTCAAATCACAGGATTCTTGTTATTCCGGTTGAGGTACGCCGTACGCATGCGTAAATATCCAAGCGGAATCTCGATAGTATGTTCTCCTTGTTTGACTTTTCCCCAAACAAGTCAATGGGGTTGCTGGCGAAGCTCGAATTACAGCATCTACACACATACGGCGAATATATCGATCGCGGCAACGTCTTCACTGGAGTCTTGTCGTCCGACATCTTTGTTATTTTGGTTTTATTAATTCTACTTCCGGTCACTTCAGACCAACTCATGCTCACTATTCAGCCAATAACGTAACGATTTGAAACGGATTATCCCAGAGTCTCTCGTTTCTCGGGTGGGGAACGTGGGCTCTGGGAACGAGATTGACTCTCGCCCAGCTCTCACGGCTTCCGGTTCGCAAGGTCAGATGTCAACTTCCGGTGCGGACCGTGCAGTGACATAGGCTCTTTAAAGAGATAAAGCTCGCAGGCAAAATATCAACACGTACGTACTATTTTAGAACTACTGTAGTTTTACACTACCTAGCTTGTACCCTTTCGTTTCTAAAGAAGTGAATGCGTATATGTTAGGAACAACTTACCCTATCACGTGTTCTTATTAAACTCTCTCTCTGGGTATCCAAGTCATCAATAATTTCCACGCCAATTTGTTCTATAAAATCCCAAATAGTCACGAATAGTTACATAATTGTAACGGCACTTAAGAATACATCTACTTCGATCTTAACTTAATATTTGTAAATAATATTATAGGAATATTACGTTGTCCTAACTCTTGTATGGAGGACTCCGCATTTCCAAAACCATTTATACTACCAAATATCATGTGGTGTAGTCCTGGAACGTTATCAAGGGGCTCACTGGCAAGCGCCGAAGACGCAAGTTTGAGGGTCCGACCGGCCGTGGAAAAGTTTGAAATCTAGACGCCCTGAAATTTCTGGCATTTTAGGGTGGGATTTTACAGAATTCTGAAGATTTCTAAAACTACTAAAGTCATTCTTGATGATGGAAATGGCTGAATGTCTCTATTTGCATTTCATGGAACTGCTAAACAAGATTAAGATGAGTTAATTTGTAAAAAAGTATCAAGGGGGCTTAGCCAACATATTAACATGAATTTTTAACAAGGGAGCTAAGCCTCCTCCACTACACCACTGCAAAATATCCAATTCCCATTAAGCAGTTCGCTCGCTAGTGCTCGCCGAAGGGCTATAACTTGTAATACAGATATAGTAAACCTAATTCACACACAAAAATTACTGTATACAATGTACCCGACTCGGCAGACACTTGTTGGGATCTGGCAATGCTCTCTGAGGTCCTGTTAAGAATCTCTGTACCATGTACAAGTTTGTTTCTGTGACTAGCCTGTTAGAACAAGGAAAAAATATATAATCTTAGCATCTCGTTAATTATCAGTTTGTTTACTCAGCGCGAGCATTTGATTGGCTATACTTTCGATATACGTCACACTTTTGGCATATATAAGACATATAGACGTTTCGTTTTATTCCATGACATTTTACTTTGATAAAACGCTATGCTCGAAATCTCGGCAGTTCACCACCTTTATATTTTGCCCTAAACAATTAAAGTGCCTATGAAACGAAAATTAAATTTATCTTATTTGAAAGAACACTTAAAATGATAGAGTAACATCTTTTGCAGTTTTTCGTTTCCTTGCTTCGTTCTTGAGATATTTCAGTTTGTTTGATGTAAATGTCGCATGTTGCGACGCCACACGTGGATAATGAGTTATCGAAAAACGTTATATATCTTTGCTATTGTCAAATATAATCACTTGAAAATCTACATGTTTAGCGTTCTGGGCGAGACACACGCACATATACTTCCCTCGAATTATTTTGGTTTGATAATAGCAAAGATATATAACTTTTTTCAATAACTCATTATGCACAAATGTTTAATTTGCATATCAAACAAGCTGAAATATCTCAAAGAACGAAGCAAGGAAACGAAAAACTTCAAAAGATGTTACTCTATCATTTTATGTGTTCTTTTAAATAAGACAAACTTAATTTTCGTTTCATACGCACTTTAAATTTCCATGAAAAATAGAATCACCCAGTTATTTTTTTACGGGTTGTGTTCGGAAAGACTTAAAATTATTATAAGTAATTACATGACTTGAGGGAAATTAGCGATTCAATTTCCTGCAGCCGAGGGAAGGTTTGTGAAAGTCCAAGGGCGAGGCAAAGGGGAAATTTAATCGCTAATTTCCCTCAAGTCATGTTATTAGTTTGTAATATTATGATCGCCGAGGAAAACTTTGAGAATCTTACCGACAGGAAATTTACATGGTTGATCAGATAAGTTGCATCTAATTTTCCCGTGCATGTTGATGAGGGAAAATATATGCAAGCGGGAAATTTAGAAGAAGACAAAGGATTTCTTTGTCTTCTAATTTCTCCTCATCAACATGTACGGGAAAATTAGAAGACAGAGGAAAAATTTCCCTCTTGCATGAGCGATGAGGGAAATACGAGGTTTACATTCCCTCGGAGAACAAAAGAATCCGAGGCGATCATGGTATTATAAAAAATAACATTATGTATTAAAATAATTATCTCGTATTTGATCTTGTTCTTGAGTTTGTACATAGTTAATAGAACATATACATGGTTTGGAAACTCGTCCAAAGTGATTGTTCTATGTTTTTGTTCAAGTTTATGGAAATTCGTGCAATTTCACGGTATTGTATTTTCTGTATAATAAAGCAGTCATCCAATAGCAACGATCGGGTTTAAGTAGTGAGTTGCTTCATCGTCACGTGTTGTGGTGGTTCATCGTCACATGTCCATATAATTTACTTCCATATAAGGAACTCCATTGTCAGTTCAACATGACGAAGCATCATGTTGAAAGACAATAGAGCTTCCAAACCATGTATATATGTTCTATTAACTATGGTTTGTATTACGCTTAAGGTTACAGAATACCCTAGAAAGTTAAAAAAATCAGAAAATGATATTTTTACATATTCGTAAAGCTTACTACCAGATCTATCATCTGGCAAAAGTTTGATTTAAAAATATTTAAAATTGAACGAGTTATTGAGTAAAACGTTACCCAAGTCTCTAAAGGTGGCGGGAAAGTCTGTTATTATTAACTGCGGATTAATGACAGCTCATTAGCACAAAGAATGCTGTATTATTGTATCAAATTTTATCCTGTCGACAGAACTCGCGTTTACAAGCTTTCTCTGCTTTCTTTCCGTTGGAAATGCCTAACGATATTATTGTGCACTCGGCAAACAAAATGGCAGTTGTTTTTATATATTTTAATTATTTCCCTTTTAGCTAAAGTCTTGAAGTTTCTATACCAAATAGCATTTTTCAATAGCTTCAGTTTCATATACAGCCCAACGTTCAGCGTTAAGTATTTCAGCTCAAAACTCAGAAAAACTAACATTTAAACGTTTTTGGCTTCATCCATTCATAGGACTTATGGAGTTAGCGTTCCAGTTTACTTAGAGTTCAATGGAGCAGGCTTGGACCTCCCAAAATTGAAAAAAAACAAAACAACATGAAAGCATAATTTTTAATTCCAATTTTAAAAGACTGAAGTTATTTAATTTGTCTAGTTTGCGGTATATGAAAACACGTGTCTTTTTCAAATGTGTGATAGCGTAAACATCAGAGCGCAGAATATGGAATAACGTCGGCATCGTCGTTGTTAGTTCAAATTTTGAACTAACGAAGCATTCATGCCAAAATTATAAGACAGGAAACAAAGGCAAAAAGAACAAGTATTTGTGCAAGTCCGAGAAACATGGAGAGAGGTAGCCTGCGAGCAGGCTCGGTGGAGGGAGAGAGGGAGGGGAATGCAGACAAGAGAAAGAGGGAGCCTGCACGGATGCTATAGAATTTTAGATATCTGCAGCCTAAATCATGATTGAACGCAAAATTGATTATATAAACGTCAATCATAAATGCAAATCTTAAAGTGTGTTATTAACTAATTCATTACGTGTATGTTGATTACTGAAGATTCAAACGGAAAAAGATCGAATGTTTGAATGAAATTCGAAAATGCGAAAAGTATACAGTCAAACCATCATCTAGACTTGGAGTGAAACGAAGAAACAGTAGACTTATTGCAATAGATTCAGCAAATCTTGCAAGACGGAAGAGAAAATCGCCAAAAACACCAGTATGCAAGCCATATTGAGAATAACAATGACAAAATATTCAGTAATGTACGCACAATGGAAATTTTCCAATCGATCAGTTTCTTGCAGTCTGCAAGAAAGAAATGCTACTTGATTTGCTTTGTTCTGTACACACGAACGAGCACACGTCTGACATGTAATATTTATGAGTTGGTTGGCTTTATTTCAAATGGGGGCGGATCACTGATCTATATAAGAGACTGGATAGAGCATCTATTATCTGAGCGCCTCCAGAAATTGAAGCCGGAAGTCACGCCCTAACTTGTAAGCGACGCCATATTGGATGACCCCACCATGAGGAGTGAGTTGCTATATTTTACTGTTGTGAATTCGTTGTTTTCGCATATAATCACGAAATAGACGAACAACACAAATCCATTTTGGTATTTCAAGCAACGGGACACATCATGGAATTATGGCGGACCTAAGAACGTGGGAAACTGAATCGTAAGTAAATAAGTTGATATTTTGACGAAATTTCGAAGCGGACGGAGAGCTCCCGAAGGGTTATTTACTAAGGAAACGGGAAACCCAACATTGCAAACGGCAGGTGGTTAATAAACTGATTTGTAGGATACAAATGTGAGATAATACTGTAATTGTGGAATGTTCACAATGGAGTAGATAATTTTAAAAGTCGAAGGACGTGTAAATTATGGCACAGAAAATAGATTGGCTTGTAGTAGAGTAGATTTCGACAAGCAGCATATTTTTTTGCAACATAGGAGCAAGTTAATACTCTATAAGTTTGTAATACTTATGTTTGGTGCTAGAAGTAACTGTAGCATGCATCATAACTAGAACGAGCCAGTTTGTTTTATTAAACTCCATGCCCAGTGTCCAAGTCATGTAAACGTGTTGGCATTTAAGAAATTAAGTTGTCAACATTGTTTCTTAACAGCTGAGCTATTTTACTCCCTGTCATTTTGATGAAAAAATTGTTTGTGAGTATCTGTAAAATTGAATGTGATATTTGTATGTTATGTTGTAGGTAGTTTAAAATGAAGGAAGAACTTAAAGGTGAAGCAACATGACAACTTAATACAGACATATAATGATTCTGTATGTTATGAAAATTGTGGCAAAACTAAACTGATCAACAAGGCCAGTGTTTGATGTTATAAAGTCAAAACAAATCAAGCTAATATATATGTTAAACTCCAACATATGTTAAACAACGATGTGGCGGATAACATTTGCACTCATTCATTTGTTCCTTTATATTCTGAGTAAATTGTCATGACTGACACTGGGAGTTCGCTCCATCGAACTCGCAAATTCCGTTTTTCCCAACATTTTGGGGCTAAACAACTACAAGTCTTCTCTCCAAATGCTTCACGTGTCCTTTCTTCCTCGTGATAAAAAAGTTTGTCCGAACCCGAAGGAGAAAAATGCCTTAATATACGAAAACTATAATTGTGCAACAGTAAAATATAGCGAAAGTGGGGCCATCCAACATGGCGGCTGTTGCGACTTCCGACCACTTCCGACTTCAATTTCAGACGATAGATGCTCTATCCAGTCTCTTATATAGATCAGTGGGGCGGATGTTCAAAATTGTATGGAGTCCATGCCCCTTTCTTCGATCTTGCAAGAGCGTGCGAGCAGGCTAGGAGAAAAGAATTAAAGCAACGATACGTTTACACAGCTTGTAAAGAACTTTAACTTAACATGCAGGCGCTGTTAAATTTAACTTCACTGTGTAATTGAAACATTAGTATAACTTGGCTCCAAAGTGCCATTACCGAGAGTTTCGAATTTCAAGGGGCGGATTTTCCGTGGGGACCCTCTTAAAATATATTTCGGCTGAATCCCCTGACAGCCATTGTTGAAACTTGACAGGTATGGCTACGATCGATGTCGCCTCACACGCGGAGCGAGCCCATAAATACAGGCTGGAAACCATTGGATGTTTCTTTCAGTATTTCTTAACGGATAACTTACATCAGGATCATATTCTTTAGGTCCAGTAGAAAAAAGATCATCTCTTGCAGACGAAGCTTGAATGCTACCGGTAGTTCTATTCTGTAAAATAAAAGAATCACAATGCAGTACATGCATGGGAACTGAGGGGCATGATTGTTGGACAAGGGGCAATTGAGGGACAAGATTGTTTTTTTCTCCATATTACTTGGGCCTACGCGCACCGAACTAATTAATTAATTAATTGGTGCGGTCCCGGCACGCTGAGAGAACGCTGTCTGATTTATATAAAAAAAATTGAGCGATTAACCAAATTGAGTTCACGATCACCTCGGTTTTCTTTGATGTACCGCGGTTGTTTATTTATAATAGTTACTCCCAACCACGTATAAATCAAGTTAATTGCCCCGTTAATTGCAATTAACTTGATTTATGCGTGGTTGGGAAAATAAGCTTTAATCAATGGTCACAAATGTGATAAACGATTTATCATCGCGACTGAAGTGTTTTTTAGACAACCTCTGTGGTAACGAACTCAGTATCTCAGTTTTCTTAGGCAACCTCGGTGATCTTGAACTAAGTAGGTTAGTTACCTCTAGTTACCTCGGGTTCGGTAACTAACCTATACTTATTATAGTGCCAAATTGAATTATTCATTTTAATAAATTATTTTCAATTATCGCTTATTTAGGTACGGTGTTGGCTCGATCGTATAAATCACAAGCGTGCTTCACCGTGCTAAGAGCGTTCCGCAAGCCTTCGACGAGCTAGCTGCACGGTACCCTGCGAGCAGAGCCTTCTTTTCCTTATTTCTTCGCTGAGAAAGAGGAAGAAAAGTAGGCTCTGCTGTATTCGTAACTGGTTTCCATTGCGCATGCATGTCAGTTGCTGGGTTATAATCCCGAACCCAGTCCCAATCAGAGCAGAAAACAAAACGAGAACCAGTTAACGGGTCTTAAACGGGTTACTTCGTCCTAAATCTTGGACGAAGCCAAACACGAATACAGCATAGCCTACTTTTCTTCCTCTCTCTCAGCGAAGAAATAAGAAAAAGAAGGCTCCGCTCGCAGGGTAGCCGCACGGTTAAGAGCGGATCTAATTCAAAGCGCGAACCAAATTGATTTATACAGCGTGCTGTGACCGAACCAATTAGGCAAATAATTAGTTCGCTACGCTCATAGCACGCTGTATAGCGGGCCTTAGATTACATTAGTATGTTTATTATTCGGAGCGTCACAACATTAATAAAAATTTAGATTTTTGTGGCCATTACCCTTTAAATCTGCTCTTCGAATGTAAACACTTAGAAGGTGAATAATGGGAGGGTTAACGACTCGGCAAGCGTGACGATGAAATATGAGGGCCTGTTCACACGAGACTGGGTTATCTTTGGGGGGGGGGGGGGGGGGGGAGGGATAACTAAGGAGTTGGGTCAAAGTTGACCCTGTTTCACATGATAAAACGCAACTACCGAGTTGTCCCTGGGCCCCGAGATAACCCTAGCTTTCACGTGAACAAAGGAACACACCAGTAACATCAACAATTAAACGATTAAACGCACGCAAATGGCATGTGAACAAGAATAGTGCGTACAAATTAGAATGTTTTTTACAATGTACGCATGCGTAATTATACAAAAGTTGACCCTAACCCCCGAGATAACTCGGGTGAAAGCGTTCACATGGGGGTAGGGTTAACTCTGGCAGGCCCTAGAGTTACCCTATCGCTCAGACCGAGTTATCCCTATCACCTAAATTATCTCGGTGTCATGTGAACGGTTTACCTTTCTAACATGGAAATAAACTAACACCGAGATAGCTCGGGGGTAGAGATAACCCTATATAGGCCCAAAGGCGTCCCATTTTCCAAAATGGGCAGTTGTAAATTATAAAATTGGGCAGTTCTAAAATCGCTAAAATCGCTTCATTTACGTATACTCCTTTATATATCCACTGTTAGGATGAGTACCCTAAACATACTTAAAGATAAGCGAGGAAAAACGTTTCAGAACGGAAGGTATCGAATTGAACCGGTTACACGGCAACCAAAACGTGTTGGTTTACTTTTCATATCACCTTCGAAGAGGAGTGATTTTTCACGATGGCGCGTACTGGATTGTTACTGACCACTGTGAACAATAATCCGCTGGGAGAGTAATCCGGTATTGTTTAACTGGGGCCTATATGTCACATTTTAACAATAATAACAAATATCACAGAAGACTGTACCAATTCACGTTTCAGCTTTTCTAGCTCTCGCGAGTAGTTTCGCACTTTAGAATTCATCTTATTTCGAAACGTCCCTGGAGCAATAACTGCTTCTTCTTCCATCTCCTCTAGCTAAAAATTAAACAAACTAAAGTGGTTTACGTGTATTAGGCGCACACTGTCGACGAGAGAAATTACTATATAGTCGTACATTACCCGTACTTGAAGGACTGGCCACTTGGCTAGTTATTGGGGAGCACGGCTGGCGTGTGCTGTTAGGGCGCTGCCTCTCACCAATAGTTAAGCCCAGTTGGACGGGGTTAGTACTTGGATGGGTGACCGTCTGGGAATAACTCCGTTCTCAAACTTAAATTTCATGTGAGTAGAGTTTAGTTGGTCTCTCCTATACTTCGAGGGTTTTTTGCAAGGCTCTGCGGTTTTCCTCCCTCCGTAAAATCAACACCTTAGGTCTTAGCTTATGTCGTGCACTTTTAACATGAGCCCCTGGCTCGGGTGATTGGGCGACCACATCCTGTGCTTCCGACGTTAAATAAATCATTACTCATATTGAGAGGTCTTATTTCCAATCTTATCCTGATCCCGCGGAGAGAGAGGGAAGATGGAGGGAAACTGTGTGAGGCTTATAGGCAATTAGAACAAACGGTCAAAAGGATAAAGGACTTTTTACATCCTTCAGGGAAGGAGGGAAGAGGGCGAGAGAGAAACTGAATGTAGAGATTATTTTCTTAAATAATTTTAAAGGCATGGTTGACCTTACTTCACTAGACAAGTCACAGTTATGGTTTGCACATTAAGTTCAGACTTAGGGCGTTTATATGGAGGCGAGTTACCTGGCCAGGCGAGTTACCCAGCCAGGTGAGTTACTCGGCACCTGGTGAGTTCCCGGTCGGTATAGAACAAACACTATTTTTCCCACCGCAGCGTTTATATGACAGACGGGTAACTCACCATGGCGAGAACTCAGCACTGGCAGCCAGGATCTCGGCAAAGCGGGATAAACATTTCCCCATATACAGAATGTAAAGTTTATCTCAGCAAACCAGGCAACTCGGCTCCATATAAACAGGCCATTAGTATTTCTTGACATAACTTCATTTATATCGTTCCAAGTTTGTTTAGGTTGTCCAAAGGTTTCATTAAAACGATTATGATTATATTCTTCTTCTATTGCTGCATCTGATGTTGATAATAAACACTCTACTTTATTATTGTTCACTCCAGACTACTCCCAATCTGTTACAAGAGCGCCTGCATGCTTGGGGTACAGTACATACAGTATAGTCATCTTCAGCAATAAAGTAAATACAAAAATATATATATTTCTTAAAATTGTTGGCTGGTTGTGGGTTTTGGCAAAAAAATACTGTTACCTTTACTTTTTATTCGAAAAACTTACAATAATCTTGGAATCTTCAATCTTTTTCTGCACTTCTCTTATTTTCTGCTTTTTCTGTTCTGAATCACAACAAAAAGGAAAAAACATTTTAATAAGAAATTGTACAATTGTTACAAGAAACTCGTGTTATTCCAAGGTATTATATAGACAGACAAACATTAAAAGTACGTAATTTTTGACTGAATCAACTTTTCAATCAGCCACGTACTGCTTACTTTGAACCACTGTTTAATTAGGGATTAAAACCATTAAGGATTTCAAAGCAAACAATTAACAAAATGCCAAGACTACTGACATTTACTGTTGTGGCGAAACAAGTGCAATTCATTTGCTCATCCGGACAAGTTCCGGTTGATTGAAACTCGATCATTGGACAACTTTCTGTTTTGAATTCTGTGATTCTTATTGGCTGGTAAAGAATCAAGAACCAATCAAATTCAAAACAGGAAGTTACCAAATAAATCTCATGAAATAAATTTAGTCAGGACAAACAAGTCAATTGCAACAGTATCAATCTCGTCCCCAGAACCTCTCTCGTGCTGTTGCGTGAAACGAGAGGCTCTGGAATAATCCGTTTCAAATCAACATTTCATTGGTTGAATAATTGACAGTGGTAGTTGGACAGAAGTTAAATTTTTATATCAAGGGACATTTGAAAATATGTATTCCTTGTTCTTTCAAAAGCCTTATTGTATCTGGTGACTGAAACTTGGGTTGAACAGCAAGTATTCGGTGTCTTATGCATGGTTTTGAAAGGGAAAGCAGTGAATACTGAAGTGGCATGTTGCCCGCGTGCAGTATCTTGTCAGTTGTGGAACAAGATGGCTAGTAATTTCAGAACTACATATCGTTGAAATATATGGTGTACGTAAGTTGTTAGATGTTGAATGAGTTTTCAGTTCAAGATTCTGCGTTTTATTAAACTAGTTAAAATGTCCAAAATGTCCAAAGTGTTACAGAATTTTAGATTTCTTTTGAAATATTTAATGCACAACATTGAGGTATATATCATACAGAAGCTATTGAAAAATTGTATTCGGGGTGGAAATTTTAAGTTTCCAGTTAAACGGGAAATATTTAAAAAATGGAAAAATGTCTGTAGTTTTGGTTCATTGCATCGATTTCCTGTTTATTTGTAATAATATTATTACTAACACTGGTTCACACATTTTGGACAGTATAACAAGTTTCATAAAACACAGAATCTTGAACTATACATGAAATGAAAGCTCATTCAACATCTAACAACATACATATACAATATATATTTCAACGATGTGTAGTTCTGAAATTAGTAGTCATCTTGTTCCACAAATGACAAAATCACAACGCAAAAATGTCACCTGTTCACAAAGAAATAATATGCATTATTCTAGCTTGTGTTTGGGGACTTTGGGGAGTAATGATATAACCAGACGTTTTACACTTAAGAACTTTTAGTTACCCCTCACATGGGGGTAACTAATAATGGGAGTATAATTTACCCTCCAAAATGGGGGTAGATTTTACCCCTAGATAATCCCCCCCCCCCTATATACTGTATATACACCCCTTGTTCAGGGGTAAATTTTACCTTCCTTTGACAATGGCTTTGACAATGTATACACTGTATTTTAAAACAAATAACTCAGTATGAATTAATTTTACATGCACATGCACCTTTGCCCTGACAGTTTAATTTTCTAAATGTTTGATAACAATAAAGCCTTGGTTCACACAACTTACAAAGACAAAACAATGAGAATTTTTCTTTATTTCGTCTTTTGTTCCACTCATGCCTTATGATCTTTATGATTAATGACTGTCCTTATGTCACAGGCTTGACTTCATTCTTTTGTTTTTCCTTTTGTTTTGTCCTTATGCTTATATAATGCTCATGTGTCGTGTGAAGAGGGCTTAATTAGAATTCATGTAGACCCTGGTGATGTCATTTAATAGTTGTGGAATAAAATATGTCACCAAAAGCCCGTTTTTCAAACGTTAGTAGAACACACTTTTTTATAATTAATAACACACTGAAACTTTTAGAATTAATGCAATATTTTCTCCAACTTGAAAATTTCGTTGCATAGGCACTTTAATATTTACCCACAACCATGTATTTAATAATTATAAACTTCTTTCCTTGCTGTAAAATTTTAATACTATTCAAACAATGTATGTATGTATGTATATTTAATATATAAAACAATTAATTCAAAAACATTTCTATTCAGTGGTGTTGGGTTTCTGGTCTGTCATGTTGGTTTTCTAACTTCGTTAGATTTTGTTTAATTTTGTTCGTCTTTGGTTTTTCTTCGTGTTTTTTTTTAAGGTTAGGATTAGGGTTAGGATCGGTGTTATTATTGGAATTAGGATCTGGTTTTGTCGTGAATACGAGATGACTATTTGACCGGCTACGCAATAAAGAAATATACAAAATAGTACCTCCATCAAGTTTGGGGATCCTTTCATTTATGCTTGATTTGATGTCCGTACACAATACTTCCAATTCTTCATCCAAATCCTCAAATTTTTCGGAGCTCATTCCTGTGTATGCCATTTCCCTGCCAACCACAAGATCCTTTAAATCATATTATTCATATATAAGCTGAACGTTGTTGAATGTATCCGAATTTTACTAAAACGTAATACCATGACTAAACTAAACCAAGTATAATGTTTTCAACCTCGTACCCAGGGCCTTCTTAAAATCACGATCGGAAATTGCGGTATTTAGCTACGCATGCGTAGAACGAATATCTTGCGTGTAAACGTCATCAATACACGCGAGACCAAGCGAGGCTGGCGCGTGATGAATGAGGATGAGGGGTGAAGGAGCGTTGTGGTACATGTGGGTTCATACGATAAAATTAGGAAGATAAAGGACAATAATGGAACGATTGAAGACGATGTATACAGTAAAAACCCGCTAACAAGAACCTACATTTTACCAAATCAGTCTGGGATACGTTCTTATATTCTTATATATTCTTATATAAATAAATTCTTAATTTCAGCCTAAGGTTCTTAATAGTGGTAGGTTCTTGTTAGCGGGTTTTTACTGTATTGTAGGATATCAAGCATTTGCTGACTTGAAATCAAATATGGCGGGAAAATTACACGAAGAAATAAGGTGCGATCTAGTATCGTATAAAACTTCCATGTAAAATGACTGAAATATGTTGTTTGTTGGCCGTTAACAACCACCAAAGGAAGTCGGGTTGTTTTTTTGGCAGATTTGTGTACCCACTTGGCCTTTAAAACGGATTTTAAAGTTCGAATCAGTCGTGGAAAGTTTACGAAGTGACGAGTTGACATAAAACCGAGCATAAAACAAACCCAATCAACTATGGAAGGTGAATAAAGATCTCAACTATCAGATAACTTTGATTGATTTCTTCTTTGTCTTGATTTTGTTTTTGGCTATATATGGACAGTTCACTTGTTATTGTTTTGCGTGTGTCAGGGACGTAGCCAGGATTTTGACAGGGGGCAGCCGAAATCAAAATAAATTTTTAAGGGGGTCCGGGGGCATGCTCCCCTGGGAAATTTTGAAATCGAGAGTCGCTGAAATGCCATTTCCTGGCTTTTGGAGGAAGATTTTACTGACCCTAAAGGTCAAAAAACGTCATATAAAATACTCAAAACATGCAAACGTCACATAGATACTCAAAATACACACACTCAGTAGATTGAATACACTGTTTACAGTTTATTTCCTGACACAATTCATATTGCATCAGTTTTGTAGTTACATGTCTGTCGTTTTATATCAAAAGGGGGGAGCCGCGGCTCCCCGGCTCCCCCCCTGGCTGCGTCCCTGGTATGTGTTTAGAATTTAGTGCCAGAATTTCATCAAGCTCGGCCGACAACTCACTTGAGCCAGCACGCACGTGGACAGCGAACTGCCCAATGAAAGTGGCCGATTTTCTATGCGATTTCCGATCGTGATGCAGGGCAAAGGCTGTTCACGTGACCATAAGCTGGGAAACACGATCAGAAATGGCGGCTGTCGAGGCTCGCGAAATACGGGCTGACCACTGATGGGGCTGACCCGTATTAGCTACGCATGCGTAGAACGAATATCTTGCGTGTAAACGTCATCAATACACGGCCGACAACTCACTTGAGCCACAACGCACGTGGCCTGCGAACTGCCCCATGAAAGTGTCCGATTTTCTATGCGATTTCCGATCGTGAAAATACTATTGTTCCCAGTAGACCAGGGTTGCCAGATGGCCTGGGTCCGAATAAGCCAATTTCAAGCCAGAAAAAAAGCCAAAAAGCCAAAACGAAAACTGAAAAAAAGCCCAAAAAATGTCAGTCTGATGTTCATTATGGATAGCACATATATGTAAACTTTACATTTTAGCTTTAAATATATATTATATACATTGATTCGCACTTCAAAAATCAAAATCTTGAAAGTCATCATCAGTACTTGGCAACGAGGCGGCCTTGTAAATATTGTTGGAGTCAAATAATGCCAGCATTCTCGGGCTTGGCACAAAATCTTTGCAGCCGCATTTGTTTTGAAAATACAAATGTGTGCGAATTCGCACAATAGCCTCAAGCATGCACGTACTCATCCTGTTACGGGGCTTTGTCTTCGCAGCAGTAACATAAGAGAAGATTCTTTCAACCACAGCATTGCTTGTTGGAGTCGTAAGACAGGCAAGGGCATATGTAGCCAGATCTGCAAAAGGGCTGTTGCCAAGGAGATTACGATACGTACTCGAGCACACCCGACTAAAAGCTGACAGCATCTGTTGGAATACCTTTGTCAAAAACTGCAGTCTCTGCATTCCAATCGACATGGAGAATGCTTCGGTATTGGTTGTCAATTTGATTAATGTTTTCTTCAATTAGATGCTGCATTGGAAGTTGGGGCAAAGGAACACGTCCAACTTGATTCAGGACTCGTGACGGACGTAGGTGATGATTGAAAAATCTCTTTTGAAGTAGGTATGCGTTTGCTAACTTGCTCATGCAGCTGCTTCAATAAGCATCAAGTGGCACCTCCCAAAAGTGTCGTGGACCTTTTTGGTGATATTTGCATCACTGTTATGGCGACGTGTTAATGCATCTGCCTCAAAAATGAATTTGGCCCCCAAATCAACTTTGGCAGAAGGCAATGGTAGACCAGATGAATCATAGACTCGATTTCTGAGGCTGCGGTATAGTAGAGGTTGAGCTCTTTGATCATTTCTGATACGGATCGATGTCAGTTGCTTGGAAAAACGCATTCACCCTCTCGAAGTAAATGACTGGTCTTAACTTTTTCATTAATTAAGTGCTATTTATTAAAGATTATATACCATGCAATTGTTATTTATTCTTTGTTGTAAAATTCATTAATTATTCATTAGGCCACAAACCAATCAGATCTCAGTATTTAGATCATGTGCATACCATTGTAAATGGCAATAAAGACCACCTAGTACGCTTAATTAGTATGCATTAACTTTGATGTAATATTTGAACAACGAGAGCGAGTGTTTCACCGGGATATCCAAACACGAGAAAACAATGTATGAAAACACGAGGCCGAAGGCCGAGTGTTTTTGTTAATTGTTTTCGTGTGTTTGGATATCCCGGTGGGACACGAGCTCGAGTTGTTTAAATAGCTTCTCAAATTCAATCAAAGGTTATGTTTGATTGGGTAATGCTCTCTCGTGGGAATGGGATGGCTGCGTTATAAGTAGGGTGGTTTTTGCATTTTAAATTTTCAATCTCTGCCAGTCGTTGGTGATTGTTGTGGTTCAGAAATGAACGAGAAAGGAGCGAGACGTTTTCGCCCTGAAAGGACAGAAACCGAAGAAAATACATTAATTGGAAAAGCGATCCCAGCATCGACTAAATACAAGACGAAAGGGGCTACGGAAATATTCAAAGAATGGCAGGGCAATAGAGCTGTGCGGGATGTCACTAACAATGAACCGGGTTGCGAAATACAAGATTTAAGCACTCATCTTGAGCATTTCAACGCTGAAAGTTTAGCATTTTGGTTGGGGAAATTCGTACAAGAGGTCGTGAACAAGAATGGTGAAAAGTACCCTGTGCGATCGCTGTATAGCATTATCGCCGGCATAAAACGCTTCTTAGAAGAGCAGAACGAAGGGAATGGGTTAAATCCGTTGGACAGAGGAGACAGACGGTGAGTATTGAATATTGTGTCAAGCTTCGTGTGCATGTTTTCGCTTTCGAGTGAATTGATATGACTAATGCAGAAATTAATATTGGGGAATTGTTTTATTAAAAGGTTCGATCGATTTCGTCGCTTGTTGGATGCAGAGATGAAAGTCAGTACTCGAGAAGGTGCAGGATCGAAGTGACAGGAGCATGAAGCCATAACAGAGAAAGAAGAAATTGCCTTCTGGGAGAAAGGTCTTCTTGGGATGTCTTGTTCTCAAAGTGTATTGAATACCGTTTACTTTTATAATGGTAAATTGTTTGGCCTCAGAAGGTCAGAACATCGACAGTTATGTTTGAATAACTTTACAATAGGAGACAATTTCGTTAAGTTTGAAGAAAATGTATGTAAAACTTTCCACGGAGGCTTGACGGATTTAAAGTATAAGCCGAGAATTGTGCGACATGTTTGTCACAAGGAAGGAGAGGTTCATGACACGCGGTGTCTTGTTAAGGTTTATAAAATTTATAAAGATTTGGCTGAAGTTAAGAATAAAAATGTCAGTGCATTTTATTTTCGACCAAACACTAAAGAATTAGGTTTTGATAAAAGTCCTGTTGGTGTTAACACGCTTGCAAAAATATTACCAAACATGTGTAAAGCTTTAGGTTTTCCAGTTAAAACTTCTCACAGTTTACGGGTGACGTGTGCCAGCAGTTTGTTTCAGCACGGAGTTGACGAGAAATTAATTCGAGAAAGAACTGGTCATAGATCAAATGCTTTATTTGTGTACGAGAAAGGTAGTGTAGAGCAACAAGAAGAGGTTTCAAGTGTGCTAGGTCCTGTAAACTCAAGCAAGAAGAGTACATTAGTCGCAAGTGCTGAGAAATTAGTGCAGAGTTTTCCAGCGAGTGTAGGAGGTCGAGTTGATTTAGAGCATTCTGTGTTCAATGAGTGTAACATAACGTTTAATATTTTGTGAGTATGAAGTAGTGTTTTGAGAAATAAAGGGTTTGTGTTGCGTTTTGTGTGTAGTGCTTTCCTTTCTTTACAAAAATTCCATAGTTTGCATAGATAATTAGGATATTTGAGGAAGATCACTAGTGATGTTCCTCAAATATCCTAATTATATATGCCGACCAAGAGCATTGTAGAGTTGTGGACGAGGTGTTTCACCGAGTTATCCAAATGCAATCTCGTGATCAAATGCGTCTTTGTTATTGGTTAATTAGCTCATGAATTATTCATGAATTTGAGAAAAAGGTGTCCTACTCAACTCAATTAGTATGCATTAACTTTCATAAAGATCTCTTACTCAACCTATTTTATTATTAACTTACTGTTCATAAAATTGATAACAGCTACGACCGAGAATATATTTGAAATAGTAAGTAATGACTCAGCTGAACTAGATCCCAAGAGTTTCTTCTCCCAGAGTTCATTGTCGTCTGCTTCTGTGATCTCCTCTTTGAGTTCCTTCATGCAAATTTGGGCAATGCCATGCTTAGTCGCGTCCTTCATTTCGCCATCTAAACTCTTCCGAAAGAGCCAGAACCTAGCAACAAATGTAAGAACATATTCACCCAATGATATATACCTATTTCCTAGCAAGTTAGATTCCTCAGGGAAATATCCCTTACTCACATCACTTATTATTTTACTAGTAATACATAATAAATTATCTTGTGCAGTGATCACAGCACTTCTTTACAGTATGCTTTCTGGCTTTCAATGGCAGATTAGTGATACCCATGCTTTTCCTTTTTTATGACATCCTGAAACAGTTCCTTGTATCACTGGCAAAAATTTTTTCTTTGAATAGAAATGGCATTAGCATTAATGTACCTGAACTCATACAGATCAAGTTTGGGTTGCCTGAGCGTTTCCCAATGAATCCTCATCAGTTGATGGTCTCTAACCATCAATTTGCAAATTACTCTTTAACCATGCACATCGTGACAGATTTCAGCCATCAGGACATATTTTAATCCTTGAAGAAGGAATTGAAAAGAAATAGGTTGTAATTTTATTAGACTGTGTGTTTGTGTTGACTAAACATTCTCAAACATTGGGAAACATTGGGGTCCTTCCAACACTTGATGAAAGGTAAAAATTATGTTGTTAACCCCTGCACGCGTACGTGCATCATTCAGGATTTTCACTCTGTGCTTAACTTGACTCGTGCATGGGTTTTTATGGAAAATTTTGTGATGCTCCATGACAGCTCCAATTAGCCCGGTTTCTCTGTACTCGTCTAAAATTTGTATTGAAATGCACGCATGTTACCCGGCCGCGGATTATTTTGTCGTGAAACCCATATATATGGAAGTTTTATTAACGCAATCTGAGCGAATTCGACCACTGACTTGTTTTAACGATTCTCTCCACTTCACAAAACCGATATATTGCCTTTAACCACTTGGATAGCGGTATTTTCGACTTTAGTCAGTTTGCCAAGGTCGTGTCACAAACAGGCCCAAACAACTGGCCGAAGCTTTGCGCGGCGCGTGACATAACAGACTTCTTTTTCTCGCTCTAGTACCCGTTTTGGCAAGTGATGCGCAACTGCTTGTTGCATTTTTGGCAGGCTAGCTCTGAGTCACAATCTGGTTTTTTTAGTTATTTAGTTATTTAAAGTAAGAAATAATCGAGAAATATTAAACAAAGTGAGACCAAACTGCGATCGGGGGATTACTAATATTAACCAGCTGGGCCAGCTGTCAAGTCATTCAATCATCGGGTAAAGTATACTTTCTCTGGAAAGGATTGTCACTTGGTTGGAAATGTCTATAACAAATGTGTGCATTGCCTTCGTCTATTTAAACTGCGAACATCTTTTATATCAACAACGACGTGTCGTCGTGTTCCTTTGTAATACCGTAATATTTATTATTTCTCTTCGCCAAGACGCCTTTGCAACATCTGCAGCAGATGGAATGCTGAATAGACTTAACCCTTCGTGTTTTTTTCTCCGCGATTATGCAGGGGCGCAACTAGAAAATTTCGAGGGCAGGGGTTGAACGCAAAAAAAGTCGTTCAGTATTCTAAACAATTTGGGACTAGAAGCCAGTGGCGTGGGAAGCGGAGATTGAATTTTGGGTCTCTGAAACGGCATTTCCTGCATTTTTAGGACGCTTTTCTCGTACGTATTTTCGGGTGCGTAAATTTTTATTTTGGTCTCGCATTTATGCGGAGAATTGTATTGCGTGCTACAACACGATTAATTATCTGTTTATCTAATGTCTAACCTAGTATTAGAGGTCTCACAAAAAGGGCAGGGGTTGCAACCCCCCAACCCCCCCCCCCTAGTTGCGCGCCTGTTATGGCAAATGTTGAACAATTTGCGCCCGGCAGTAGTACTTTTGCTGAGCGTAGGCTGCGTAGCTAAACAGTTGATATCTGAAACGTGCCCCTTCGTCCCACGTGATCAGAATTGAGAGGGAACAAATTGAAAAGTGTGCGCTTTGAAGCACGCCGCGTTTCCAGACACTAATTCTAGGTGCGGCCATTCAGTTAAAATTTCAAGCTATGAGAAAATCGTATCACGTGATCTATTCAGTAAAGACAGGCCGGGTAGTTTTAATTAAATGGTTGTTTCGCTGTTTACTGGGAACAATAATACCGCTTGCCCAAAAACCATGTGTTTTTGAATTCCGCCCACCGAATATGTTTCTTTAAGCGAACCAATCAGAGCGTGAGCTAGTAATAGTGATGTCAATGCTTCGACAACTTTCGAAATGTGATTAAATCAAATGACAGACGTTTCCCCATTTTAACCCATTTTACCTCAAATAGCATTTTTCAATAGCTTCTGTTTGATATATGTCTCGTGATGTTGCGCGTTAAGTATTTAAAACAAACTCTAAAATTCTGTGAATTCTTAAAACATGAAAGCCTATATGCATCGGAGTCTAAAATATCCCAGCCCTGCATTAAATAGCTACCAAGTTGAGAGTATTCTGTTAGTCTGAAAACCAGCCGCCGTATATTTGACAATAATTCTATAATTATCCCAAATAAGAAACATGTCAACCAATCAGATTTTACTACCAGGTTTCTTGGTAGTGACGTTACTGGACGGCATTATCGCCTATTGAATTCAGACGCCTCTCTCAGGGAGTGAGAACGAGATGAGATCGGCTTTCAGTCTATACTAGAAGTTACTATCGCAAGTGAAGTGCTGCCTCAAATGGGATGAAAACCTTTAGACGACAAATATAAAGGATATGAAAATGACTTAGTATACTTTTCAAATATAAAATATTCAAGAGCCACACGGTCCGAAGCGTGTTCATGGCATTACGGAGTCCAAAAAGAACACAGGCTCTAGCGGAAGTGATCGGAAATTCGGAAGCAGTCCCTTCCATTGTGGCCGCAATGTACGTCAAATATTTTAGCCCCAGGGACTATGCTTATCGTCAAATTCCTTACCCGCGGGATTTATCTCTTTATCAAATCCCGCCACCCTGCCCTACCTCCCCCCCCCCCCCGCCGGCCTAACGTTGATAGGTGCATAATTTGAAAAACCTACCAAAATGGTTCCAGAAAAGGAATTAAGTGAATGGCTTCGTTGAACTACAATGAGTTGTCGGAAGTGATAAATAGGGACGTTTACACGATGCCGGTACAATTTGAAAACGGAACAAAATCATGTCGTTTATAAGCCTTGCGCTTACACGATACCGGCACAAAAATGACATGACAACGGCACAAAATGAAGACGGGTTCCTTGACGGCATGAAATGAAAACGGAACACTAACTGGTATCGTGTAAACGCCCGTGCTGTAACCAATGATCTCTATATAAACTGGATAGGCCATTCCCTATGGCCAGCAGTCAAACATTTCGTGCCAGTCGCCGCCATCTTACGTAGTGGAACATATGACGCATTGCGGCCTTAGAACTCGTTCCCAATCCCAAACCAAACAACAGATGCCGGTTCGTTTAGTTTTCACTGTTTAATGGGATTTATGCAATAAATAATATTAAAACTAGCTGTGTGTTGTTTGGGTGGCTCCAACTCCCCCGGTTCATAGGGGTTATCTGGTCACGCATGGCACACGTGAAGTGTCACCCTCCAGCGATCAATCAGAATCGGGCACTGTTGATCAGAGGCACGTGATACGTGCGTGCTTAGAAGGATGATGCAATATCCGGAACTACCAGTCAGTGTTTCCTGGGCCCCGGGCTCAGCATTGTTGGCACCGTTTCTCGAGTGGTTCTTCACGGTTTTTTATGCCTCGTATTTCCAAAAGTAATCAAGTTTCTGCCTCATTAAACGAACTCGTATCCTTAATGACAGAGCCCACTTCCTTGCCCGTTCCACAGCCTGTGGTGACATTTAACGGAGATTTGTCGTTTGCTTCTTTGCTGTCTTCGTCACCCTCGACTGCCTCGGGTGTTTTGCCAACAACAATAGCTGGTTCAGCTTTGGTGGACGCCTCACATCCTGTCCAGCCACCCATGGCTCAGCCTACAGTGTCCGGGCTACAGTCAGGTCCTCGACCGGCTTCGCCAACGTCATTTTCCTCGCCTCTGGCTTCGTCTTCGATGCAAGCGAATTTTGGCGCCATTTTGCCAACAGTTGGTTCGCCATTCGCCTTTTGGCACCAGGCCCCTACGGGTCCTCAGGCCTCTGTACCGCAGTCTCCCAGTGGTTTGATTTGGTTTCAAGGTCCATCCCAGTTTCTGTCATCGCCACGTGGTCCCACCTCAATGATCCTGTCCTCCTTACCTGCCATGGCTGGGCCTTCCTCCGCCACCACTGGATCACCTTTTGTCCACCCAAGTGTACCGAATACTCTGTTGGCAACAGCGCCTCCCCCCTTACCTGGTGCCGCTTCTCTTCCTGGAATGGTTTTATCACCGGTTGTAGAACATCTATCAGGTATGAGCGTTCCTTCTTTGTTTGGTTCCGGGGGGAGTGCGCGCTAGCACCTGGCTCAGGGGCTTACCCTCCTCTCAGCGCGGCCATTGTCATTGGGCCTGGGTTCCACCCGATTTCTTACAAGATTGCAAGATTGTTGCCGCTATTACGTCGGGCCAATTTGTGGATCTGTCTGTACTGATCCGCACTCCTACTGACGATATCCCCCTTCCCACCGTGACCATTGATGGTACCGTGGTTATTTCACCATCTATCCGCAAACGCCGCCAACCTCTTGACGTCATCCAGTGGATTCAAGCGTTTGGCATTTACTCCGTGGTACTGTCAACTTATTTCCCCAGCGATCTCGTGATCTCATGCTATACCAGCTACTTATCCTCCGCACTTACTCTCGATTTGGCGGCTCATCTTAGCACAGTTACGATGAAGCATTTCGGCGTGACGCAGCAGCCCGGAGCCTAGTCGACTGGTCGCACATGAACGTAGAATTATACAATTTTCACAATGCCATTGGTTCACGTAGCCTACCTCCTTCATCGGTCACCTCGGCTGTTGCTTCTCCGTCAACCAACCTCATCTGCCGCTCGTGGAACGGTGGAACATGTGCGGCCCCCCGTAAACTGTGTCGTTATCGCCACATTTGCGAGGTTCCTTTTTGCGGGGGTGAACACCGACGTATATCCTGTCCCTCCCGTGAAAGCTCCTTGGGTGTAGTCAAACGTTAACTCCGCGTGTAATTTACGTGCCTGTCGAAGCAGCGTATCGCAACATTCCAGTCCATCCAGAAGACCGTTTTCTGTTCGGTATGAAATGGCGAGACCAGTTTTACGTTGATCTTGTCCTTCCATTTAGTTTGCGGTCTGCACTCTTTCTGTTTGATGCCGTAGCCTCGGCAGTTCACTGGATCCTTTCCAATAACTATCAGGTGGCACCACTACTGCACTATCTTGACGACTTTCTGACCATGGGTCCTCCGGATTCTCCACAATGCCAGGTTCACGTCTCCACTGCTTTTGATGTTTTCCGCCGTCTTGGCCTCCCACTCCACCCGTCCAAGTGCATGGGCCCCTCTACCACGCTAGTGTTTCTCGGCATCGAATTGGATTCTATTCGCCAGACTGCTCGTCTCCCTGATGATAAGATGGCTTCTACCCTGGACCTCCTCCGTTCTTGGGTGGGCCAGCGCACTTGTCATCGCCAGGAGCTCGAATCCTTGATTGGCCATCTCCACCACGCTTGTAAAGTTGTCCGCCCTGGTCGGGCGTTTCTTCGTCGTATGATCGATCTTCTGTCCCGGTTTCACAATCGGTCTCACCCAGTCCGCATTAACGCTGAATTTCGCCGGGATCTGCAATGGTGGCTGGCATTCTTTCAAGAATGGAATGGCATCAGTTTCTTTCTCCGCACAAAATTTACTCCTTTGCCTGATCTCTTTGTGTCGTCTGACGCAGCCGGCGCGGTGGGCTTCGGTGCTTTCTGGAACTCTCGCTGGTTCGCTTCTTCGTGGTCCTTTCTTCCGGATGCTCCTTCCATCGCGTTTTGTGAATTATTCCCTATCGTAGTCGCTTGCCGTTTGTGGGGCCGTAACTGGTATCGATTGCAGGTTCAATTTTTATGTGACAACTCGGCCGCAGTGCACGCTCTCAATTCTGGTTCTTCACGTTGTCCTCACATCATGCACCTGCTTCGTTCTCTCATCCGCGTGGCTTGCCTTTATAACTTCGCCTTCTCCGCGCAACATACCCCAGGTCGTCTCAATACCGCCGCTGACGCTTTATCTCGTTTTCGTTTCCAGGAATTCCGACGCTTGGTACCTCAAGTGGACGTTCACCCTACCACCATCCCAACATCATTGCTCCGCAGCCTTATCCCCCGATCTAATTGCGCAATGCTACGCCCTGTTGGCGCAGGGTTTATCCCCGTCTACTCGTCGGGTTTACAGCGTGGGTCAACGCCTTTTCCTTCAGTTTTGTGGCCAACTTGGTGTACCTCCCCTGCCAGCCAACGAGTGGTGCATTATGCTGTTTGCTACATGGCTTGTTTCTGCCCGTCGTCTTGCACCATCATCGATCTCGGTTTATCTCTCCGTTGTGCGTTCCCTGCACATTGATCATGGCTTCGCCGATCCTATGGTAGATACTCCTCGGCTCCATCGCCTCATCCGGGGCATCAAGCGTTCTGCATCTCCCTCCCGGCTTTCACGTTTACCAATCACGCGTCCGTTACTTAGTGTAATCCAACTCTCCCTATCCGAGGAATCTTTTGACCACCGTATGTTCTGGGCTGCGTGCTGCCTGGCTTTCTTTGGTTTTCTCCGAGTGTCAGAGTTTACGTGTTCCTCCTCCTTCGATCCTGACTCCCACCTCTCAATCTCCGATGTTTCTATTGATTCCGCTGGTGTCATCCATCTTAACATCAAATCCCACCCTCCTCCCCCACAACGTGCTATCGAGCGCCAGTGACTGCCTCCTTCCCCTGGCTCGCCGCCAGTTACGCTTCAGTTTCTTGTCGTGGCACGCGCCAGTCCACACGCTGCTCGGAGTTTTAAGCCTCCGCAACTGCAAACGGGTGCTCCTCCCTTGTTACTCGGTCATTAGCTAACAGACTCACTTGTTATCCGCGTGGTTGGGCAAGCGCCAATCCACACCTCACTCCCTTTGCACGGGAGTTTGTCGTCTCTGCAACTGCCAACGGATGCGCTTCCGTTGTTACTTGGTCAGTAGCTAACAGACTCACCTCTGTTATTCGCGTGGTTGTGCAAACGCCAATCCACATGCCTCCTGCCCTGGAGTTTGAAGCCTCCGCACCCGCTAGCGGATGCGCCTCCGTTAGCTAATGTCATCACGGTTGTGCGTCCTCTACACCACTCCCACTTCCCACTGTAATCTTGGAGCCTCTCTCTTCCTTCACCAGATGCGCCTCTGGTGTTCAGCAAGGTTCGTTTGCAGAACCTTTGGTTGCTAGCGCCGGGAGAGGGCTCTCCCGGCTTGCCAACGGTTGATCCACCGTTGTTGCTCCGTCTACACTGTAGAGGGAGTAAGCTGTGAGCACAGACGCCGTGAGTCTTGCTCTCCCTGGCATGCCAGGTGATACATTAATTTGTTAGCTAATTTGTGTTGTACGTTGTCTTCCTGTGTCATTTATGTTGCTTTCATAACTTAACTGTTCTATCTTAGACAGGATTACTTGGCTGGGTGATCTGCATTGCATTTGGCGTCCAGTGTTATGCTTTAACTTTGCAGTATGTTGCAGTGTCTGCTGCAGCTGTTTCTTACGCCTTTTCTATAGGTTCAGGTTTGTGCAGCCACATCATGGGTGAGTACTTGTATTATTTACTTTCTTTCTCCACTAGGCTAGTAGTGTGAACCGTAATCCCCTGGTTGAGAGGAGTTTCTCGGTCGCGCAGGAACACCACTATTACCTAACTAAGTAGGATCGCGCTTCGTGTGCCAGCACCAGACGGGTCTGCCAGGCCTTGGCGACTCGCTAGCTTGGTGGTGTAATGATTGCCGGCCCGAGATACCCCACCGGGGATTGCGACCCTCCAAATTTAGTACTGCGTGCGTCTATTTACGGACATTGTCCACGCATCCTTGTATCTCGTTATTACACAGCGCTGTTATTAACAACAAATACAGTTCAAAGATGGCAGGTACTCAACACGAGATATTGTTAAGGCATTAAGATTACCATTAAAGGTACAATTTAAGACTTGGAATTGAATTCTTCGTATATTTTATAGTCTGTTTTTCCAGTTTATATTATCGTGAAATTTCTTCGTTGTCGGCACTGAAGAAAAACAACGAAATTTAAAGGTTTTATAGCTCAGTAAGAGAAACAAATGCAAGAAATTAGCGTCTTAAACCTTATTAAGTACTTCTTGTGTCGTTACATTCGTTTAAATTTTCTTAAAGTAACTCTTTTTGTCTGTTTTCAATCTACGAAAGCTATGAACTTCAATGGGCGCCATCTTGGGTAGTGGTCACGTCATCATACAACTGGCACGCTAAATCCGGCCTCATGCCCCGTCCAGTTTTATATGAGATCAGTGGCTGTAACAGTTTGATGACGGTAATCACGATATATACGACCACAGTATTCGGGTCAGCAGTATTCACAAAGTCTTCTCACAAGACTTTTTGGCCTGTATTTACACACCGGCATGATTTTGTTCCGTTTTCAAATTGTACTGGCATCGTGTAAACGGGGTCTTAATAAGAAAACACAACGACTACGACTACGGCAACGTGTTTGAACAATAGAATTTTATGTCAAATACAAACATCTTTTGCGAATGACGGTCCCAAGAGTCTTTACATGGCTCTGTTGACAACGTAGAAAAAGCATTTTTATGTTGTAAAGACAACGCGGAAGCTGAGTCACTATACAGAAGCCTTGGAAAAGCTCAGTAGCCGTATTCTCGTGACTAACATAGATTGAACAAGTGTTTTTCGTCAAGAATTTAAGAACAAAGCGAGTCCGCGCGATTGTGTATCTTAAAATTTGAATGAAAAAACACCACCATTTAATACCACTGTTATTAAACTTTCTACCGTAGCCGTAGTCCGTTATCTGAATCTCAAAGTCCCTTATCTGTATCGCAAAGCAGTTTATATAGCATGCTAATAAAAAACAAGCCTTCAACTGAACAATTTTCATTCTCCAACAGTTCAGTATCACAGAATAAATTATTCTGTGCTTCAACGTCAGGAATTGAGCCAACAGTGCATTGATAAATCTGTTATAAATGATAGGTCAGTGGTCTATACCATGAACAAAGTACAGTACTCCAATTTTCATATTGCTTTAGCCACCCCTCGCGAAATGCCTGTGGAGGAAGCTAATCTTGCTACGTAAGAGGAAGGGGCCGGCTTAATTAATTCTCCAAGTCGAAGTAATTGGAAACAATGATATTTAAAACCAACTGTAATGTAACCGATTTTCTATTAGTGAAGTTATTACAAACACCTGGGAGGCCGGTTTATTTCTATTTTTTAACCTCTCACGTATAATGGCATAAATGTAGATATCATAAATATTCAGCTTCGAAAACAGCGCGACTTTTCTCTTTTGTCTTCCATTTCACGTATATATGAGCCGAAATCCAGCTTGTGTTCTTGTTGTTGCCGTGGGATTCATTACCCTTTAGCTGTGACTAAACTGTTTCCGCTGTTCCGCTATTCCGTGTTTTATATACTAAACGCCGCAACATAGAAGCACATGCATGTTGTCGGAGTCGCTGTACTTGTCTACTTGAACACACCACTGAACACACTGACCTTTATATGCAATGCTCTAATTTATGCAGTGTGAATAGAAACCAAGGGCAACATATTTATCTTTCAGTGAATGCAGGAATAAATGTCAAAATCCTATGAAATATTATGGAAATCAGGGAACTTTCTTCCGTCCACGCGTCATGATAACCTTATAAGTTATATATATATATATATATATATATTTATAAATAATAGGTTTGAATGTGATCTAAACTTTATTACTAAATTTTCAATCACTGACTGTGATCTTCATCAGAGTTACAAAGGATAAAAAATATGATATATATGTGTACAAATTATGCGTCATTGTTCTTAAGATTTCGGACTAGAGGGTAGTAGACCTTGGAGAATTCGCTTCAGTTTCATTAACTGCGTTGTTATCTAAGATGGATGCAATGACTCTAAGAATAAACGTTGTTTCTTATTGTTCACACCACGTTCTAAAATTTGCACATCGTCAGGATGGACTGCCCTGTGGTTTCTGCGTGATGTCTTAAAGCAGGTCTACTATAGTATATATATAGTATATATATAGCTACACTGATGAGCTGTTGTACAGCGAAACACCGTGTCTGTAGATTGAACTATATATATATATATATATATATATATATATATATAGCGATAATGCAACGCTCACTACCCTTGTGGAAGTTTGAGCACTCTGGGCCCATGCGCACTTCACGCTATCTGAATGTATTTCACCGATGCTGTACCACATGTGGTTGTCACCGACGATCGCATGTGTATAAGTAATTGATGAAATTCATTCAGATTGTTCCAAGCTACACTGATGAGCTGTTGTACAGCGAAACACCGTGTCTGTAGATTGAACTATATATATATATATATATATATATATATAGTATAGTTTAAGTGGGCTTACCTCAAAATGTTGAGTGTCGCAACTGTCAGTTTCACGCGGGGCGATCTTCAGGCGACTGAGTAGTTTCGATTCGTGGGCAGCTTAAATGGTTTTGGTCAGACGCCCACCTTAAGCGGCCCACGAATCGAAACTACTCAGTCGCCTGAAGCTCGCCCCGCGTGAAACTGACAGTTGCGCCACTCAACATTTTGTGGTAAGCCAACTTAAACTATACTATATTCGCTCTACCTTTATGGTATTGAGCACTTTCCGACATTCCGTGAACAAAATCACACGTGCTCGTTTGTATATTATATATATATATATATATATATAGTTCATATATATATATATATATATATATATATATACATATATAAGCTACACTGATGAGCTGTTGTACAGCGAAACACCGTGTCTGTAGATTGAACTATATATATATATATATGTATATATATATGTATATATACATGTATATATATATATATATATATATATATATATACGACCGGCCAACCTCGATAAAAGTGTCTCAAAAACATCGTTGATGCATGGCATTTTTTGTTACAAGCAGGTAACCGTGCCAGATAGTATCGGATAGTGTATATTTTGAAGGTGAGTGGGGTTACCAGCCGTTATTTTAAATATATACTAAAATTTGGGTTTTTTTAAAGGCACACTGGGATGAATGGGATTTCTATGGAGTGATGCAAAATATACATACGTTGGTGTTTTGTTTCGAAAGACTCGCTTCAGAGCGTTATCCAATCAACGTGCCTCCAGTTCTGGTAAACCTAATTCGCATAACTCACAATCATAAACAAACAAGAAATATGGCGTGAATACACCTAGACATAACACTTCGAAGAAAAGCCACAACAACGTAAGCTTGCCAAGAATCAGAAATTTATTTGATCTGGTAGATACAGAGAAGTCTCATATTCGTAAATGACTTCGTTTTCTTTCGGTAATTTGCCGATACTGCCATATGTACGTAATGTTAAAGCTGAGCTTTTGTACTACAGGACAATGTTGCTCGGATATCTTCAGACATTTAACTCACCGGATCAACAGTGCTATCTTGTGATACATGGATGGCAACTGGCCTAGTCATCTTGATTAAGGTCTAGCTAAGCTACATTTCTATTGTGGTTACCTGTTTGTAACAAAACGTTGGCTGCTTGTTAACCAACGTTAAAACGTTGGCTGTTCTTCGAAGTGTTAACCATGATTTAGCCAATCCAAATAAAACACAAACGCATTGGGCAGCACTTTAACAGATATCCCATTCATCACATTGTGCTTTTAAAAAGCTACAAATTTTAGAATATAAATCAATAATTATGACTGGTAACCCCCCCTTACCTTCAAAATATACACTATCCGATATGATTTATCATGGTTACCTTCTTGTAACAAAAAATAATATTTTCAAAATATTTTTCAAAAGTAATATTTTGAAGCCTTGGCCGGTCGTGATGTAGGTCCATAGATAATGGCAGGGGAACTGGATAGGAAACTTACGAAACCGGAAATAATGTTTGCACAACTTGCTATGGTAATTATACACTTATAAGGGGCTAATGCACCTAACTGGTGGTCCCACATGGCTAAAATCAGACACTGCAGTGCTGAACTTAAGTGATATTACACTATTGTTTAATTTCAGCAATAGCTAATCCTGCCCACGTGGGACCACCCGTTAGTTGTGCAAACATCGTTTCCAATTTCGTAACATGTTTAAGTTTCCTTAGGTCAGTGTAATTAAAATTCATGAGACCTGTATATCTAATTAATAAAGAGATATTACCATGGTATTTTCATAATATTTAATGGAATGCATACACGTAAATCTCTGTTCTCTGATTCCACGTGTCAACCAACGACACATTAAAGTATTGTCTAATTGTCAGTAAAATATATAAGTATCTTTAGTATCTTTTGGTATCTTTGTAGGAGACGTTTGTTTTTAGCTTTACGGCGTGGACATATATTACTTTCGTTCTATTCTCGCTATTGCATGGAACTATGCCTGCTGCAACAGCAAAACGTAAAACGATGCGCGGAAGTAACAACAGTAAAAAATATGACAAATCAAAGACATCAGCATCTAAGAAACTGGCTCAAAGTGGGATGCCTGATAAAAAGGAAAACGGTACAGAAGTCGAAACGAAGCTTCTTAATAAGGAAGACCATAAAAACCAAAGTATGGTATCTCAAGTAGAATGTGATACGGAGGTATCCTCGACTGGACTACGTCAAAGAAGGTTCAACGATTTGCAGAGCGGATCTAGCGAAAGAAAGCAATCATTTCAGAATGACGAAAATCCCGAGAATCGATTGTATGATGGCCAGAACCAGCCATTGAAATGTACATTGCTACAAAACCTAATCTACAATTTCGTTCAAAAGGACATCCCCCCGCGTTGGTATATCCGTGTCTTGGTCCTAATTATTGTTACTGGGTTGTCCCTTGGCACCAGGTATCGTCGGATAACCGTTCCTAAACATGTTTGGTAAGTTACTAAAAATAATGTATATTGCATGCAACTTTGGATTACATATTGAAACTATTTATAGATATTATTCTGCTTCATGCGAACAATTCAACTTATTTGCGATTCAAATTCAAATTCAATACAATTGATGTTCTTGACGATAAATATGTTCTTGACCCTTCTCAGAGCTAGCACGAGCTTGGGTTGGGACAAAAATTTACTCTTATGCTGGCGAACGTCAACTGATTTACTCTATATAGCTTTCATTATATGGAAAAAAGTGGTAGCGTAATGCTACTGTTATACTCACATATATATTTTAGAGCGAGTACACTATGTGTATATAAATACCAAACTATAAAAAAATTTATATTTATTATAGTTTGGGATGTATTTATCATAGTTTACTATTTTAAACGCCGGGTTGCCCCCTAGTTTTCATTAAATCTTCAATGATCATGAGAATAGCGCATCCGCTGACTATCTCGCATCGCCAACTCTGTTGGACGTAAATGACAAATTTTAGTTATATATATTCTCAGTCAAGTATACAGAAGAGGGGTTCTGGTGCCAGTACTAGTGATGCCTGCAGCTCCAGCGATGTTGTCAACAATATTAGATTATTATAATGTAAATTCATGAATCTTGGCGGCGTTTTCACTCCAACCATAACTGAATATGTTAACTAAATCAAAATATTTAGCTTTATGCCGCATGGGAAATTCAAGATGGCGGCTCAAGCGAGCAAAAGCTCAAGAGACAGGCTAACAGGACAGGTCACTTAGTGACTCCATAGTTATTCTAAACATGGTTTGGAAACCCGGCAAACTTCAAAGCGGTCAACAATCAAGCTACGATTCATGTTGAAAGGTACACGAAGGTGCACAAATCCTTTGTTTTAGGTTTATTAATATTTAAACAGTACGGTTGAGCGATTCAACCCAAACGTTGCTATTGGATGATTGCTTCATTATACAGAAAACACGATATGTTCAGTAACCGTGAAAGTGCACACATTTCCATAAACCTGAACAAAAACATAAAACAATGACTTTTGTTGAGCTTCCAAACCATGTTTCTATTAACTA
The DNA here is from genome assembly GCA_035771165.1 of Paragorgia papillata. Taxonomy (NCBI): domain Eukaryota; kingdom Metazoa; phylum Cnidaria; class Anthozoa; order Scleralcyonacea; family Coralliidae; genus Paragorgia; species Paragorgia papillata. The sequence continues at coordinate 1,464,927 of JAWNZC010000213.1, read as the reverse complement.
TGGTGACTCTCAAGAAAAACTGTGAAGAGTTGTTTTAAGCCTGTTGGGAAGCTCAACAACATCGGTATGTTTGGGAAAATTACGAGGTTCTATTCGCAATGTCCGTATTTTGGATCGGCTAAATCGATATATTTTAGCGAAAGTTAGCGAAGGACTTCCTGATCCTAATGCTTTTAAGATAACCTAAATGTTGTGTAGATTACCTTTGTTAGTCTGGATACTTTTGTTTATCGTTGTCGTAAATTGCGAACACTGGCCTACAGCGGCAGGTGTAATCAGGGACGTAGCCAGGATTTTGAAAGGGGGGTGGGGACGAAATTAATCAGAATAAATTTTTAGGGGTCCGGGGGCATGCTCCCCCGGGAAATTTTGAAATCGAGAGTCGCTGAAATGCCATTTCCTGGTTTTTGGAGGAAGATTTTACGGACCCTAAAGGTTAAAAAACGTCATATAAAATACTCAAAACACGCAAACGTCACATAGATACTCAAAATGCATACACTCATTAGATTCAATACACTGTTTACAGTTTATTCCCTGACATAATTCATATTGCATCAGTTTTGTAGTTACATGTCTGTTGTTTTATATCTAGGGGGGGGGGGGGGGAGCCGCGGCTCCCTGGCTACGTCCCTGGGTGTAATAACTCTCAGGGTGAATGGCTGTATGACAATTACAGTTTTCGATACATTTATAACACAGCACGCTGGAAGAACCAAAGCCCCATTGAGAATTAGTCTAATTAGACTGTACTACAGTCCCTTTTAGGGGCTAGGGGAAGGGAACGACGTGAGCGGGAGGCGAGCGGCGAAGCCTCGAGCCAACCTGAGTGCGGGCGCGGGAGGAAGAAGGGAAAAGGGACTATAAATTCAGACAACGCACAACTCTCATTGGTTGAAACTTTATTTCATTAACACCTAAAATTCGATTGATGACGCGTGTGAAACTTGGAGGTAGACAAGAAGCCAAGTTTTGAAGTCTCTTTGTTCGAATGTGTGAGTCTGTGTCACTGTGAGACAATGCAATTTCCCAATGTTGTACTTTCGATATTGAAACGCGAGCAAAAGGAAAGTATATTAAATCTATTAAGTGGTAACGATGTTTTCATTTGTCGTGTCACAAAGTTTCTCCTCTGATAAATGAGCATGACACTTAAATGAAGTTATTCATTCATTCATTCATTCATTCATAGACAACTAAATCGTTGGTAAAAGATTCTACTTCCTCAGCTCTACTACATTTCAGCGATGTGCTATCCAAGTTAAAAATAAGCCACCAATTCCTCGCTTACCAGCATTGGTAGACACTCTTTTAGGGCATGGCAGTAGATGATCGTGTTTTTTGCTGCCTCCATACCCACCAGGGAGGCAGCACACTATTCTTGCATCTCTCTTGGGTTATCTATGCCTTACTCGTGCTCAGTCTTTTTGCCGAGCTATGTATGGCTGCGTATACCAATTTTTGGATTTGGACATTTGGAGATGTTGGTTCTGAACCCCCTGACCCAGACTAGTTCCTAGTCCTCTTTTCTCTCGAACGTATTTTGGTGACGTCACAGAATAGGCATCGAGCGAGAGGACTAGCGGAAAATGTTCATCTTTATCTACTAAGTATCATCACATGAATCCTGCTGGAGCTCGGATTCTTTAATCTTTATGAACGAGGGCACTTAAACAAACTTCTTCTTGAGAGCAGACAGCAAATGAATGAGTAGGTTTCTTTGTTTTACATTACGTTAAAAGGTTGTTACATACGAGGCTTTATAAAGTAGTGTTCGGCGTGGGAAGTGATTGTGTTGAAACACAATTTATACAAATCGAAATATGCTATTTTAACGTTTCGGCAGTAGACCAACCTTGCTATATGATGTTATAAAGAATTGTGCAGACCGACGTGAGTGTTATCTGCCTTGGTTTGGGGCCAGTTTTGGGGCCAGATTTGGGGCCAAGCAAAACATTTTATTCCAGGCCTCTCACAATTCGGTCTGCCGCTCGACGTTAAAAAGATAGGTATGATACACTGGTATGATAGCAGTAAAGAGCCTGGGTACGAGGCTGCAGCAAAGTGCGCTACCACTGGCGCTAAGTAAGTGCGGTCAATGGTCATGTCTTTTATACTTGCTTGTGGAAGTATTCATCAAGGCCATGAACGTTTTACTGGTCAGTCTCGAGAAAAACAGTGCTCTTTTATGAGTATCAGCGCTGTTAACAGCACAAACTATTCAAGTGAACGATTGGAATTCATCTACTGTCGACCAAGTCTTAGTGGAAGGAGACAATATGTACTTGAATGCTTTTCACAATGGTCTTATCCCACGTGAAGAATTGTTGTCGCTGAACAACCTACCAACTATTAACCAGACAGCACTTCCTTGCGATAGTAACTTCTAGTCTATAATATTTATACATGTAGCTTGCTTCCATCTAGACCGAACACTCAGTAAGCGGCGCAGCAAGTTCTTTACCTCTTGGTGTTCTTACAGATAAAGCACTGTCTTTCTTGGTAACTGGAGTACTTAAACTCTTTTCCCTACGGTACTGGTTGTTCGACTTCGATTACGGACAATGCGGCTTGTTTCCTTTTCAAATAGACTGCCCTCGTCACCGAATATACCAGGGGTCTTATTATTTTCCGTTTGGGGATATTGCGTTGTTTGACGTCGTCAACTAAGCTCAGCTGGACTTCGATCTTAAAGGCGATTCTGTATGTTCGTTGTCCCTAACCTTTTGCTTGGCACTTGACAAATGTGGCGAGGCACTATTCGTTTCAACAGGATTTCGCTATCGCTTTCAGTTTCATCGTTTGCTGTTTCGATTTGCAAGTTTGACTTTAAATACTTCACAGAAGTCGCTGAACTCCATATCTTCCTTGCGTATTTGCCACACACCCTTAAAGAAGAATTCAAATGGATCCAATGACTTGGAACAAATTAGCCAAAGTTTGTTTCGGTAAACTTTGTCTTGTTGAGACAATAAATAAAATTTCCGTCGACGTCTTGTACCCTTTTGTACGAAATAATAAACAAAATTCATTTTGCAGACACGGAAGATATCGTCAACGGCTGAATCTTTCACTTTTACTGTGCGTCTAGCAGGTTTTGTCCGTGTATCGTTCGGCAACTGATACATAAAGTTCTAACGCTTTTACAAAGCTCATGATCATGTCCTTCGGTTTCGAGTGAAGAAATTCGAGAAGAAATTGACAGCTAAAGTAGCCGAAAATTAAAATAAAGGGGCAGGTCCGCAGGTGAAATATGGCGAAGTGTCAAAAAGGTGTTAGAAACATGATTAATGTAGCAAGTGCGAAAAACAAACAGTGCCCAGCATAGAATTATGTCCACTTTACTTATGAATAGTTCCATATCCCCAGTGACTCCTGTCGAGTGAACTCAACAAGGAGCACAGAGTGCTAATAAAGCCAGTAAGAGGGACCTCGGGTGGGAGGGAAAAATATCCTGATAGTGAATGTTCTTGACTGACCTGCTAATTCATGCTTTATCAGCTTATATAATGCTCATGACGTCATCACTCGAGATTAACACAAGATATTCGTAGCAAGATGAAGTACTACCAAAAACATTGGAGTACATCCGCTGGAAAGGCTCAACTTAGGCTCAGAAATCTTAGCGGACATGTCATTCTGTGGCCATGTGTTGGCTTCCTTCAGTAATCAGTACGAATTCATTTATTGTCTTTCTTCCTTGTTGAGTTCTCCATGATTTTATAATATAGAGCGTTCTAAATATAATGGACCGAAAATGTGGAAATACCGTAACAACAAAATGTTCAAATAAAATGTTCCTAAACACAAAGAAAGAGGAATACCATCATTCTTGCTTTAACGAACAAGTAGGAGCTGGAGTTTCACAACACGTTGTTCGCACTGCAATATTTCTTACCGTGGTGATATTTACTTTTGTCACTCGGCTTTATTTATTACACGAACCGCGACATATATGGTAAGTTATCTCTTATTCTCTTCCTTACTGATGGTCGTCTTAATAATTTTAAAAATGGTTTAGTGTCGCGCCTTTGTTTATAGTGAATATGTCAACAATATCACACACTATTATTTGCAGTATATTTTCTGTATAATCCCAATATTTCATATAGTGTACGCTTCATTTTTTTGCGAACAAACCTTTGGTAGCAATCTGAGGAATCTGTATTATCTAGTGGGTAATGATGTTACATTCATAGTACTGATGTTGATATAAAAGATTTTTAAGAAACTTTTTAAGAAATGATCTTCTTTTTTTGAGATGTATATATATGCATGACTGGTAATTTTGCGCACCTGTCAAGGGCTGGGTAGCTGTGTAGCAGCTGGCCATATTTTGGTGTTGAGGTTTGTAGTGGGACTGGGAAATACAGCCTGCAGGAAAAGCTATGGTTTTTCTGGTTTCTGTGTCCTGTAGAGGATATGGGTTGCTAATTGGTTGATTCTAATTAAGTGAATAATGTCAGACCATAGATGCAACAAAATGGCCTACTTTTTAGCTTTGAGCATTGACAAGTGACAACCAAGAAAATGTATTGAGAATGATTTACAGTTAAGTTTCTGACAAGATTGATTTAGAATTTAACAAGAATTGCCATGACTTGTGCTGTTAGTCTGGTTCAGTCAAAGTCTTTTACTTTCACTTTGAAATGATTGTTTGACATAGAGGTGGATAATATTAAAATGCATTATCCCTTATTGACTTATAAACAGGCCTTGGATTTCATTGAGGACATGTCCAGCACTCCAGCAATAGTCAACATTTGGCCACCAATAGGGATTTTTTTCTTGTAATCTGTAGGACACTTTTGTCCCCTGATGGAGCTTTTAAATTTTCCAGATCAAACATATTGTAAGAAATATTTGGTGGTAGAATCCAAAAATAAATATTTCCTGCTAAACTAAATTAACGATTTCCGGCTTGATAGAAGTCTTCAATTTTATAAGTTGTGATACCACCAGACTTGCAAGTTTGTATCTCAAAACCATAATTTATCTGAATGTGGTATCTATACATACTTTGAAATAGCGAACTTTTTCAATTGAATACTACGTAATACAAGTACTGCATACTAGCATCAAAAATCGAAATGCTGAAACAGTTGAATAAGATAAAAGCAGCTTGCATTCTTGCAAATGCACAATGACAGCTGTAGCCTGCAACAGCAACACTATACTGAAATGATAAATATTTCATTGTTTTCTAGAACAAATCATTGCATCATTTGTGCAAGAATATACGAAACAAAACACTTTCGAATTGTTTACAAATCGCCGCTGGGTTTGGCAAGAATATAGAAAGATGAGTCATCGAATATGAAACTTGATATTCGATCAAAAGTGATTGCCCATCAAAATTGTGTGATTGTGTGAGGAAATTTATCTTTAAACTTTGAATTGGATTAAAAAAACTGACAAATATTTCCTGCAAGATACAAAAAATTTCCTGCGAACAACTTTTACAAAAATTTCCTGGCGCTTCCGGTGCTGCCGGACATTTTCCAGCACTGCTATAACCCTTTCCCTACTAGAGTTCTTCCCTTGACGAGTAAAATCATCTGGTGTTAGGAAGGCCACCACAGTAGGGAAGGGGTTAATTAAGGTGTTAACAGTTTTGTCCTAGTCAAGAGAGAAATGTTCTTGGATAGCCTAATGGAAACTCATTATCGGAGGATATTTTTGTCTTTGGATGCAAAAAATATAATGTAAGGCCTGCTTATAGACTCTCATCATCAGGCGTTTTCTTTATTGTAGTGAAGAATTTAACATTGGATCAATGTAATTTTGTTGGGTAGTTTCTTGTTCCTAAATTCATGTTATATGAAATTACAAATACATTTAATTAAATACATGTATATCTGCCAATCACTCAGCCATGCTTTTTCATCTTTAAAATTAGTTGTCGATGTGATTGGTTTTAAAAACAAACAAACCAATGGGTAGAATAAAAATACTAGTTTTTTAATCGCAGGCTGTATTTCCCATTTCCAGAATTGAGGCATCGTGATGTACTGTTTTGGCAAACATGCATTGAGAATCGAAATGCAGCATTATTAGTACGAATTTCACAGTTGGGAGGAGTACATACCAAGTCAAGGTACTGGTTAATAATTTAACCAGTTTAATAGACCTTATTCAAAAATGACCACCGAATTAGAATTCTTTTATGTGCATATAAATTGGCCCTTATGACCTCGTTTTAAAGTAAAAATTCTTTTGAATTTCACACATGAAAACAAGTTCATAATGGCTAATTTATATGTATATAAAAGAATTTTAATTCGGTGGCCATTTTTGAATAACGGCTATAATTTAATAAATCAAATTAGTGAAAGTGAAGCTTATATTAATACTCACCTATTAAGGCGAGTATTAAATATATAAGCTTCACTTGAATGATTTGATTGTCAGTCTTTGAAAGCTGGCTGAAAGTCGTAAACAGCTTTACAATTCCAACTTGTTTACCGCTTGTTGATTGGTGAGTTGGTGTGAATTGCTTTCATTGACCGCTTTGTTCTTAAAATTAAGTTGAAACTGTTTTGAAGGCATTTCTGCATTTAATAATGTACAGGTCTCAGTTTTAATATCATTCCTATTGATGAAAAAGTCCAACATTTTAGTGATATATTTGTGTGCTTTTGGTGCCATTTTCCTCTGACCTGTAGTTTGGTTGGGGAGTGTCAAAGGTGTGTGTCAGTATTTGAACCAATCACAGCGCCAAGGCTTCTTTGACATCATAATTTAGAAACGAGATTGACACAACAATGATCAAAATCAAATGCATGTTTGAGGTGGTAAAAATTTTGTTTTTGGGAAGCTTGCGATTCGCTCCAAATCAATGAGGGGAAAACCAAGGAGCAGACTGTATGTGGATGACATGTCTTATTGGTCCTACTAATTAGTCCATTCACTATCGACGATTTGAAACATGGTTAGGCGATTGAAATGACCTGTAACAGTGTAAACACTTTGTCAGCATGGAAGATCAAATTTCTATTCCGCGTCGCCAACAAGTCGAAGCAGTCGCGATCGTGCTCAGAGGAGGGAAAGGACAGAAATAAAATGGCCAAGGAAGGCAAATATAACTTCGTCTTCGTGAGCTATGATATTCAGCAGTCATCGTAATAGGATAGTTGCAAAGGGGAGCACAGGTGGCATGTGCTGTTAGCGCGCTGCCTCTCACCAAAACGTTAAGCCTGGTTAGACGGGGTTAGTACTTGGATGGGTGACTGCTTGGGAATTATCCCGTTGTCAAGCTTTGAACTCATGTGAGTAGAGTTGTAGTTGATATCCTGTGCTTCGAGATTTTTTTGCCAGGTTCTCTTGTTTTCCTCCCTCCATAAAATCAACCCTAACATCTTAGCTGTGATCCGTGGTCTGAACTGTGTCGTATGGCAGCTGCCTTCAGCGCTTTTGATATGCCTCGATACGGCCACGTTGATCTGTTCCTTCGCAATTCAGCTGCTGGCTGCAAGTAAGGATGATTATCCCCCAGTCCTTTATCCTTTACAGTCTAGACTCTCTAGAAGAAGTATTTATAGATGAATGTCGGGGTGTTGGTGGCACAGTGGTTAGTGCACGTGCCTTTCACCTCTGCGAGCCGGGTTCGATTCCTGCATGGTGTAGTTACAGTATCTGATTAAAAAAATTCACCTTGGCCGCATGTGAGAAGAGTGCTTCCAGTTTGACTCTACCAAACACCACAGGTTTCCTCCGGGTACTCCGGTTTCCTCCTGTAGTAACACTGGACCAATGAGGGTGGGCCCTAACTGGACCTCTGAGGATAACAGTTTAGATATAACTGATAGAGTTATCCAGTATAAATAAGGTTAGTTTAGTTTAGTTTTAATGTCATTGATTCTGTTTTTAAATGGTAAGCTGTTTTCAATTCAAAAATTATAATAACAAATCATTTATATTCCAAGTTCAAAACCTAGAATAATCGCTCGTATATTGTTAAACATATGAGATGGGAGAGAACAAAGAATTTCGCACCATTTATGCTAATTAAATGTTACAAAAATCTATGACTTCAAAAAGATTTAAACTACCCTGTGTGATATACTTACAGAAAAACGAAGGCAATGTTGCTTTTTTGTGTCATTTTGCTTTACTCAAATAGTCGTACAGTAATAAGATTTTCATGACATAAAATCAGCCCATTGTTTTATTCCCTAATGACGTTTTAATGAGTCATTAATGGGATTTCTACACATGGCTTATGCAAATATTACTAGCAATACCATTATTATCCTAATACGTCTCCTGAACACCCTCAGCATCAATGAAATATACTACACTATGCAAATACATCCTCTATAATATAATATAATATGTCGTTTGTAGTTTGACACATTTTTCTTACGGGGTCTCGAATTGATTTCTCACCAAAATCTTACAGTCAAACCGGATGTTCTCTTGCATGCGACTTTGCTGCAATATTGCGCCGCAACATTGCAATGTTGATTGTCAATTTGGCTTGAGCAACTTGCAAACGTTTCGTGAAGATTCCTCAGTAGATTCCTTTAAAGGTTCGTCTTTCTTTTGAGTAAAATAGTAACTATACAAATTTATGTTTGAAATATTACTGTTGGTGGGTAGATAGTATTTTCAGCCATGCAAATGTAGTTTAAATGAAGAAATGTTGAATTTCGGAAATAAATATTCCCGAAACGTTTGCAAATTGCCCACCGCAACTTGTCAATCAACATTGCAATGTTGCAACACCCGGTTTGACTGTACGTTCTTCTCACGACTTCTTGATTCCTTCACTTATTTTATAAACGTAGGTTAACTTAACAATAATTATATGATGACAGACTTATAGATCTGTTTGGATATTTAGGTTCTAAGTGTCTTAATATATTCATATTGTTTCGTTGAACGTTGCTAAGCGTTTTCTGTGTTAAAATATTCACAAGTAACTAACAAATAACGTTTCAACGCTTGTGTTTCACGGTTTCCAAAACTGATTCTACAATTAGGCGTTAGTAAACGATAACTCAACGTATATTATCAACACTTATCTTCTTATGAATCACATTTGTTTATGTAAGCTAAACACTATTTTAACTTAATTTTGATAAAAAAGTTAAAACTTTTCAAAGTAATTGTCTGGGCTTTGATATTTTTAACAAAATTATGTTTTCCGCCTGGAATCTCTGTCTTACTATTTTAACTTATTGATGATAGAGTACCACCAAGATGCATAAATTAGTATAAAACTAATAATGCAGACGTCTGACGCTCTACCCGCGCCAGAACCCCTCTTCTGTATATACTACTCACGTTCAAGTTTCTGTCTAATATATGTGCATAAAACACAACTATATAACGAAGAGAGAAAAGCCTTGGAAAATATAAAGAAAAATTACAGTAGATTGGTAATGAAAGCCGACAAAGCGATGTGCAGATGGCATTTTCCCCACCACTATATAGAGGTTCTGTGAAGCATTACAAAGAAGGCAATCCACTCAGACCCATTGTCACCTGCACTGGTTCTACTCCATACAATACTTACGAAAATTTTGTCCTCGCTACAGAAATTGATGCTGTCACCTCTTTCCATGCACGACACCCTCAATTCCATCGATCTTGGCATAATCTTTAGGATAGAACACGAAAATGATGGCAAATTACCTTTTCTTGAGACAATAGCTACACGACAAGACGAAAAAATCGCGATCGATGTCAACAGAAAACCTACTCACACAGATCGCTATTTGGACTTTAAATCGTACCATACGACAGCAACCGTAAACTAAGTACCACACTTCCCACAACTGAACAAGGAGTTTCCACCGAACTGAACCACGTAACAAACGCCCTACACAGCAACGGATACCCGTAAAAAGTAATTTAGGAAGTCGTCAACAAATCCGCATCAAAGATAACGCCACCCACACCAGAGGAATTACTAATTGGAATATTTTTCAAATTGGTAGAACCAAGTGAGACAAAATCGGGCTACGCTGTTCTTCCCTACATCAACGGACTTACTGAAAATCTGACAAGGACACCATGCACGTAAACATGATATCTGAGTTATCAACCGGCCACTTACAACATTACAACAAGAGTTTCCATTACCGAAATTTGGAGTACCATGCGTCCGAAGATCAAACAAATGTAGTTTATCAAATACCTTGCGCGGATTGTAATTGGAACTACATTGGGGAAAACCGGGAGATCCTTCATCACGAAAAAGAAAGAGCATATACAAGAATTACTAAGATTTATGCCCCTGGGTCTAATATCACTAACCACGCATGGAAGTTTGATCACCACATTGATTTCGAAACGCACATGTCATGAACAAGAAGCTGACAACAACTCCTGACCGCTACCTGGACAATACTATATTCTTTTACATAAATAACAATATTACTAATATATATATATATATATATAAGTGAGTTATGGTTCACGAAATGTTAGAGAGTGCTCAATACCATATAGATAGAGCAAAATACAAAGTATAAAGTATAGTTTTACCTTAAAGTCTTCGCTACCAGAGGTTTCACCCTAAACGGGATCATCAGGCGACTTTATTATATAGCGTGCTATCGGATATGAGCTTTTGCGTAATCTGATTGGTTCTCTACTACCAGGCTATCAGCTCATATCCTGCTAGTAGAGAAAAAACAAGATGGCGGCATGTTTTTTTAAACTGCCGAAAAGAGTTGAAGATTTTTATACAGAAATACATCAACACCCTCAAACCAATGTATAAAAAACAACATTGTGTAAAAATACATTAACAAATACACAATTTAGCATGTTAAATGGTAAAATTCACCTAAAAATTACGTCTTTTTACTTAAAAAACCCGACTAAATTAACGGGTTGATATTAATTTGTTGCCAAACAAAGAAACTCACGGTTAAAATCAAGCTTACAACACACATTTCGTAGGAGATTACCAGTAAAGAGACTTTTTTTATTTAGATAAGCATTTGGAGTAGTAAAAAGTATGTTCTTTTTCAAAAACAATCAACTAAGTAATTTAGTTTCACTGCCGAAGGTGTTTCAGTTTCATTTTTGCATGAAATCAAAACCTTTTTCACGACAGAAACGCTAATATAAACAACTGACCCACCTTTTGACTTCATAAAGGTACCTTTTAATCTTTTTTGTTGATCTGCTTAATACATTTTTTGCCTCTCGAGCAACATTGCTCATTTATACAACATTTTGAAGCTGTTTACCGAGAACAGCTCAACGAGAAACTCTATGTGAATGCATCATTACGCATGGCGGAAGTATTAGTTACCTATGCCGGAAGTTTGTTGTTTCAAACATTTCGCTGTAATTTTGTCTCTTGTACAGTGCTTGGCTATATAATAAAACAGTTATGCCATTCGCTCTCGTTGTATACGAACTAATAGCCAACTCGGCGAAGCGCCTCGTTGGCTATGAGCTCATTTACAACTCGAGCTCATGGTATAACTGCTAAATATATAGCGATAATGCAATGCTCACTACCCTTGTGGAAGTTTGAGCACTCTGGGCCCATGCGCACTTCACGCTATCTGAATGTATTTCACCGATGCTGTCCCACATGCGGTTGTCACCGACGATCGCATGTGTATAAGTAATTGATGAAATTCATTCAGATTGTTCCAAGCTACACTGATGAGCTGTTGTACAGCGAAACACCGTGTCTGTAGATTGAACTATATATATATATATATATATATATATATATATATATATATTTTATTTAATAAAATGAACGTTGCTATTCCGAGTTTCACGCGTTAAGCGATCATCAGGCAACTGAAAAAGTTTCATATATATCTTTATCCTGTTGAAGACTGTAGTCTACTTTCTATGTAATTATGTATAATCCTGACCGCGTGTCTTCTATTTTTTATAGTCATTCTTGTTACTATTCTTTTTTGAGAACATTGGAGGTCAACTGTTTTATATATTAAACCCAGATTATTTAGGGGAAGAAACCGAGTGTGCTCTACATCACACTGGTACACTAATACACTGTGTTTCCAGCTAAAACAACACCTACAGTATGCAATTTAATACGAGCTTTTGGCAATTGTCGTGGAAAGTAAACTATTTTAACTTTTGGCAATAGACAGTGTATATGGTCAAATAGTACAGAAATTGCTAAAGCATGCATGGGAAAGTAAAAAAATTGCGAAACAATCACAAAAACTAAGACACGACAGAATGAGAAGTTTTCCCAGGGTCATCTGATGGCTGAGTGAAGGCCAACGACAGATAGCCAAATAGATAACAGGGCTGTATCCAGGGGGTTTGAGATGCCAGTAGACTATATGGGCACCCAAACTACAGTACATGAGTACATGTAAGTGCCAAAAAAATTTAAACTTATAAATTTAAAATTATAAATGACCTCTCCGAATGCAGGAAATAGCATTTCCAAGACTCTGAATTTTAGAATCTTTCTGGGAGCATGCCCGCAGACCACCTAGAGGCTCTTTAATATCATCACAAATTTGCCACTTACTGGTGTACCCAAATTATCTCTTAATACAGCACTAGCTACATGTAACATGACCTCCATCGGTGTTGCCTTCAAAAATGGAATGTACTGTAGTACATCTGCATGTACAGCACTGTAAATTACATACATGTAGGTAATGATTATGGCAACGATGACAGTTGTACACACATAAAAACGCGCAAGCTATTACATACCTGCAAGCAAGTTGTTACAAGGCTGTTCAACAGGCTGTCACCGTCATGTGTTCGCACTGGCTGTCCCAGTCTGTTAACATGTCTGTAACAGGTTGTTGACAACTTGTAACAAGGCTGATGACTCCAACAGACTGATGACAAGTTGTTCCAACAACCTGTTACCGCTCTGCACTCAACAAGTTGTTAACAGGTTAATAATAATAATAATAATAATAATAATAATAATAATAATAATAATAATAATAATAATAATAATAATAATAATAATAATAATAATAATAATAATAATAATAATAATAATAATAATAATAATAATAATAATAATAATAATAATGACTTTATTTAATGAGGGGGGAACATTTTGAAATACATTATTACCTCATAACGAGGTATTCTACCTAATGACCCTCTAAGTTCAAATTGAAAACAAGACATAACAACTAACTATCTAACTATACATGAAGGTATTACGAGACAAAATTTAAAACTATACATATACGGTTACATTACTATTTTTGTGCTTATAAAAAATATGAAAAACTTACAATAAATACCAAAGAACAATAATGGCAAAAAGTTAACTGTAGCAATTGCATCTAACGATATTTTTTCACATTTTACAGGAGAATTGTTCAAGATGATCAACACTGTAGTTGAGATTATTGAAAAAGGATTTTAATTTAAAGTTTCTATGTCATCCTCAGGGACTTTACATATTTGTACTAATTGGAACATTCTGAGAAGATTTGTAATATAACTTCTCAGGCGAAAATTTCATCTTCATGGACTTTTTTGCCGTTAAAGTTGACGGAAGTGACGTCGAAAGAGGAATTTGTCTATATGAAAACCACTTTACAGATTCCTCTTTTGACGTCACTTCCGTCAACTTTAACGACAAAAAAATCATCCATGAAGATGAAATTTTAGGAAAAGAAGATATATTACAAATCTTCTCAGAAGGTTCCACATATCCTAAATATGTAAAATCCCCAACCATGATATAGACACTTTAAATTTATACGAGGAAGGAGAAAAATTCTCAAGTAATTTTAGTTCTATTGGCAGTGAGGTGAAAAGCATAACACCACTGAATGAAAGTTTAGATTTTGCAAATTCAGATTTAACTTGGGGTAGCTTAAGATCAATGGATGAGAATCGAGTGTTTACCCCATGTGCCTCACGTGAATGCACAAAGAGTTTGCGAACTTCACTGGGAGTTGAACTTCGCAAAGAATTAGCTACAGTTAATATTTTTCTCATTTTGATTAAATTGTGGATTGATGCTAACAAGGTTGTAGCAGCTTCTTGAATGAACAGCATTGTTACAACTTGTCCCCAGCCTTGCTACAAGCCTGTTGCGAACACATCCTGTTGACAAGCTGTGAGATTTTGACGTGTGTAGTATTGCGTGTGTTTGATAATACTGCCGTTTCCATAAATGATGTGTGGGTTATTCGAATTGTATTTTACTAAGTCAAGTTATTTTATTTTCTACTTTTGTTACAATATAGCTGGGATGAGACTCACTTTGGAAAGCATGCTAACTTTTATATTGTTGGACAATTCTTTTTTGATGTGCATCCTCCTCTTGCAAAGGTTCAGTAATTTCCATATCTCTACTTTTTTGTCTTGTAATTATGGTACTCACTCTTTGTGTTTTCCCACGAAACATACTATAGTGTATATATATATATACTATAGTGGTCATCCGGTCTTGGAGATATGGTTAATATTAGCCTGCATTGCCAGTGTTCCGTTTGAAGCAGGATTCGAAAGGAATTAGATTTTCAAGATTTTCTCGGGAATTATTTTTACAAAACAGTCGACATCAGGCCCATTCAAATCTAGCTCTATTTCCACTGTTCAAGCTTATAAACGTTCAAAGGCTATCTATTACGTAAAGCTCCTCTTGTCAAGAAATTTAATTAGCAATTTCGTATGCCTAAATTACTCTATTGTTATGTTGGTGAGTTGACAGTTTGTTTACATTAAGACCCCCCATTAAGACACGATGCCGGTACAATTTGAAAACGGAACAAAATCATGCCGTTTAGGCCTTACGTTTACACGATACCGGCACAAAAATGACATGAAAACGGCACAAAATGAAGACGGGTTCCTTGACGGCATGAAATGAAAACGGAACACTAACCGGTATCGTGTAAACGCCCGTGCCGTAACAGTTTGATGACGGTAATCACGATATATACGACCACATTATTCGGGTCAGCAGTATTCACAAAGTCTTCTCAATTCTCATTGGAAGGGAATAGTCACATGCTAATCCGTCATTATATATACCGGCACCGTGTAAACGCAAGACTTTTTGGCTTGTATTTACACACCGGTATGATTTTGTTCCGTTTTCAAATTGTACCGTTTTCAAATTGTACCGGCATCGTGCAAACGGGGTCTAAGACTCGAATGAACCAATGGGATTCTAGCCGGAACTTTTTGTGCAAAAAGTCGTAACTTTGAAAAGAACTGTCGGCAACGCAGGCTGAGAGTTTCCAAGAGCGGCTAAGAAAATTGCTGGCCCTCGGAACAAGATTGTGTTGGAAGCATTTAAGGTCTTCGTTAAGGGTCATTTCGGTAAAGTGCTCTCAATTCGTCAGATTTTATGCCACAAAAATAAAATAATAAAATAAAATAGATATCGTTAGAAAGCTATTAATTTATAGAATATAACGTTGTCTTTGGTTTTGCGATAAACACAAACCAATAATAGTTGTGATTTTTTTAATAAAACCAGAGGGCTTCACTCGGCGCGACTCAAGTAAAAAGCGTTTTATTTTGTTCAAAATCTTTTTGCAATCAAATTCCGAGATAAATTTCCAGCGAAACGGTGTCAGCGTTTTTTGATATGTCGAGTTTTGCTGATTTTATTGACGACCAAAGTTGAAAATGATGTTTTTCGACCAACATTCGGACAAAATAAGTCGAAACCAGGCAATAAATAAAACAAAAGGTACGCTATGCGTACATGTATCTGCGCCAAACGTGTTGGAAGAGAACTAGCCTAATAGAGTAATAGAATAATAGATACTTCCCTTTTAGAACGTACTAAAATAGAAAGGTCGACTATAAATTTTAAACCCAAGGATTAGCACTAATCGAGTTTTGAAGAGACTCAGCCGCAAGATTATTAGTGTTTATAACTATTAAAGTGTATATGAAATGAAAATTAAGTTTGTCTAATTTGGAAGAACTTTTGAAATGGTAAAGTAACATCTTCTACAGTTTTTCCATAGCTTACTTCGTTCTTGAGATATTGCTATTTGTTTGATATGTAAATGACCACACTGCATACGTCACATTGTATAATGAGTTGTTGTAAAATTAGGAATGTCGTTGAAGTTATCGAACAAAGTCACACGAAACTGCGCATGTAGGTGTATTTGTCTCATGACTTTAAACAAACACAGGTTCAAGCGATTTAACATACAAATATCAATGATATACACGATTTCTCAAAAACTCATTATACAATGTGACGTATGCAGTGTGATCATTTACATATCAAACAAATCTTAATATCTTAAGAACGAAGTAAGATATGGAAAAACTGTAGAAGATGTTACTTCACCATTTCAAGAGTTCTTCCAAATTAGACAAACTTGATTTTCATTTCATATACACTTTAAGTGTATCTCTCTTTAAATAATGTTTTCAAATTGAAATATATATATAGTCCCAGGTCTGAGCAGACTGTTAGTGATAAGACAAGAAAGCATGTAGATGAAATGACTGTATTCAAAAAGCTTATTATTTACAAGTTATCAACACAAACTGTAAAGTAAATGACAATAATATGATATAGATTACAATGACAATGACATGAAATTTATTGTGCGTCAACATTAAAGAAGAGTAATTGCTTTAAACATGTAGAAACAGCAATTAAACTTAGTATTTTGAGGACCCCGTTATTGGAGCTTGCCTTAAAATACATTATTCAGGTCACAGAAATAGCCGAAGCACGGATCTTACAAGATCTTATAAGATTTTAGCGAGATCTTAAATATAGGAGAACAGCCGTATTGGAATATATCTTCATTGCAGTTGAGTCGGATACTGCGTGTTTAAAGTATACCCCTGAATCGTCTGTAGGTTTGTGCCATTCACGAAACTTCTACAGTTAGATAGAGCGTTAAATTATGTACAACATATGTGAATTAGAACAAATCGTATAGAATAGCAACGGAGATTAGTCTATTTGAACTGAGATGAGCGGAAATATCAAATTGAATTATTATGCTATCACTTGGCGTACGGTCAAACGCAATCATTTTAAAGTATCCCTGAATCGTCTGTAGGTTTGTACCATTCACGAAACTTGTACAGTTAGATAGAACGTTAAATTATGTTCAAGATATGTGAATTTGAAAAAATCGTTTAGAATAGAACCCTGGAAAATCGTAGTATTTTAATCCAAAACTTTGTCGCTTCGGAGGACTTCGTGATATGGCGCTTTAAAACACGATCGGATTAAAAATACTTGTTTCCATCGTTCAAACTGACAGCTCGTAGATGACGCCAAAAAATTCTGAGCTTTGATTGGCCCTGATTTAATCGTCGCGCATTGGTTAGAGTTGCACAAAAAAAGCTAACACACACACACAACACGATAGCAATATATCTGCTGCGCAGATACAAAAACGCTGACACCGTTTTGCTGGAAATTTATCTCGGAATCGAACTGCAAAAAAATTATTTGAAACTATTATTTGCATTCTACAAATTAACCCTCTCTAGACTGGTTTTTCTTTTGTCTTCTGGGTCTGGGTGTAATGGGAGTGGTGCGCGCAAAGCATCTTGGGAACGAAACATGTGTTTATGGTTGGCTTTTTGGGTGCTCTCTCCTTCGAGAGGTTAAGTTCGTTGATCTGTAAATGTTTAAGTGTAAATAAAGTGTTTGTCTAAATGTTACAAGTTGTCCCATCACAGATGGTGGAGGATGCAAATCATTAATACATAATACGATGACAACTGTCGAAGAATTAACAGGCTTAATCGCGGGTCTCGCCAGTGTCGTGAAAGGATTGACAACGAATGTCGCTGAAATTTCAAATCAAGTGGGACAACTTACAACAGCCGAACGGCCCGAACCTGCTCAAACTTCTTGCAAATCTAAAGTTACCTGCCTTACAACTTCCGAAGTTCAGACGAGACAAGACAGTTCAGGATGATATCAACGACTTTCTGGAACGATTTGAAGAACAAACCTCTCAGTTACCGTACAACTTACGCCTGACACTTCTCGAACAGCAGTGCGTGGGCGAATGGTCGCGCTCAGTGTTGTCTATTTGTCGCTCAAGCGAAGGGTTTTCTGACAAACCAGCTTTGGAACAGTACAACCTCTGTACTCAACGTCTAAAAGATGAATTTGGGGAGCCAAAAGAAGATAAATGTCGACGATTGGCAAGCGAACTCAGCATTATGAAACAAGAACCGAACGAAACTATTGAGCAGTTCTCTTTTCGCTTTAAGAAAGTACTTCATCAACTGGATAAACTAGGTGAGTCTATAATTAAACATTGTCCAACGTACAGTATTGCTCAGTTTATTTCCCGAGTCCATCCAGAAATCGCCCAACACCTTATTGTCAAAGCAAAGGAATTTAAACAGTTAGATAAAGCGATAGACGCTGCTCGTCGTATCGAACAATCACGAAAATCACAACATGATCAAGTAAACACTTCCGCCCCAGACAAAAACAACAGCTCGCTCAGCGATTGGAAACCTCTTGGCGCTTTACCCACACATGTGGGGGCCAAGGAAGGTCGAAATATTTCTCCTCAAAAGTCTGCAAAAGCTTGCTATCTCTGTGGCGACACTTCGCATTTACAACGGTTTTGTTCACTGAATGGCAACCAGGCTCAAAGGTCTGCAAAAGTTATACACTCAAAACAACCTGAAATCTGTAGGAACTATAATCGTTTTCTCACCTCACGTTGTGAACAATCGAACAATAAATGTACAGCTGGTCGATTACACAAATGCCTCGAATGCAATCGCTGGGGTTGCAAAGCACTTCGCCACAAACAATCTCCTTTTACTTCCACGAATGTCTCTTCCAATATGTTAGAAACCTTACCTCAAAACCCTCTACAAACCCCTTACAACATGCCAATGGTCATCCACCTCTGAATCCCTCACCTTCTCCAGAAGCTCATCCACCACAATCTCCAGAGACACTTTTTGGCCTACCTGCTGTAACAAACCCACAAGGTATTTTACAAAACCGTCACATTCTCTGGACTCCAATAATTTCTGCTGGTGTGAAATTACCATTACCAATTGATAGTTGCTGCTCAGTGTCTCTTGTTAGCCAAATACATGCTGACATTATTGCCTCGAAAAGACCTAATCTCCAATACCAGAAACTTGAAACAGCTATTCTTGTCTCTGTGGCTGATGCCAGATCCAAATTATCAGCCGTAGCAACAATGCAAGTACCAATTCAATGGGATTGTGGAAAAGAAACAATTTTTACCATGCTTGTGGTTCCACAACTCTCATGGCCCATACTGTTTGGAGAAAACCACCTTCATTCTACTCAAGCCCTTGTTGATCATGCTGTACCAAACATCCATTTCAGACATCCAAGCATGCAGTTTATTGTCAAGTGCTCGTTGGATAATCCACAGCAACTACTCAAGGAATCATCTACTGCCTATGCACGAGTGACATGCCTTTTTACTGGAAGTGTATTTCCTGGTCAGTCTTCGAAACCAACAAAGCTCTACAGAGGTATGACCTTTGTCACAGTTTACTTCACACTTTGCACAGCACTTACCATCTTTTCGCCTGATCTTTGGCTGGAAGGGAAGACCATTCAACCTGGTGTCAACATTCTCAGTGGCCCATTTCATTGCCAACAACAGCTGCAATAAAACATTTCTGCCACCACAACATGCTATGCTTCCTTGTCTGATATCGACATAGAAAACCAAGTCAGGGAATATGACATACTGCCAGAATTTGTCAATTCACCCACAGTTGAATGTGATGTACTTCCAGATACAGTATACTCAACAACCTTGGCCATCAATTGCAATAAAAAATCTAACACCATCAATGAAAATGTCATTTTAGCACACCTTCGACCCTCTTCTGCAGCTGATAAACAATTATTCGAAGAAGCAGCATCAGCCACAGCATCTCAGCTGGCTGATGGATGGATGACATGGGCTCAGATGAATTATAAAACAAGTGTAATAGACTTTCCATTTTAATACATATATACAAAATAATAATACAATAAACAAAACATATACAAGAAAAGTCCTCGAGGTTCGAGCACTGGCTATCGTCGGGTTCGAGTTCTAAACGTAAAACTTAGCACGTACTCGTGACGTTACAGAATAACATGTCAATCACATGACATAACCTAACGGGAAGTGATCGTCAAATTACATGGCCCGCGTATTTCCGGTTTTAACGTTCTTTACACTCCCGAGGGTATCAGTTATGGTACATAAATGATAAGTTAACAATGTAAAAACAATATGAAACTTAGTGTTCGATCTTTAGAGTTGATTCTTTCTTAACAATTCACCAATTATAGCGGCATTTCTCCTCGGTCTTGCGTCTTTCCTTGCCGTCTGCTCCATGGGTTGAGGTTCCTCCACGGGTACTTTAGGGACTTGATCTCCTTGTTCAGGTACAGAATGTAACTCCAACGGGATCAGATGCTGTATGGGCCGTCGTAAGTATGTTGATCTTCCATTCTCGTTGTTTATTACACGTATTCTCGCAGCTCTAACCACGTTGTCACGACTTGGGATCAGCTCCTCCACCTTTGCTAATTTCCAAAACGAACGCGCTGACTTGTCGGTCTTTAATATGACAATGTCTCCCACTTTGATTACGCTTTCATCTGATCCACCTTCGATAATTCTCTCAACCCCAATAGATACTCGGTTCTCCATTGGTTGGTAAATTGATTCAACAATCGTCTATGATACGTCTCTCTTCGAGTGAGCGATTGATTTGTACTGATCATTTCAAACTGCTTGTCATTCGGCGTGGTGGCGATGGTACGACCATATATAAGTGCTGAAGGCGTCAGCGGATACGAAATGCCTTGTTCATCATCATACACATATGTCAAAGGTCGATTGTTCAAGGTGGCCTCTATCTCGATTAGTACTGTGCGCAATTCTTCGAAAGATAACGACGCTCGTCCAACAGTTTTCTTTAAACAACGCTTCGTGCTTCGAACCATTCTTCCCCAGAAGCCTCCATGCCACGGCGCTTTCTCTATTATAAAATCCCATGTGACTCCTTTGTTGACCAAGAATCGTTGGACGTCGGTAGATCTCGTGATCTTCTCAACTTCTTTAGCAGCACCTTTAAAAGTCTTTGCATTGTCGGACAGCAGTTTCGTTGGTAATCCTCGGCGAGCGGCGAAACGTCGGAAGGCTTGCAAGAACGTAGGTACAGACAAATTTGGCACCAGTTCGAGGTGTACAGCTCTAGTTGAAGCGCATGTCAAAAGACACACATACGCTTTGTCCGTCTTCTTTAAATCTGGTCCATCCTGAACTTTGGTGGTGACATAAAGTGGTCCGGCGAAATCGACTCCGGTGTTTGCGAATGGCGGCGCGTCGCTAACTCTACTCGGTGGTAGTTGTGCGGTTCTTGGCGTGCCGAATGGCTTTCCTTCGAATTTCTTGCAAACTACGCAATCCTTCACTACCCGTTTCACTGCTTCTCGCCCCCTCACAATCCAATACTTCTCTCGGATGCTGTTCAATGTTTCCTTGATTCCATTATGATGGACAGCTTCGTGATGATTAAGGATGACAAGTTCTGTAAAGTAATGTTTCGTAGGAAGAAGTACTGGCTGCTTTGCTGACGGGGATAGTGACGATCGATCGATTCTACCATGACAACGAATTGTGTCTTCTTGATCTTGGAATAAACCCAACTGCTTGACTAACGGCGTTTCTTTCTTGTTGACTCCAGAAAGATATTGCTCTTCTTCTTCGAAGTTGTTTGTTTGAATTGAATTTATCCAAAGTTTCTCCGTTGCTCTCAATTCTTCGGCGGTTAGTTCAACTGACGCGGGTCGATATCCTCTCGCGTTATCAATGAATCTCTTCACATAGGCTGTGACTCGTAGTAGCTTCGTTTTGCTGCTGTAACGTTTACAATCCATGATTGCTTCGATGTTCGGATATGTCACTTTGCTCGAGCTGGTTGTTAAGGATCTTGTGATCGTAGGTTGTGCCTTGGGTTTGGTTATCTCCGTGTATGCTTCGTTCTCATCGGTTTCGGTAAGTCCTGGTTCTGTAGGCCACATTTGCATCGGACGTTTTAGAAAATCTGCGCCATTCCACCACGTTTTGTTTTCTGCGAGTTCCGGTCCACGACTACCACGGGATGGAATATCGGCCGGGTTTTTCTCTCCTGGGCAGAATCTCCAGGAATCTGTGTTGGTAAGCTTTCGTATCTCACTCACGCGATGTTGGACGTAGGGTTTCCATGCTTTGTTGTTCCTTATCCAACACAAGACGGTATAAGAATCGGTCCACAGAACTACTTCAGGAACCGTCGGCAGCGATGAAATAGTTCCTTGCACTGAGCTTATCAAACGAGCGAGGATATTGGCTCCTAGTATTCAAGCCGCGGAATTGATTGCCTCTTCATAGGTGCCACTCTTGTTTTTGATGCCACTAGATTTACGTCGATTTCTCCGTTGTTGTGCACTGTTCGTAAATAAACCACGGCGGCGAACGCTTTCAAAGACGCATCACAAAATCCGTGAAGTTCACAACTTACAGGGTTCCCAGTGATGGCGTTGCTGAAGTAACATCGTGGTACTCTGATAGGCTTCAAGGCAGAAAGATCGTAAATGATTCGGTTCCAAACAACTAACGACTCATCGACCAAAGGATCGTCCCAGTTAATATGATCCATGCACAACACCTGGAACAGCATCTTCATCACGATGGTAAACGGAGCTAGAAAGCCCAATGGGTCAAAAATCTCGGCTGATAGTCGTAGGACAGATCGCTTGGTCAAAGGAAGGGTTTTCGCGTAGTCCCCCAAGTTATTCAGATCGTATTCGAATTCATCTGTTTCCACATTCCAGGAAACACCAAGAATTTTAATAGAGCATTCTTCATTTTTCATTGACGCGTTGTTCTCGGGCTGCCTGTCCTTTGAAGTATTGGTGGTATCTTGGTAACTTTCGTTTGGGAAAGATTTCAACACACACTCTCTTTTTTCGCTTGCTATCACGGTATTGTCATTGACCACAACATCTCGTTCGCTCCCGAGGGATTCTATCGTCGTTAACTCTTCTTCTTGAGGTCTCATTGTTTGTTAGTCGACAGCCACTCTTTCTCGGAAAGCCTTTGAATTAGAGATCCACTTTCGTAATGTAAACCATTTTCCCCATGGTGAGGTAAGTAATGAGTTGACCTATCAAGTCCTGGTGGTTCTGAAACTCGTTCGATAATTCCAGACTCCAGTTGCTGTTGAATAACGTGGTCATATTCTTTAAGAAGTTCTTGGTCGTTCTTCAAACGTGAATGAACCTGTCGCAATCGCTTGACACATGATGAATAACCATTTGATATTGGCATACACCCTTCTTTCCATGGCAAAGTCACTTGATATCGTTGGCTGATTTCATCAAATTGCACATCTCTCAGAAATTCATTTTCAGTTGCTTGACTTGACTCGAGAATTCCTATCGATTCTGTTTTCCAGAATTCACGTACAGCATCGGTTAACTCATCGTTTTCATTGCTCACAAAGAGATTGTGAGGGTAAACATGTTCTGGGCCTTCAACGATGAGATTGGTAGTAGCCTCTTGTCTTCCAGTAGAATTCCTTGCTTGGGCATTTCCCGACACCAGCCAGCCAAATTCACTTTCCACTGCAACAGGGCCCTTGTCTCCTCGTCGTATTTCTTCCATGATGATGTCAAAATAGTAATCGGATCCAATTAGGATGTCAATGTTTGGCCCGGAATCATCAAGCAGGCTGTCATCTGCGAGAACCAACCCCTCCAAGTGGGGATAGCAACTGATATCTAGCGTTGTTGACAGAGGAAAACAAATCTTTGGGAAGCAAAGTGCCGATATTTCAATGTCCTTGGTCTTTCCTTGTAGCTGTAGTCGTACTCGGTCACACCGTTGCTTTCTAAACTGGTCGTCACCAAATGTATTCAGATTTAAAACCTCCGTCTTTTCAGGAACAAGGCCAAGTCTTTCCTTCAGGGATTCAGTAACGTAAGATCGCTGACTACCACTGTCCATCAAAACTCTTACAGGTACCAATGTAGATGTGTTTTGAGAACAGGCGTAGGTCGTTGCTGTTTGTAGAAAAACCTTGCTTTTGGTTCGAGTTGTCGCAGTTGTTGAGGTTTGATTGGCAGTCACAGTGTTCTCACTGCTCGGAATTGTAGCCCCTGGCTTAGTTGTTTGGTCGTTCTTAGTTGATTTAGTATCATTACTTGGCAGCTTCGGGTCAGAAATTCTTGTCGAAAGTTTATCACATATCGACTGGTGATGTGCTCCTTCACAGCGGCGACACTTTCGGGACGGATAACATTCGTTACTGCGATGACCAAATCGTAAACAAACAAAACACCTACCGTCGCATCGTAATATGTCCTTTCGTTCCTTTGTTTGTACAATTGTCTCGCATGAAGCAGAATAGTGATGTTTTCCACAAAACGCGCACTTAATTAGAAAACCATTCTTGCCAGGTGCTCCCTGGGATGTTAAAGAAGATGTCGTGGAAAAATTCTTCGAAGACGGCGGTACTTTCTTGCTCTCGTTGTTCACTTTCACTTGCTCGCTTAATTCGCGTGCCTCCACTTCTTTCCTGATAATCTCTAATAAATCTCTCATCACCCACACGTCCTTATCAGTATTTCGAGCTATTTGCAGGCGAACGTCGCTCGGCAGTTTCGACATTATCACCGGTATCAATAAACTTCCATGCTCTGACTGTACTCCTAAAGCTTCCAATCCACGCACGTTCACACTCACCTTGTCGTAAACAAATCGCAATTGATTAGCTTTATCCCCGGCGCAAGGAGGTATTTTTAGGAGTTCATCCATGTGGGCAGAAATTATTTGTTGAGATTTCCCGAAACGTTCCTGTAGTATGTCGACGGCGGCTTGATAATTATCCTCGGTTATGGCAAGACCCTTTATCGAACGAAGAGCTTGTCCCTCCAACAATGAAAACAGATAATTAAACTTGTCAATCGTTGTTAGTGCAGTGTTGTTATGCACCGCACTTTCAAATGTTTGCCAAAATGTTTGATAATTGGTTACATCACCTTTGAATTTCGGTAAAACGAGCTTAGGTAGTTTCGATCTTGCACTTGGCCGCGTATTCTTGCTAGGCGATGACGTCTGCTCGGGTTCTTTCGTTGTTTGGTTGAGTGACACGCCAACCAAATTCGCTTCGTCGCTAGATTCTGTATGAACCACAGAGGTTGTTTGTTTTCCTTTCGTTGCATCCACAGTGACAAGGACCGGGATTTTCGTCGATTTATCGATCTGTTGACTCGTAAACTTCGTTATTTCTCGTCTCACATCACTCGTTCGGGAAAAGATATCTTCAGTTTCTTCAATTTCTTGTTCAATGTCGGTTACGTCGCACAACTCCAACACTTGCACGTCGAGTTCTTTCAATCGGTTGATTTTCTCGTTCAATAAATTTGCAATCGTACACAATCGGTCCTTGGCCGATTCATCCCCTGGACCTACTTTCAACAATTCTATCGCTTCTTTCGTGTACTTCGTTACTACACCACGATTTCCAGATCGAATCGCTCGTAGCCTCTTTAGACTGTCTTCTCCTTCGTTCGACATATTGACACACTTGAATTAAGATCGTTGCAAAACACCACACGGTCGTTTCACAGTCGTTCGGTTAAAGCCAGTGCCCCACGTTGGGCGCCATGTAATAGACTTTCCATTTTAATACATATATACAAAATAATAATACAATAAACAAAACATATACAAGAAAAGTCCTCGAGGTTCGAGCACTGGCTATCGTCGGGTTCGAGTTCTAAACGTAAAACTTAGCACGTACTCGTGACGTTACAGAATAACATGTCAATCACATGACATAACAACCTAACGGGAAGTGATCGTCAAATTACATGGCCCGCGTATTTCCGGTTTTAACGTTCTTTACAACAAGTGACCCACCTCACCAGTCATCCACAGATAAATCCCACTCAAGGCAGACTTGGAAAATATCTGAACAGAACGCAGAAATTCAAGCAGCAGGACTTGATTCATCAACATTGTCTTCATTTACTGAAAGAGAAACTGAATCCTTCAATGCCAAGCATCATTATCCATTTCCAGATAGAGAGGAAACATCACCTAAGGAACTTTTTGATGCTCTTGGACTTGACACAGACAAATATGCCCATGTGAGTCGAGAAACCTTAGCACTGGAATTATCGCCATTGCCTCAACCCATAAATGCATATGCCAATCAACTGGTATCTCGCATAAAAGAAGCACAGAAACAATTCAATATCATCAAAGCAGACCTGAAGAGATCTCAGCGGGACGCTTATGACATGTCTTCTCGACAGTTATCCATTGAAGTCGGAAAAAGAGTCTACATACGTAAACCACCACCCTCATCACAAGCAAAAGGATCCGCAACCCGCTTTATTCGAAAATTTGAAGGTCCATTCATTGTCTCGAGAAACGTACATGACCGTGAAGACCTCTTAGAAGTACATAGAGAACACACACCTAGTGATACTCAAGTGGTGAACATTGAAAAGATCATTGTTAGTACCTGATGGTTATCCCAGTCAGATTGAAGACATCCGTGATGTTAATGAAACCCAGTCTAATCAACCTTCTCGCAGTTACCAAGAAATCCCTGCACAAAGCAAATCCACCCACATCCACCCAGATGTTGCAAAAGTAGCATATGCCATTGCTAGTTATTTAAAGCAACAGCCAAACAACCAAGCTTACTCAGAAGCCTGCAAAGCGATTTACCAACAACTCCCTGAGACAAGAGAAATTCTTGCCAGACATGGAAGACTTCGTGGTATAATTTCAAAATGTCCATATTTATCTCTAGAAGGGGGAGCAACCGGTGGAACGTACCTTCTCAAACTTGATATGAACATTTTTTCAAAACTATAGACATTAGATAACTGCATTACTGCATGTACTTTTAGTTCATTTTTATTATGTTTCGTTTGCTTAACTAAAGAAACTCAACCCTTTCAAGAAGGGGTAGACTGTAATGGGAGTGATGCGCGCAAAGCATCTTGGGAACGAAACATGTGTTTATGGTTGGCTTTTTGGATGCTCTCTCCTTCGAGAGGTTAAGTTAGTTGATCTGAATGTACAGATCGGACGCGAATGCTTTATCGTACTTGTGAAATGAAACAATAGAATGAAGCTAATTAGTATTCATAACTTTTGATAAAGATCACCAAGAAGGCTAATTAGTATTCTTAACTTTTGATACAGGTCACTTTGTCCAAAAGATGATCTTTACTGGGATTTACAGACGTATACATGTGACTTGAATGCTACGTTTTGATTGCTTCTTAACCTCATTAATTATTCATGAATTTCACAAGTGTAAATAAAGTGTTTGTCTAAATGTTACAAGTTGTCCTATCACATGGGGAGGGGAGGGGGGGGGGGGGGGGGGCTAGCTAGTGCCCGATGTTAATATCTCAGAAAGCATTTATGCTATCGAAGTGAAACTTGGTATGCTAATAGAACATTCAGAAATATTTTAATTTTTATTGGTGTCACCCCAGATGTTACGTATCTGTGGTGTCATTGGTGATGTCATACCTAAAAATACAACAAAGTGAAATACAGCCAAATAATAGACAAGAAAAACTCTCAAATCTAACTTTTTTTCATTATTACTGTAGTTAGAGCCAGTAGAAAGAAGATAAAACTATAAAACTTAAAAATTTAGGTTTATGGCTGTTGAGGTAGTTGTTGTGATAAGATGGTAAATGTTATATTCATTAATCAAGCTTTATTGTTGTATTTTCTATCTTTCGACATTGTCTGAAGTATCCTATGAGCATCCGTACCTTTAAAAGCAATTTTTTGTAAATATTAAATTGATGACGTCACTGTATGACGTTATTGTTCGGCCATCTTGTTTTCCGCCATATTGGATTTGTGACGTCATCAGTTGAACTTAAATAACACCAAATCCTTGGAACTATATTAAAAATACTAAAGTTAATCAAATACTCCAAAAAAAAACCAAAAAACTAAATTAAAGTAGAATTTCAAAATTTTTGCCACAAACGTTATCAAAAACGTGGTTGCTATGGCACCGCTAATCGGTGTAAAAAATGTTTGACACACAGAAGTGTTTCGCAACACTAGTTATGAAAAGTCACAAAATTTCGTGCATTTATTTTAAGTACTCAAAAAGTTACCAAGCTTTAAATCCCCCCCCAAGTTAGATAGCTTTCTAACCATTTTATTTTTGTGGCATAAATTCTGACGAATTGCACAGAGAGTTCTAACATGTATTTTTTGTTTTAAACAGTATATACATCCATATTATATATAAATTACCGTATAGTTTAGTAGTGTCCTTGCCTCTTGTTGCTCCAAAAACTGGCCGAATCAAGAATTCAAGGATTTTCTCGTACTCAACCCCCGCTCGGCCAACTCGCCAGGAATGCGATTCACGTCATGGATTGATTAGCCTGCAATGCAGGCGTTCCGGTAGTGGGATGGGCGAGGCGAGCTGAGGAAACGCCTGCCGCCACGCTATTCAGAAAAAAAATGCGTTCGTCCACGAACGCAGCCATCTCATTGGCTAATGTTAACAAATTCTCTTCCGGCAAACTGTTGTTGAAGCCTGTTGTATGCTAACTCCGAAGACAATGAACGCTCTTCTATAAAGTCTTATTCTTAATTATATTTTAGTCGCGCTTGGTAGTTTGTTTTAAAACAGAAATGCTCCATTCGCAAGGTAAATATGTTTCATCGCATAGCACTATTGTTGCATTTAATTCAGACAAACTTCGTTTACTTCAAGACGTTGTTTAGCCAGGATCAAACCGTGCATGGTCAAACTATATTTATGGGTCAAACACACACTACATCAAATTGAATACATATCTTAGTGCTTTTACATTAATTAACTTTAGTAGTCTGGTGTTGTTTTGTCAGTGTGGGAAAATCCTCGCTTGTTTTATGTATATAAACGCCGTGTTGTGGTTTTCCGTCACCAAAGTCTAGCCGTTAGCCGGCAGCGAACGCGGTTTACAGACATGAATTTGGAATCAAGAACGATTTTATACATTTCTATATTATAGTTTCGATTGGTAATGTGTTGTGACTCAAGGAAAATTACGTAAAGTGTTAGGAGTGCTCTTAAATGTGGTTCCTCGCTTAGTTGCTTTCCGTTATATTAAATTCCGTCATAGACTCCGTGTGATTATTATTTCCCTCGGCAGCGCTCATTCTGTTCTACGAGTTTTGTTGTCGCAAACCCATTCTAATTAGGTCTAAACTTTACAGACTAAACTCTAGATCACACAGATGTCAAGAAACATTACCACATTCTCTGATCTGTTAATTCTGTGAAGAGTTTCTCTATCTATATTCTATAGTGATTTTCATTGAGTGATTTTATGACAGTCGCAATAAATCAGTTGACAGGAAGTAAACAATTTTCATATATTTCTCATACGTGATTGGCTCATGTCATAATTGAGAAAAGGGGGTGGAATTTTTTCTGAATAGCATGGCGGCAGGCGTTTCCTCAGCTCGCCCCGCCCCTCCCACTACCGAAACGCCTGCACTGCAGGCTATGGATTGATGATCACCGCATATCGCATGGAACGGAAGTAAAACCTCGAATTTCAAATTCAAATTTTAAACGGATTAACGGAAGTTAGAACAGCTCGTAATTTGTAAACAATGAATAAATAGTATGGACAAGCGATCCCCTTGAATTATAAATGTAGACAAGCAAGAAAAAAAAATCATTAATATTCACTTCCGTTCCAATGTTCCATGCGATATGCGGTGATCATCGAACCATATCGACCTATACTTCTGTCTTTATGATTTTGATCTTTCTCGTCCGAATTTCTTCGTAAAACTTCGCACACTTGTTTATCTATGTTATAACATTACACAGAGCATAAATTGTTCCGCGTTTGTAAACTGTAACAACCGATATGGGGTGATCATCAATCCATGACGTGATTGCTTTCCTCCCTTCTCTCCTTCTTTCTTCTCTCTGCCTTGCCGAGTTGGCCGAGCGGGGGTTGAGTACGAGAAAATGACCAAAAGGATCGCAGGCTCTGGGTACGAGATTTTTTTTGAATCCTTCTTGAATCCTTGATTTGGCCTGTTTTGGATTGGAGCAACAAGAGGCAAGAGCAAGGACACTACTAAACTATGCGGTAATTTATATATAATATGTATGTGTGTATGGATGTATATACTGTTTAAAACAAAAAATACATGTTAGAACTCCCTGTGCGAATTGAGAGCGCTTTACCGAAATGACCCTGGAAACCTTAATGAAGACCTTAACTGGAATAGTCATTTAGGTGGCATTTTTTTGGCTTTATATGTGGGGTGAAGGTATCACTACTGCAGTGGATGCGGCCATTTTTGGACAGATGGATGGAGGGATGGATGAATGTCGATTAATCGATGGATGATGGGTGGTTGGATGGATGGGTGGTTGGGTGGTTGGAAGGATGGATGGATGGATCATATATGATATGTACTAATGTACTTGTATGTTGTACTAATTTTTTAATATTTTTATATCTATATAGATGACTATTGCTGCTGCTGGTCTTCTATCCGGTTATGATGGTGATTTTCCTTTTGATAAGCCAGGGGATCAGTATGGTGAACATAATTATGTTGGAATGCGAATGGTATTGTATTCTGTGTTGAAATACTCATTAATAATTAATGAAGAAAATTTAAAAGAAATAAATGTTTAAACAGGTGTTGTAAATCGGATACATGCATGCAGCATTGATTAATAAAACATTAATGCTGTATCAGATATACAGCATACTAATTAGGACCCATTGGCTCAAATTGAGCTTTTTCCTTGTTTAAATAATTTGTTTTTGCTTTTTCTACGACTTCTAAACAAAGTATTCATGATATAATCGTAGTTTAAAGGGTATCGGCAATAAAAATTAAGTTTGTCTCATATGAAAGAACTCGTCAAATGGTATAAGAAGACCTTTTATAATTTTTCCGTATCTGTTTTGGTTTTGGAAATATTTCGACCAAAGACAGCGTGCTGTCTGTCATCTTGTTGTAATATTGGAAATTGGTGACGTCACAACCAGGGTAACCTGATGAAACTACTCCGTGGGTGACCAAATTTCCACGGAAGGCTTTTTAAATGTTGTGGGTCAATTTACAATGGAAATAGCGCAACAAAATCGAGTTTCTAACTCATAATGTCATAAGGTTGGCAAGATAAAAAATTCACTTTACCCTGGTTATGATGTCACATGCATATCGAAAATAATTGCAAGATGGCGGACGGCAGGCTGTCTTTGAATTGGTCCAAATATTTCCAAAACCAAAACATACGGAAAAATTATAAAAGGTCTTCTTATACCATTTGACGAGTTCTTTCAAATGAGACAAACTTAATTTTTATTGCCAATACCCTTTAACTTATCGTAGTTAAACTCAGCGTAGTTTAAGGTCTTTATTAAGGTTTGCAGGATCATTTCGGTAAAGTGCTCTCAATTTGTCAGAATTTATGTCACAAAAATAAACTAGATATCGATAGAAAGCTATTAATTACTCGGGCTACCTATGGCAGGCCGAGTCTAGGTTTCGGGTTTGTTTTTTTTTTTTGGGGGGGGGGGGGGGGTAGGGATCCACTTGCATTATTGCATCATCCCGTCAGGCCTTGCGAAACTGTAAGGCATGTTGCGCGCTCGACTTTCGCGTTCTTTCTTTTCGACAGCTTTGCCTTTGATCGAGGTGGGTACTTGGGTTGAGGTGTTTTTCGATGGTATTGGTGAATTCATCAGTAGTTGATAAGTGATGTTGCTGACCGAGGTTTGTCCATGAAGACAGAATAGACGAATTTATTACAGACGCGAGAAAATGCCGTGTTGACATCAGTACATATAGGAAGTTTGACTTGCGGACTAGAGATACAAGAGAGAGCCCCACTATATCAAAGAACATATACATACTGTTTATCTAGTAACAGCTTGCTGCTTGGTCTAACAACTACAATACGCAAGTAATAAGCACCAAATAATGCAAAAATATGTTTAGATATGTCTAGTCTACATTTGAGTCACCTATATCATGTAGGTGTCGTATTACATTTGGAAATGTGTTTCAAAACATGTTCAAATATTTTCTGTTTGTACGATTTACATGAAT
Organism: Paragorgia papillata; assembly: GCA_035771165.1. Lineage (NCBI taxonomy): Eukaryota > Metazoa > Cnidaria > Anthozoa > Scleralcyonacea > Coralliidae > Paragorgia > Paragorgia papillata. The sequence continues at coordinate 1,432,834 of JAWNZC010000213.1, read as the reverse complement.
TCTATATCGGAACCATCGCTTGAATCTGCCGAATTCAGCATTATAGGTTTTGTGTTCTGAAAGTATTAAAATCGTTTAGTTATTCAGCTAAACGGGCTTGCTGTTTTCACCAGAGTTCACTGGTTTAGTGGTTTACAACAATCGCTTGATTGGCTTGAAATTATTACTTCATATAAGACCATATATAAGGAGAGAGAACTGTACGATTACACAGTTTCATATCAGTTCTACATAATTACATTGCTTATTATATGCATGGCAAAATTACTACATTCTGATTGGTTGAGAGGAGTACAATTATTTCATTAATTGTACTGTGTACAGTACAATTAATAAAAATAGAGAAGGCCCTGGGAACGATGTTGACAATAAAATTCAAAATGGCGGCCAATTCTGCAATGGAAAGTTTTCACATTTCCAACGACTTGTGGTACACTATGAACTAAAAATTTTATGTAAATATTTTGAAATGAATACAGAGAACACCCAGAGTGAAAATGTTTCTTGTCAAGTAATGAAACAAGATGTTTTTAAAGGCGTGAGTGAGTACGAAGCGTACGTGTTGTAATTTTGTCATGCGTATAATAAATGAATAATCATGATTTTGCTCGTACAATTAAGGATTTACACTACTCGTGATATTTGAAAATTATGCCAAACTCGTGATATTTGAAAATTTGGCAAAATTTTCAAATATCACTTGTAGTGTAATCCATAATTGACATTGTACTCGCTATCATATGATTACGTATACTTAAATATTGTTTCTGAGAGTTTTGTACTTTCTAACACTTAATACGCGCACGCTGTTCCGCGGGTTTTCTAGATGTGCGCGAAGGCTACACCAATTGCAGAAATATATATATATATATTTATTTAAAAACCGAGTCAGAATATATAGACAATTCAATACACATTCGATATACAATGATAAAGCACGAAGACGAGGTTTTTAATGTGCCTATGAAACGAAAATTAAATTTGTTTTATGGCCACCGAATTAGAATTCTTTTATGTGCATATAAATTAGCCCTTATGATCTCGTTTTAAAGTAAAAAAGTTATTTTGAATTTCACACATGAAAACGAGTTCATAAGGGCTAATTTATATGTATATGAAAGAATTTTAATTCGGCGGCCATTTTTGAATAAGGTCTATTTGAAAGAACACTTAAAATTATAGAGTAACATCTTTTCCAGTTTTTCGTATTCTTGCATCGTTCTTGAGATATTTTAGTTTGTTTGATATGTAAGCTGAAGTGCCTATGAAACGAAAATTAAGTTTGTCTTACTTGAAAGAGCACTTAAAATGACAATATAACATATTTTGTAGATTTTCGTTTCCTTGCTTCGTTTTTGAGATATTTCAGTTTGTTTGATATGCAAATTTGACTTATAAGATAACTTTACGTCACACTTTGCATGATGAGTTATCGCAAAGTGTTCTATATATTTGTTATTATCGAACAAAAGCACTTGGCGAATTAGGAACCTTGTGCGAGTGTTTTCTCCTACAACAGAGTGTAAATTTTAAGTGTTTTTGTTTGAAAATAACAAAGCTATATAATGTTTTGCGATAAGTCATTATGCAAAGAGTGACGTAAAGTTATCTTATAAGTTAAATTTACATATCAAACAAACTGAAATATCTCAAAAACGAAGCAAGGAAACCAAAAACTGCAAAATATGTTACTCTATCATTTTAAGTGTTATTTTAAATAAGACAAACTTAATTTTCGTTTCATAGACACTTTAAACATTTTGACATCACACGTGCATAACCAACCTCGTACCCAGGGTCTTACCTCCGCTCCCCCCTCGCTGCGGAAAGACCCTGGTACACGCTGGTCACGTGTCGTCTATCAAAATTTTCGACCGTGGGAGTGTCCTCTGCGTATCTATGCTTGACCTCGCTGGAATAGTCGAAGAAATGCTTGTATACGCATCTTGTTTTGTTTTCTGGTATTAGATTTTGAAATGAATCGTTAAACCGGTGATACGGTTTTAAAATTGAAACAAGTTGTTTTGACAGCTATTGTTTTTAGTTTATAATAAATCGCTGTGTTTACTTAAGTTTACAATGAAGAACGTTTTTGATGTTCCCATTCGTTTAATAATCGTCAACCTGGGTGCTTAAATTATACACTATATAGTCGATTAATCGATATCTTATTATCATTTTTCTATTTATATAAACTCCAGCAAAGGTGAAATGTTGAACCTTTGTTGTCATCTGTCTGCATTTCTGAATGTGCTGTGTTGTTTACTTAAAGAAATAGTACTTTTTCAGTAGACTTCAAGAAAGCGGGCGAGTCTGCTTCTTTGCTGTCACAAACTTCTTGTCCGATAAAGAAACCCCATTTGTTGAATACCAAATACGAAAGCTGCCGTTATATTTAAGTGAATACGTCCAGTTAAAAGCCTCGCGATTCCGAATGCTTAAAACGAATATTCTCCCATCAATAACACATGTCGCCAGCGCTACAAAGCCAGCAAAATATTGATCTTTGAGACTTTGGCATTCTTATTAAATTATATCTCGTTTCGGATTGTTTCTCCAAGCCGTTGTGCACCTTTCGTGAGTCGTGACATTTCATCTGGCCAGATGTTTTGCGTATAAACACTACTCCGGTCGGTAAGTCGAGAAAGTTGTTTGTACCACCCTACCCACACTAAATTTATTTTGTACTGCCCATATTTTGGGCAGCACGTGACCAGCGTGTACCAGGGTCTTTCCGCAGCGAGGGGGGAGCCGAGGTAAGACCCTGGGTACGAGGTTGGTGCATAACGAGTTATCGAAAAAGTTATATATCTTTGATACAGATTTGGAGCCCGATCTCAGATCACTACAGTGTTTATTTAGTGAAAACACGCAGTAGGTTTGTTCTTCTTTTCATTAACTGAAGCTATATCGTCTAAACTAAATTGTTTCTAAAGACAACGCGAAACTGGTGCAGAGTATTTGGGCTCTCGATTCAAAACGATCGGGTTCCCGATCTGTCGTCATTTGCAGTAACTAGACCCAGTTTTTCTTCTTCTCACGGTCAACCTTCAAAATCGACAAATTTAAGCGCAAAAAGTCTGTGAAGATGAAATTTTTGCAAAAGAAGATATATTACAATTATGATGGAAAGAGCCTAAATATTCTATAAATATGTAAACTCTCCTAGACCCATATAGACACTTTAACCGCATAGACCTTATTCAAAAATGGCCGCCGAATTAAAATTCTTTTATATACGTATATAAATTAGCCCTTATGAATTCGTTTTCTTGTGTGAAATTCAAAATAATTTTTACTTGAAAACGAGGTCATAAGGGCTAATTTATATGCATATAAAAGAATTCTAATTCGGCGGCCATTTTTGAATAAGGTCTATAGCTGTGCACAAACAGTCTAATGCTCCTAAATCAATCCATTTGATCGCATTTATCAGAAGGGTGAAAATTGCGGCCAAATCGCCTGCGTAAACGGGTGTTTTAAGAATAATTTAAGATTGGGGTCTAATGCTTGGGCAGAAGCGTGGCTGGGAAACATTAGTATATAGCAATGTTTTCCTAGGGTCAATAACTATCATAAACTGTACAGACTTGCAGGCTAATGTTCAGGCAATCTGAAGGTAATCTGCAGAAAGTCTGAACAAAGTTTGAGAAGAGTGCTGTAAAGTGTACATCTAATTGGAGTATAATTTCTTTGTCAGCTCTGTGCCTTAATGGGTTCATTATGTATACCTTTGGCGTATCTAATAGTGTGGGAATGGACACGATCTACAACAGCTTCTTTGCTTTCCGCGTCTTTTATCTTATTTGGTAAGTAAATTTAGTTAAATTAAATTATAGTACTTGTAAACTGTTTGTGAAATCTATATGTTCTGTATACGTACATTATGCCGCAATTTATTTTTTACAATTTATTAATAAGTTTTTGTTGGTTCTTTTAGACACCGGTTGTTTAACTATTTCACAATATATTTTGTTGGATCCAATCCTTATGTTCTACATTATGGTTTCTGTATTTTGTTTGGTCAAATTCAAGACACATAGTAAATGGTAAGCTAAAAAAGTAGAGTGCTGTGTAGGCAGTGTGTTAGATAGAGCAAAGTGAAAAAGTGGTATAAACTGCCAAGGTTTTTGGTAGCGGAAAACTGACGTTTCGAGCGGAGCCCTATACATCAGAGAGAAATGTGATGAAATAAAATAAAATAAAATAAAATAAAATAGGACTTATATATCTAAAAATCCTAAATGGTGACGTAGAATGTTATATATCAACAAGGATCAGGGGTCTAAACACGAGAAAACATGTTGAAAGCATGAGTGCTTTTATTGTTTTCGAGCGTTTGGACATAGTCAATCGAGATAATGGTCTGGAAACTCACTTAAAGTCTTTTGTCTATCTTTTTGCTCACCTTTATGCAGTTTTGTGCACGGTGCACGGTCACTGAACGCATTGTATTTTAGTATAATGAACAAATTGTCCAATAGCAACGTTTCAGTTCAATCACTGAACCGTGCTATTTAAATATTAATAAACCTAAACCAAAGGATGTGCACGGTGTAAGGTACGGTTCAACATAAAATCACAGCTCATTATAGGCGCTTTGAAGTTTGCCGAGTTTCCAGAGCATTATGTCGATTGACTATGGTTTGGACACGATAAACGAGTTGTTGATATGGCATCTCAATCGAGCGATTTCAATTGAAAAATGCAATTAAAATAAACCCTCATGAAATTTTATTCATGATGTATGTAAAATGTATTCATACAGCATTTTGCATAGATAATTGAGATCTTAATAATTAGATGAACACCAGCTTTCATCCAATATCTTGGGTTTTACTGTAGTATCCAACTTCAGTCATGTGATTGAATGAACTATTGTATTTGGCTGATTATCTCATGAATTATACATGTATAGGAATGCCGAATATTAAATACGTTGAATATACACTGTTAGTTTATTAAAATTACATTTCTCACAATACTACAGCGCAGTGATAGCAAAGTTCTACTGAAAAGCACTATAGTGATGTAGACCGTCTGCATGTATAATGGTTTGAATTATTATAGCATCTTATTAAAGAACTATCGTGTTAATTTCCGTATATAAAGCTATCTGAGTATGGCGTAAATCGGAAATTATACTTATGGTTAAAAACTAAGACTCGAAGACAGAAACTTTTAAAACAGAAAAAAAGTATAAAAGGCAAAACCTAAAACTGGATCTGACCTGCTGCTGTCTGACGCTCTAGGAGGTTGGGAAGTAATGTGTTTTTTTACATTAACTTTTCCGTTGGAAGGCAATATGGCAGTCTCGCTGTCTCATACCGCTCATAACAGCAAAAGATACGTAAATGTATAGGTGAACCTATTTGGCTAATTCACTGCTGCTCTTGGGAAAATAAGCGCAATGCAGAAATGTCTAACACTTAAATGTGTTTGCGTTGTTCGTAAGGTTGATTTTGTCGGGTTTGCTACGTTTTATACATTTTTTCGTAGATATTTTGCATATATTACCATACTAGTAAATAGAATACATTTACATTATAGATAAGTTTTGTGGAAACATCACGTAAAATATTTCTTTGCTAAGCTTTCGGCCCGTTGACTCAGTAGACGGACGGCCAACCTCGATAAAAGTGTCTCAAAAACACCGTTGATGGCATTTTTTGTTACAAGCAGGCAACCATGCTAAATCGTATCGGATAGTGTATACTTTGAAGGTGAGGGGTGTTGGCAGCCGTAATTATTGATCTATATACTAAAATTTAGAGCTTTTTGAAAGCACAATGTGATGGATGGGATATCTGTAAAGTGCTGCCTATTTACGTTTGTGTTTTATTTGAATTAGCTAAATTTAGAATGCTATCCAATCAGCGTGCCTCTAGTTTTGCTTAACCTAATTCGCATAACTCACAATCATAAACAAACAAGAAATATGGCGTGAATACACCTAAATATAATACTTCGAAGAAAGGCCACAAAAAGGTAAGCTTGCTAAGAATCAGAAATTTATTTGATCTGGTAGCTACAGGAAAGTCTCATTCGTAAATTACTTCGTTTTATTTTGGTAATTTGCCGATACCGTCATCTATCTACTGTTATAAAGTTGAGCTTTTGTACTACAGTGTAGTGTTACTTATATTGTTCCTTAGACATTTAACTCACCGGTTCTGGCGGTTCAACAGTGCTATCTTGTGATACACGAAAGGTAACCGGCCTAGTCATCTTGATCAATGTCTAAGCTTCATTTCTATGCTGGTTGCCTGCTTGTAACAAAAAGGTTTCAGATTGTTGTGGCTGTTCTTCCAAGTGTTATATTTAGGCGAATTTGCGCCATGTTTCTTGTTTGTTTATAATTGTGAACTATGCGAATTAGAATAATCAGAACTTCAGGCACGCTGATTGGATAGCATTCTGAATTTGTAATTCAAATAATACACAAACGTAAATAGGCATCGCTTTACAGATATCCCATCCATCACATTGTGCTTTCAAAAAGCTCGAAATTTTAGTATATAAATCAATAATCACGACTGCCAACACCCTTCACCTTCAAAGTATACACTATCCGATACGATTTAGCATGGTTGCCTGCTTGTAACAAAAAATGCCATCAAAAGTAATATTTTGAAGCTTTGGCCGGCCCTCTACAGGCCTTCATCCGAGCAAAGTTTGTTCTGATGAAGGCCTGAGTCAACAGGCCGAGAGCTTAGCAAAGAAATATTTTACGTGGTCAGGGTTCTGCCCAGGAGCATGTGAGTGCCGAGAATATGTGAAAATTAGTAATCTGAAAATGATATTTTCCAAAAGTGAAATTCATAATCCTTTACATCATGTGTCTCACAATTTTGTCAAATATTACTATTAAGTATTAAGTACTTATTTATTATATATTTATATACATGCTAGGGCATGCTAGAATATACAGCATGACGAATTATCTACGTAAAGCTAAGGCAAGTTTTCCTGCGTATGTACTACGACTACCAACGCCGGTGTATCATCTTACAGGCATTAAATCTGGCTTTGAAGGAATATCATACTTCACCGAATCACAAGTCTGGTAGCTAATATTATTCAGCCCACAAAATCGCCAAGTTTGCAAGAGCTAGGGGGCTCTCACATTACTTAAACATATACTTACAGTAGATCTTACGAGTAATCTAATAAATAGAAACACTGAACATTTTGATTAAGATCGTCATAGAGGAACTATACTTTTCCTTTGAGTTTAGTTGAATGGGGGACTGGATTTTGGAAACTCCAATCCGAGATGGCGCATGATAAAAGTTTAGTTCAAAGGATCTCAAGCCATTGAAGCCACTACTTTTGCACTTAAGCGCTATGGCGGTCTATAAATAGGATCTTCCATTAGAAGTACGCCGCGGGAAATAAGATAGATATATTGACTACAGAAAACCGGCAGTCTTTTGAGGCCATGGAACACATCTAGCGGAAATGGCTACGAATCTACACTGTTATCTTCTTCTTGGATGTCCCTTTCTGTAGAGTATGACGTTGTGTTAAGTGGTCCGCACGGGGCTTAACCAATCAGAAATTGCAAATTTTGATCCTCTTTAACAACCAAGCTATACGGTTCATCCCACTCATAACCAAACGTTGTCGATAAGAAAATATTTTATGCCAACAGACAAACTTAATAAACGGCTGTCGAAATTTAAATCAACGAAATACCGACGTATATATAGAAGAAAATGCTTCATCGAAGTAAAACGTCAGATTATTAAACGTTTTAAATTATTGAAATAAAATATTGCCCTTTCCAGCGGCGCCCTTCAATTCTTTACTGATCAGAATAAAAGCTCGAGTAAAAGGACTACTTAGGAGATATATCCACAACATGAAACACTGTCAAGTAGACAGATCGAAGGTCTGTGACCATGAATGATTCGTTATTTTGATCTATAAAAACCCAGCAAGAGTAGCAAGGCGAGACAGTTATCCCCGCGACTATTGTTACTCCAAGTATAAACTGAAACAAGGATGAAACTCTTATACAATGCCGTCAATACACCATGCATGAACTCTTCTCAACTCTTATTAAAATTAGAAATTTTTCTTATCCAACGCCTTGCTTAGGTAGCACTCGACTTCTGAACTCAAAGCTAAACCAACATGCTGCGAATTATCTTCTCATTTGGAGTTGAATTCAGCTCCATCATTCAAGATCTAATTTAACTCCATTATTTAGATCATTTTTAACTCCATCAGACCAGGAGTTAAATTTAACTCCATTATGCAGGAGTTAAAACAACTCCTGGAGTAGAATAATGTGGGTCAAAATAACCCTATACTAATCCTACTCTAATGTTGAAGTTATGTCAACTCCCTTGATCATGGAGTAAAATGAAAGGTAACTCCTCAGTTAGAGTTAAATTAACTCCGTTATTGGAGTCAAAACAACTTTGAAATTTGTACTTTACCAAAGGGAGTTATTTTTTCTCCCTTTATGGAGTTACACCATGGTGTGGGTGATTCGGACAGAAGCAGGTTATTAATGCGTGCGCATGTGGCTGAGGAGTCCAATCCTTCAGTCACAGGTGGTGACACATCCACGGCGGACCTTGCATGAGCGAGTGGAAATTGAGTACGACGTGTCTTCGTTGGCGAACTTTGTCGATCTTTTGGGCTCGTCTCCTTTCGAAGGATTGAATCCCTTGATGACACGCTGACTTTCGGGATAACTATTTGCTGATTTTCGGGTTATCCCCGAGCCCGGGCGATGGCCCGGTGAGGGTGCTAATCTCGACACGCGTGGAACCCACTTACACGCGAGTTTGAAAAGCCATGCGAAATCATTTGAACAAAAATGTTTATATATATATATATATGTGTGGACTTCGGTCCACTTGCGCGGTTAGGATTGTTTGGCACTGGTAACGATGAAGAAAAGTCGAAAAGTTAAGAAAAAAAGACTTGGGAAAGCAGCCTTTTCGAATTGCGAATAGATATTAACTGTTAAAATACATCGCTTTCAAAAGAACATACACGTACTAATCAACTTTTATATAAAAGAAGAACAACAATGTATTGAATTAAAGGAAACCGTCAACTCGAAATGGGGAAAAACAATACTGAAGAAAAACCGACTAAGTAAAAGACCGAAAAGTTAAGTAAAAACATAGAGCAGCCGCTTTCAGACTCAGTAATGACAAACATTCAGCAAAAAAGTATATTAATTTCAGTCTGCATCGCCTGCATGCTGTTTTTGTAAACATGGAAAAAGAAAACGTACAGATTTAAACGAAATTTTACAGAACTTTTTATATCTTCTTCAGTAGCCAGGTGGTAACGTCACTGGTTGTCACGCGAAGACAGTCTGGCTCGAATCTAGTAACCACTGGTAATCTGGTAACCACTAAAAACTTCAGCTTTCCTATTGGTTGAAATTTTCGCGCGTTTTTATTGGCTATGAGTAAAACTGCAATCGTCATAAGTGGATTTAGCCCTGATGACGCGAGAATGAGATTAGTGGTTACCATATTTCTTTTGAAATTGGGCCAGGGTACCAGGCTAGCTCGAATCCCACTCAAATCCTGGCAGCGACGTGCAACTTTTTCATCGAAATTATTTTTGCCTAATGTTATCCGAAAAGTTTTTCGGTGGTTTTCCGTTTGTTTTTCAGTACTTTTTTTAAAAGATTAAAATAAACAGTTTTCAATTTGAAATATTCTGCTTCATTTAAAACTATATTTTGAGTCGGAGAGCAGTGACTATTCCCAGGCCGTAATATATATTAAAGAGCGCGAGGGGTTGTTGCATTTGCGTATTTCTAGTTTAAGAGTAAATATTACCGGGTTAATTATACTTCTTTTCTGTAAGGTAAAGGCCTGGCCAAACGCTTTCAACATTTCATGCAACATCGTTCAACATTGTTGAACGCATGTTGAACGAAAATTTGAACATGTTCAAATTTCGTTCAACATCATTCAACAACGTTCAACAACGTTCAACATCATTCAACAGGGTGGCCAAACCCAAACGCTTTCAACATGTTGAATCACGGTTGAATTCAACAATGTTGAACGATGTTGAATGAAATGTTGAAAGCGTTTGGCCAGGCCTTAAGGTAGGTAAGGTAAACTTTATGTAGTCACGCTAATCCCTTCAACAAAGTAATGTTGATTTCCAGGGGGGGGCGTGAAAACGTATTATTAATACAAAACGACTTAAAATACAGATATTTACAAAGAGAAAATTATTTACAAATGTACATAAACTAATAAAAGAAATAAATATTAGTATACTTGATTAGTTACAGGCTAATTAAAGGCTATAGTTTCAGTAAGGAGAACATTGAAATTATTTAATCTCCGCGTTTCTCAATTCATTGGAAAGACGATTCCATAATTTTGTAGTAATTCCATAATTCTCTAGTAGTATTCTGTAGTAATTTTTAACTTTTATCTTAATTTTTTTAGTCCATGGAGCCTAGAGTGGTGGCTGTGGCTTATTATGTCTGGTGTAAACTTAGCCAACGCCTTTAGGTAAGGAAACTTGATATCTTGGTTTACAGGAGGTAGACAATAAAAAGTGGCCTTCCATGCAAATAATGTTATTTACCATAGCGTTTCGGAAAACAAGAAATGTGTAAAATAGTAGGTTTTTAGAACATATTTTTAGTTTTTAGACGACAACGTTTCAGTCGAAAATTTGGAAATACAGCCAAGAAAACCGACAAAGCCCATGACTCCATGAGTATTTTTAATAATATAAAGTGCATGCAAAGTCAATGAAAAACATCACGTCCACATAAGCCTAAGGTAGTGTTTTAAGTTAGCTTTTATAATAAAGCCCTTAAGTTGACTTATGGTTTGGACGAGCAAAGTGAAAGCACGAAAACGTGAAGCTGTATATTGTTTTAGGACATAAGGACAAAATACAAATCCCCTACCGTTAACTTTAAAATGATTTTGAGACCACAGAGTGACCACAATTTCGTCTTCCTCGCTTTTTCTACACGCGTGTAAAATGGACTCCATGCGTGTCGAGATTAGCACCCTACGGCCTACGCCCTGGCGCGGGGACTATAGTCTCACTATAAAATATTCAACTTAATGGAGAATATACTGTGTTAACACGGGTATTATAATATTCTATATCAACATGAATCGCGCGGTTCATGATATTTGAATACATTCTCATGTTGCTCACGGGGAGTAACTTTTACTCTCAACTTGTTAAATATTGTATCCTCATTTTGTGCCGCAGAACGTGATTGCTTTATTCAATTTCTTTGTTATCTTATTAACGCTGAGCAGTGCAACCAAACAAAGCTCAAACTGAATCAATTCGGTTGAACCGCATCACAATATGATCTATATACTCTTTTCCGTATTAAATATAGGGGATCAAAACTTGTCATTGGCGGAAAGTATACGTATACGTATACGTACACAGTGAACTCAAAACTGATAGATGTCGAAACCAAACCAGTAACAGGAGATTACTTTGTGGGAAGAATCAAAGCCTTTTGACAAAAGATATTTCATCAGACATGTCTGAATCTGCGTGCGCAACTGTCGAAATATGTCAAAAGGCCTTCGGCGGGCAAAAAAGTTTAATCATTTACGATTTAATAATCGTATATATAGTTGTCTTTTATTGAATTTGACGAGCGATTTTAAAGAACAAAGCAATTCTTTTAGATGAATTTTGGGTAATTTGAACACTACTGAGTATTGAAGGCGAATCAAGAAACGGAAATCATGAAAGTGGTCAGGTATTCTACAATCTAACTCAAAGCAAACATGAGTTCGTACTGGCCTGAATTTCAGAAGAAAACCAGTGCTTCTATATTTCCGCATCGTAAAAAACTCGAATGAGCATTTCACTTTCGTTCATGACAGCGAAATCATGCACCAAACTGCCCCAGCGCTTGTTTATTCCTTTTTGATAAAACCATGTTTGCAAATGGTGTGACGCCACAACGTTAAATTGTCCGCGTGATATTTTTCGCCTTCATCAAGCCAATATCTTCCAAAAAATGGGCAACTTAGGAAGAGACTCAGATATTCGGACCAACCCAAATGAATATAAAAAATACAAGCTAACAATAAAGCAAACAAAAAATTTTGTGTCATAGGCACTTTAATTACATGTTGACGCAAACAAACACGTCACAACAGATCACACTTCTCTGAAAACGGTACTAAACATGGTGAAACCACACATTATGCATAATTAATTTCTATTATTATATGACTATTTTTGTGTCCAATCTCGTGCCCAGGCGCTTACGAACGTGTCTTTGGTGCCAATTTTGTTTGTTGTCAACAAACAACCTGTGGAAGCATGGCAAGTTCGAGCGCTCGCAAAGAAAATAATTATCCATTTTCATGGCACTTGTCTAGCTAGTGACAAGATCGAATATTTGACAGTCGGTCTCAGAAGGACTACAGAACTGTCGACTTCAATTCAGATGTCGTTGCCTTGTTTTCTCGCTTACGCGAACGAATAGGCGAGAATACAAGGCAACGACTGCTGAAACAATCGAAATTTGCTTACGACGTTAACTGTCGGCATTATAATTTGGGCCCGATAACAAATGCCCCGGCGAGTTAGCCTGCCGCCTGCCTGCATAATCGACCACATGTCTTGACACCAGAGCTCTGCTCGGACGAAGAAACATTCCCAACCCGGGTTGAGCCGAAGCTGACCGGGTTGAAGAAAAAAGCAGCCAACCGGGGTTCATGATGTAAACACGATAAAAGAATAACCATGGGTGGTAAGCCAACCTGGGTTCGTGCAAAGGCCCCCTTAATATATTCAGTTATGTTTGAGATCATGCAACACAACTAAGACGCATAAATTGGGGCAACACGAAGAACCCCTTCTCTGTATACTACTCACTCGGGTTGTACGGTAGGCAGAATGCATTTGGGAGGGAAATAGCATTCTTGGCATGCTCTATCTTAAATATAGATGTTTTGAACTGTTTTAGTTTTGCGAGTTGCGATATTGTCAATTGCTTATTTGTTCCCATGCTCGCTATTTGGGTGAGTTATCCAAACTAATCAGAAAGCTTCTTAGTAGGTAGGTTTCGACCCTAAATATATCAGGAATATTTATAACAGCAGGATTAATATGGCCAAATGTTAGGCATTAGTCAAATAGTAAAACACTCAGTTGTTACCATAGGTACTGTATATATAGACTTTAATTAGATCTTCTTCTTTTTTTAGTTGCAAGTGGGTTGGATTATTTGTTATATTGTGGGCCGGGTTTTCAACAGTGGTTGACCTGTGGAATTTACTGGGTGATCTTAAAGTATCACTGGTAAGATATTGTTGTGATACATTGTTGTAGTAATCACGATTGAATGCAGTGTGCATGATGATTATATCATGATGATTATGTTATATGCATGCCCTAAATCTGTATTTACTCTGACGAGGGACTTCGGTTTGGGACGTTAGTGTTTCCTTGGCATTTACCACCTTTTGGATTTACTACTTAACGTATTGGTTCGGATGAGTCTTTATAGAGGTTTCATTCATGCATCCTCGTGCTGAAACACGTTTCGTTTCTGAATGTATAGGGTTAATTTTCACCACCCACTTTTCTTTGTTTAGTCGACCGTGATGAAGCATTTCCTGGCTAGAGCCCTCTGTCTTATAGTTCTACCAGTCGCTGTGTATTTATTTTGGTTTTCTGTTCACTTTGCTGTCCTTAGATCAAGGTAACCGTGTAAAAGATCAGGCGTCTATATAGGATTTTTTGAGATGCAGGAAAACCCGCGTGTAAGAACCTATAAGGGAATTAAGAACCTGCAGACTGAACGTTAGCATTTAGACTTCTAATATAAGAACCTGTTCAGCCTGAAAAACGAAACAGGTTTCTATTTGGAAGAATCAGATCAAAAGCTTGAAAAACAACAGGTTGGTCTGCGTGTGCGAGTGTCTTATATAATTTCAACATCAATTTGATATATGATAATTGCTTCTGCGCCACCACTTCTCTTAAAAATATAAGAATTTATTTAGAAACTTGATCTAAATTTAGCCTGCAGATTTCTCAGTAGACACTAAATGGTAAGAACCTTTGTATGCCGAATTGAGAAAATAGTTGTTCTTATACGTGGGTTTTTACTGTACGTGCAATGTTTCATTTGCCGCGACCGTGTTCAATTTTTCCCTGTGTCGAACAACCTTATAAATACAACAATAACAGACGTTCGGTTGACGTTTGTCAAGCTGAATTACTTAGATTTTTGATCGGTTTTAAGACCGGTTTGATGCTGTAACTATTGAGCTGCTGATGCTCGGATAGACAGTTATAGGGTTGAGCGTCTGAAATGTTGAGATGATATGATGCATGATATGGTATATGATATACGTGAGAGGGAGCACGGGTTGCATGTTCTGTTAGCGCGCTGCCTCTCACCAAACGTTAAGCCCGGTTAGACGGGGTTAGTACTTGGATGGGTGACCGCTTGGGAATGACCCCGTTGTCGAGCTGGAAACTAATGTGAGTAGAGTTGTAGTTGATCTCTCCTGTGCTTCGAGGGTTTTTCGCCGGGTTCTCCGGTTTTCCTCCCTCTGCAAAACACTTACGTCATGGTAGTCATGTTCAATTGGGGCATTTCGCTCTGTTTGACCACCAGTTGCCATAGGCAATAAAGTCATTAAATCTAAACCTAAAAAATCTATGGAAAATATCCGGCGGCATATTTTCCATATCCTCAGTAGTGAAGGTAGCGATGACGTCATTTACCGCTTTTTGCATTGAATCTATATAATAAAAATAAAATTACACGGTGACTTGAAGATATGAATTTTATCTTCTCGTAGTGAAAACAATATACAAATATTAATATATAAATAAATATATGATGATGTTGTTGCGCTCTGACGATGTTGCGCTGTAAGCAACGAAACGTTAGCAATTAAATTTTTGTGATACCGCTAACCTGTCAGCGGGAGCCATCATGTCGGCGTGTTGCTTTCTTGCTTGATTGATTGTCTTGGACCGCGCCATTGATCGCCATTTATCGCCAGGTATTCGAGAAGTACTCGAGTTGTTTTCGTGGGGTACAAACTAAAGCCGAATCTCGTCTTTGCATTTTGGTTGCTCTCTCGATGACAGTTTTGATTTTTGAAAAGTGTTAATTATTACTTTGCAAATCTTTTCTTCTTGGAACGGTTTCTGTCATTGATCAGTGTATACAAGGTAAGAAATAGTTTAAAAACTGTGACGTCGTTTATCTTATCTAATATATACATAATCTATAAATACTTGATCAGAAACTAATTTAATATCTCAAAGCCAACCTCGTACTTTAATATAGCAGTACTAGAAATATTCAGCTTATAAAGTTCGCTAGAAGTTGGGCCTTCAACTGTGTCCTGTTTCAAAGCTCTTTTTCTTTTATCGAAGAAATTGTCAATTACACCAAAGTCTTTGATAGAAATGATTTATGATAAAATCGCTTTATGAGTTTAAGTTTAATTTTTGGTTGAATTGTGTGTTGTGCTCACTGGTCAGTGACTCGTGTTACTGCATGTGCATGTATATATCATACACTAAGAGTGAGAAACTTCGAGCTTGGTGTTTTGATATTAGATCAAACACAATTTAGAGTGTTTCAAGATCAAAATATCAGGAAATAAATCAGTTGTCAAATGAATCAGTATTGTAAAATAAGTTTGAGGTAAGAGTTGACTTAATCTATCCAAGTGTTTGATCACATATCAAACCTTTGTCTCGCTTTTTATTTTCCTATGTGTTTGGTTTATGAATTATTAATGAGTTTGAGAAGTATATATCACAGTGCCCTGTATTTACACTATATACATGTATATAAGAAATTTATGCTGATGAAATATGTTGCCTGTTACATAGACATTACAAAACCTTGACTTGGTGCTTTATTTACTTGTTTTAGGTGTTTTTCAATATCTTGTATTAATAATGAAATTAAGAAATCAAAGTTTGTGCACATCAGAGCTGCTACAGCATCCTGACCACAGAATAGTAGATACACCAGAAGTATGACTCTTGTGAAAGTACTAAAATGTTCTATGATCTGGTGTCTAGGGTCACTCATTTGTACATTTTGAGAAATTGTTGTAAAGCTATTGTGGGAAACGTAAAGCCTTGAATATGTTGAAAGCCTTGAAATGAAGAAATATATCTGTTGAAACTACAATACTGAGTATTGTTGTACTGTCGTACAAATTGTACTGTGCTTAACAGCGGTAATCACATGTACGCATTGCGTACCTATTTTTGTATAATCTTTGAAGTTGTCATGTCTTGTCTTAAAGTCATTTGCTGGGCACTTATTTTTATTTTCAAATATATGACAATTATTCACCGAAGTCGAGGTGAATATCGGTGAATATTTGCCGAGGCGAAGCCGAGGTAAATATATTCACCAATATTCACCGAGACTGAGGTGAATAATTGTTATAGTATAATATTTCCGAGGTGAATATCCAAGGAAGTTAAAACACACGTTTATAAATGTATTAGTTTATCTTATCTTGATCTTGGAAATTGAATGTTGAATCTTTTCTTCACTCAGTCACTTTCAAAAGCACGGCTTAATACGATCAAAACTCTTCCAAAATAAAAAATAATTACGACAAAACATTTCCTTACCTTTAGACAGTTGTATCTCCAAGCTATTCGATGTATACAGTCTATTTGTCCTGAGTTATTTGAGCAGTTTTGACGATATGTTCGCTTTAAAAGTACGGTCGCCATTTTTAAAAAAAACTCCGCCATTTTGAAAATTAACATTCATCAAAATCATAATTCCGAGGGGAGACTGGAACGAGTTAACTCAATTTAGTTGGAAAAAAGTCCCAGACTCCCCTCGAAAACATCTTTCTAGTGATGTTATATTCACCGCCTGGCGCGGTGAATATAATGATTTATGAAGAAATTTTTAACCAATCAAATGTCCGGAATCTTTATATTCACCTCTGAAATTATACTATAAATAAATATTCAAATGAACACATATTTTGGCAGCCAACTATTCGCTTTATAGAATCCACATCAGTAATTATTATATTTTCAGTTGTAGGCAGTTCAAATAGGAAATGTTATTGTGACAACTGCTTGACAGTATACTGCATGTAGTGATGGTATGCAGGTTTAGTCTTACCTAAATAATTAAGAACTGAGTAATAAGGAGTTTTCTCTTTATTCGTTTGTTTTCAGTGGCCCTGGTGATGGCTTTTTTAGTTCTGCTTTTCAGTCGAGCCTGAAGGGCAATGAATTATTCAAAACGTCTCTTCCTGAAGGTAAGTGCACGTGGGTTTGCAGAAAAGATTATTAATATCGCTATATATTTGCTGACAATTCAGTAATTTTTTGTTGAACTTCTGGTAGTGGGTTTAATGAAGCAAAGGTTCATAACGTGGGAGTTCTGGTTTAAAACCCAGTTCGATATTACTGTATTCAATTTTTTAGACACGTTACGAAGCGCCGTTATATAGTAATTACGTCATATATCCTACACGAGTCAGTGTTCTTCCTCTGAATTCTAAATACAACCAAGAAAGTAACTGTCGTAGTGGGATTGTTTGTTCACTGTATTAGAGACTCTCTTTTGCTTTTTCAGATTTAGCATATGGATCCATTGTCACCTTAAAGAACCATCGTCCAGGTGGTGCATTGCTACATTCTCACCATCATTTATATCCTGAAGAGCATCCTCCAGTACAACAACAGGTTACTGGATATTCACACAAAGATCCCAACAATGATTGGCTTGTTAAAAAGGCTATGGAACCTTATAGTAAGTTCTAGGCTAGTATATAAGCCCCCCTCCCCCATATAGCGTGTCAAAGGGATACGGCCTCATTAATATTCAGCGTGCGTCACGCATGCATAGAGTCACGCGTGACGAACGCGTTCCGAGCGCATTGCGAACGGAAAAACAAAATAATATGTTTGGGCGAGTTGGTGTCAAACAGAAGAAATTGTGGGCATGGACTAGGCTATCATATTGGAATATGAAACCTACGCGAGTGTCTACGCGTTTGGGAGACTGGATCAGGGGACTGGGGAGAGGGCTTGAAAGTAACGCCTGCAGTGGAGCTCTTTAATTTTATCAAAACATCCAAATTAACCCAAACGAAATATGATCTCGAGCGGCCAATGTCTGAAATTAACTGTTTGTATTAATTGTAATATTTCAACATCCATGGCATTTAATTCAGTAAAATTTCGCTCAAATTATTATTTCAATAATTCTCTTTGTATAAAATACAATTATAGTCCAATTAAAGCTAAGGGAGTTAAAAGACTGCGAGTGGTCGCAAGTCTGTGGAAGGTATAAATTAATATTAACGGAATATTTCTAAAACTGTGGACTGGAAATTTATAAAATTAGGTGTGAATAGTAGAGTAACCCTGTTTCTATCAATGGCAACGAATATCCATGAAATAAACAGTAATGACAGCGAGTGAATGATAAACGAGTGGGAGTGTTTTACTAAGGGTTACAAACACGACAGGACAATGAAAATCGCGAGGCCGTTAACCGAGTAATTTTCATTGTTCTCGAGTGTTTGTAAAACATGAGAGAATAATGAAAATCACGAGGCTGCAGGCCGAGTGATTTTTATTGTTTTCGAATGTTTTACAAACACGAGAGAACATTGAAAATGACGAGGTAATAGGCCGAGTGATTTTTGTTGTTCTCGAGTGTTTGTAACCCCTGGTAAAACACGATGCACGAGTTTATGAAATAGCCTCTAAGTTGTCTATTATAGTCGAATTCGTGAGAGACTTGGTGATATTGGGTGCATATTATATTGAATTTATAATTAATAAATGTGGTAATAAACGGTCCTTTGTCTGTGCCGTTTATTATCTGATTTCGTTAATTATGAATTCAGTTAGAGCGACCTTTACCGGATTTCAAACTCATTCACATGACCATATATTTTTCATTGATTGGCTAATTAGCTCATGAATTATTAATGAGCTTGAGAAAGGTATAAATAGTACTGATTATTGAACGGAAATGTCTGCGGCGTCCCACGGTGTTCGCTCGCAAATATTTTCAGAAATATTATGACTGACAGAGGCATGTGAAAGCATAGCAAAGCGTCTCACGGCGTTCGCTTTCAAAATCAAATTCAAGAACTTCCTAATTAAGATATATTCCAAACTCTTGCATGGAGGTTTATAAAACTTAGTTGAATGGTATGGAAGCCGAGGAGGCTGACACAGCATTTTCATGTGACCAAATCGCAAAAGTACAATGCCGTGAAGACATTTGTTTTGATAATCTTTTCACCTTTGTTTGAAATTAGAATTGAAATTATTAATTTTACTTACTAAACCTTCTTAATGGATAGATTATGGGCGCTAAGCGAATCACATTGGGCATAATCAATAATTAAAATCCCGTTCGTCAGCGAACGGGTTTTTCAAAACTAAAGAGCTCCACTGCAGGCTTTACTTTCAAGCCATCTCCCCAGTCCTCTCATCAAGTCTCCCAAACGGCCACATGTAACGCCTCCCATGGGGCCGAGTAAAATTAAGGTTTAATTTCACGAGTGTTTTCAAAATTTTGAAAACACGAGTGAAATTAAAGGGTATTGGCAATAAAAATTAAGTTTATCTCTTTGTCGACTATTTTGGTATTGGAAATATTTCGACCAAACTCAGCATGCTGTCCGCCATCTTGGAATTATTTTCGATATGCAAAATTATGCATGTGACAAAAAGCAGGGACATAAGCAGGGTAAAGTGGAATTTTTATCTTACCAACCTTATGACATTATGAGCTAGAAACTCGATTTTTTGTTGCGCTATTTCCATTTTAAATTGACCGACAGCATTTAAAAAGCTTTCCGTGGAAATTTGGGCACCCACGGAATAGTTTCATCAGGTTTACCCTGCTTGTGACGTCACCAATTTCTTCGTTAATTAGACGCAATATTACAACAAGATGGCGGACAGCACGCTGTCGTTGGTCGAAATATTTCAAAACACAAGAAAGATACAGAAAAATTACAAAAGGTCTTCTTATACCATTTGGCGAGTTATTTCAAATGAGACAAACTTAATTTTTATTGCCAATACCCTTAATTTTACGAGAACTTATGCGATTATGTGTTAATAATATAGCGGGCAAAATTATTCAAGAGTTATATTATGTCCAGAAAATGTCGAAGTACAATGTACCTTACCACGCTTGGTGCTCGGCAACATTCCAAATTTCCCTCGCTCTATCGCTTGCATGTTGCTTTCTTTTTGTAAACACAGACAAAAGTTCGTAAATTTTCTAGTGCAAGCGTTTTCGCTAATAGTAACCACTCAAAGTAAACAAAAAAGCATTTTCAGACCGAAAAACCTTCAGATTTGTTGAAAATATGTCAGTCCTCTGAGGTTCACTGTTGCTAAGTAACCAAGCGACCAATCACATGCAAGAACTGCTGATCAAGGAACCAATCAAGTGCAAGTAATTTTGCCTTGAATTACAAAAAAATGCCCTCTTCATTAGCCAATCATATTCAAGTAATTTTGCCCTCTATATTATTAGAAAAAAAAATCTAAAATTCTGTATTAACACTTGTGAGAAGTCAATTTCTTGGTTATTTGTAATATTATTTCGAGCAGTGGTTCGCACATTTTGGACATTTTAACAAGTTTCACATAACGGAGAAACCTGAACTATACATACGTAAAATAAAAGCTTGTTGAACATGTGATAACATACGTACAGAATATATTTTGACAACGAGTAGTTCTGAACTTACTAGCCATTTTGTTCCACAACTGACAAGATGCCGCGCGCAATATGCTGCTTGATACTCGCCGCTTTTCCCCTTGGAACGGAAAGCCCATCGGTGTCGGAGCCTAAAATACCACGGTCCCGCATCAAATAACTACCAAGCTGAGAGTATTTTGTTCATTGCCGGTATATATATATTCTAACTTCGCCTGAAGTGACATTTATAAACCCAGACGATTTCCAGTCAAGCATGCGCATTCGATTAGCCAATCAGAACGGGCCCATTTTCGTACCCAGACCCGCGCGTTCCCATTCTCACACGATTCTGATTGCCTAAACCAATGCGCATACTTGATCTCGAAATCGTTACCCGATCTCGCCCGGGTTAATAAGTATCACTTCAACCGAAGTTAGAATATGCCACAATGAACAAAATACTCTCAACTTGGTAGTTATTTGATACAGGGTTGTGATATTTTTGCCTACAATGCCGTTTGGGCTTTCATGTTGTCGACTTTTGAATGGCTCAGAGGGGGAAAGCGCGGCATCTTGTCAGTTGTGGAACAAAATGGCTAGTAATTTCAGAACTACTCATCAATGAAATATATTGTGTACGTATGTTATTACATGTTTAATAAGCTTTCATTTGATGTATAGTTCAAGTTTCTCCGTTTTGTGAAACTTGTTAAAATGTCCAAATTGTGCGAACCGCTGTTCGAAATATTACAAATAAATATGAAATTAACTTCTCACAAGTGTTAATACAGAATTCTAGAATTATTTTTTTTAATATTTGACGCGTAAGATTGAGAAATATACCAAACAGAAGCTATTGAAAAATGTTATTTGGGTAAAATCTTAAATTTTTATAGCTAAACGGAAAATATTGTAAAAGGTCTGTCATTTGATTCATTGCGTGAATGTGTTAATAAATCAGTTTATATCAGTAATATTTTGACTTCTTTAAGGTACCTTAAACCCTCTGAACGCTACAATCTCCTTTTACTCTGTATTTTAGTATTGTACTCTGGCTATATAACGCCAGGGTAAGGATTAAAACCAAAACCTACTCTGAACGGTGGTGCTTTAGTATTTTACTCTGGCCTACGCTAGGCGATTTTACTCGTCACTGCCGGTTTGAAAGGGTTTAAATAAAAGTAGTAAATTCAAATGTGAAGTCCTTGAAATTCTTTTACTTTGGTTTGCTTTGGCTAGAAAGTCGCAAACGTTTCAAAAGCTTCATTATAAGATGCATTTGAAGTCAACAATAATATTACTGATTTAAAATAACGCGTTCACGCGATGAATCAAATGACAGACGTTTTCCCATTTTAAAAATATTTTCCGTTTATCTAAAAAGAAATCGAAAATTCTGTATTAACACTTGTGAGAAGTCAATTTCTTGGTTATTTGTAATATTATTTCGAACAGCGGTTCGCACATTTTGGATATTTTAGCACGTTTTACAACACGGAGAAACTTGAACTATACCAATCTCGTACCCAGAGCCTGCGATCCTTTTGGTCAGTACCAAGGGACGGCGGCTCTGGGGAACTCCGATGAAACTTGTCATCTGATTGGTTAGTTTAAAAACAGTAAAATTTCAAATAATGTGCACGTTGCTAACTTGTTTAATCGATTTCTCGATGTTCTGTAACACATAATTATACACGACAGACTCAAAATACAATTGATCACATGAAATAATTCAAAACAGCAAAAATCCCGACGATTTACAAGTTAAAACTATTATTATTCTCGCTTCGTCGCCAAACAAACATCCGCCGTCTGACTCGTCTCGTAATTCTTCGCGGTTTCGTGTCAGAACTTTAAAATTATATTAGAGAATACAAGGTTGATGTAGTTTAGCCAAAATTCCTGACAGAAAGTACGATTTCTTACCTGAGCGGCTGAGGCGATCACTGCCGGGTGCCGACGGCGACGCAGGTATATAAACCACTCTCGTCAAATCGTCCGGTTGACGATTTAGAGAAAAGCTAAGAAAGACCATTTGTATCGCAACGCTTTGTCAAGAGCTTTTGTAAAACAATACTGGGCCATTCTTTATCGGTAAACAAATATTTTCCCTGGTCTTCGAACAAGCTAAAGATCGTCCATGACAGTAGGGAACTGGGAACCAGGGGACTGGGAAAAAAACCCAATTTTTTTTTCATCGGAGTTCTTCAGAGCTTCCGTTCCTTGGTACTGACCAAAAGGATCGCAGGCTCTGGGTGCGAGATTGAACTATACATTAAATGAAAGCTTATTCAACATGTGATAACATGTTGGACTGGGAACAGATCAGGCAACGATTTCTAGTCAAGTATGCGAATTGCATTAGCCTATAAGAACGGGTCCTGAAATGCTGTCACCAGAGCCTCGTGGGAGCATCGGGAGCGCGTTGGTCTGGGTACGAGAATGCTGGTAAGCTGGTTGGGAAACTTTGCATCTTGTCTACAGAGATCTCGCCAGATTCCAGTGAGATCCCGCCCACTTGGCTAGCGCGCTTGTTATATATAAACGAAAAGAAATAACCAAGAGCAAGATGACTATCCAGTGAGTAGTCCAGTTCCTGGACTACTCAGTGAGATGTCGCTTGCCGGGCTATCCCGGTTACCTGACTGGTCAGTTGCAATCTTCCATTAACTTAATCTGTTTTGTTTTTGGAAAAGAAAAGGGAAAAATTGAGGAATTTTTGTTTTGAAAAATTTGAATTGGTTTTAATCTGTTTTTGTTTTGAAAAATTTGAATTGGTTATATTTTGCAGATCGCAATGTCCCTGTTGAATATGTCAAACACGGAGACCTTATAAGACTTGAACATGTCCCGTAAGTATAAGGCATACCGATTAGATGAATGTGATTGGAACGTTTATGTATGAGGATTATCATTATGAATACTCCATTCAATCGGTGGCAACTGAGTGCTTCACCTTTGTAGTACAAATTAAAGAATAACGGCAAAATATTGTTACGTTCATTCCAACCCATTTTACTAGAATCCCAGCTACACTATATATCGGATTGTTTTTCGTTTCGGACTGCTCAGTCTCATCCGATATGGAAACCAAGCCTGAATATTTTATGTTGGTTAATGCTAGATAATCTGATATTCTGATTCAGCAATCAATGGGTTAAACAAGCATTAAAAAAATTTCTGCAGTTATTTGGAAAATGAAATTGGAAATTTCATCTGAGTTGAGTGGGTTAAATTTTTTAGCCATGGAGCCTTGGTGGTTTTAAACATTCTGCAGTTTTCTCCATCAAATTGCAGCAGTTGTGGATTTGAAGTGATTTGATTGTAAATTCATGCTGAAATTTCAGTCTATCCTCTTTGCTCATTATGCCCTGAAAGTACTCAGCTTTTCCTTTTCATCTTCAGTATACTAACTGTGTTTGCGTGTGCGGTTTACATCGTTCAGTCCTCTGTAAGTCAAATACCAGTATCCGCATGTATGCAGCGCGTACCTATTTTTCGAAGGGGAGCCTAATACAAAATATATAAAATGTCAGGAATATCAACGTGGTTTGTTAAGAAACGTACAAGAGAGTATATAATGATAACAACTTGTTTATATCTTCTCACCAGTCGCCAGTGGCGGATCTAGGGGAGGGGTCCAAAGGGCCTGCCCCCCTTTTGGAGCAGCATTTTCATATGACGCGTGATTTCTAATCCCCGAGCCCGGTGAGGTGGCTAATCTCGACATGCGTGTAGTCCACTTTACACGCGTGTAGAAAAAGCGAGGGAGACGAAATCTGGGAAATAGTTTATATATATATATATATATATATATATATATATATGTTTGGTACGGTGTCACGCGGTAAGAATAGTTGGACACTGGTGACTAGCGACGAAGAAAACTATAAACTCTCAAACAAATGGTATTTTGCTTTCGTTTATTTAAACGAAACGAAATGGAGCACGAAGAAAAGAAGGATACAAACAACCCGTTTAATATATCTTGAAGAGAAACCAGAGAACTTGAAGAAACCAAACGCCCTATGGTAAACAAATACTCGATCTGAATTGCAGTATTTGTAGTCACTCCGTGGTCAAATCATTTTAAAGTTAACGGTAGGATTCTTGTTGTTTTCAAGTTTTCGCTTAACCTAAACAATATACAGCTTCACGTTTTCGTGCTTTCCTTTTGCTCGTCCAAATCATAAATCAGCTTAACTAAAGCTAACTTAAAACACTACCTTTAAGGCTTATATTAACCGTGGTGGACGTGCAAGCACTTTTTATTAATAAAAATACTGATGGGCTTTGTTTGTTTTCTTGGCTGTGTTTCCAAATTTTCGACTGAACCGTTGTCTGTTTAATTCTTCTTTCTGGAACACGATTCTACTGAATTGTTTTTATCTGAGACTCTATTATAAATCTAATTTTTGACCTGTTAACTTTTAATTCTGCCTTTGCAAAATGTACATGCATAGAGAAGACATTTAAAGGCTTGCTAAAATTAATCCCTTTTGAAACCTCATAAAAACAATATATTTTTTACAAGCAGAATTTAATAATGAAATCTAAGTTTTGCTTTGATATGTTCAACTTTCATTAAACGATTTAAATCAGTTTTGTCGTGCTATCGACCTATCCATAAATTCTATAATTTAATATAATTTGTTTTTATATCTGTTTGTTTTGTATTGGCTGTATATCAGGAGTGCTTATTTTAATCAGGGGGTGGTTGAGTGGGGGTTGTTTCAAAAAAGCATGTAAAAGCGGGCGAGGGGTTGTTGCATTCATGTATTTCTAGTAACTGATGTAAACACCGCAGAAGTTAAGGGTAAACCGTGCGTCGCTACAACTTCGTTTTTGTAGTTACGGTGAAAGGTTAGGTTTTCGAGGATATTTCAGCTACTTTTTGACGGCTTTTTGTCTCCAGTTAGGCTAATAAGTTTGATCACTTTGTTTGGGCTAATTTTCATGAGGATTGCAGCTTTAGTAAAAGGTCACCCGCATGGGTTCTCAAATTTCGCTCTTGTGGTCCGCTATGACATATTTTTATTATTTTCGTTTTAACGTGGGCGTCTTATTAGGGTTTTTAAGAGAAATTTCCTTTAGCTTGTCTACGTTAACCTGCTGGTCATCTCTCATTTGAAACTATTAATAGCCGTTTGCTTGATTACATGGTTTTAAGGCAGACGCCAGCGCCAAGCGGCCAAAACGCGTCTTCGACTTTCTCGCCTCGCTAACGCGGTGAAGAAAAATGTTTTTGCCGTTTTTGTTTCGAATCTTAGCATTTCGGTCCAATTTGATGCGCCTGTATTCTGTGAGACGCACACTTTGTGGGGAATGGAACACGTTTGGCGGACACATACACACATACATACATACCACATACATACACGTATACACACACACACACACACACAACGCTATTATAATCCTCGAGCCCAATCAACGTCTACGTATAAAGCAGAACAACGTCTTGAGTAGAAGGAGACCCGTCAAACCAAAACTCGAAAGGAGGAAAAAGCAATAGTAAAACTTGAAAACCAACGAAGAAATAAAGGCCGGCGAAAGTTTAAGTTTACAGTAAAAATATAGAGCAGCCGCTTTCAGTAATCAAGAACATTTAGTAGCAAAACTGAGTTTCCCTGCGTTTTATATCCTATCACTTTTAATTTTGCTTTAATTCTTTTTGGCGTGTCCTTAAAGTATTTTAAACGTAGCCATTGCATGTTTTTGCTTGCCTGTTGTATTTTATATCCGTGGTTGCCGTCTTATCTTCTTTTAAATATTTTTCTTATTGCAAAACCATTTGTGACCTAACGTAGCTATTCCATAATTTGGCATAAAAATCGGAAAAGGAGCAAAACGTACAAATGCGTTTGAAATATGTATTAACGTGTATGTGAAAACAGTTTCAGCACTTCAGATTTCGAAATGGAAAATTGTTTTTGCTATATTATAGTTTAAAGGAATTTGAAATACCATAAATGAATATAGCCGTGGCAGCCAGCCAGGCCGATGTTTGAATAGTTTTCATTCAATTCAATGCCTTTGAAAAATGCAAATATTTTTAGATGCTGTAGCAATATTTTTATAAATATGAGAAGAAAGAACTGTAAAATATAACCCTAAAAATTTTGACAAAATTTTGACGCCTGACTGGTGGTAACATCGTCGGGAACACGGTGGTCGAGTTCAAACTCTGGAAGTGACCTGCACTTTTGTTCATCTCAATATTTTTGTATTGCTATCGAAAATCTTGTGACTGTGTTTGTTTCAATGACGTCACAAACAAACATGTTACGGAAAGTAACGAAAGTTTGCCGATTGGGCGCCATTTTGTTATGCTCACGGGGTCGAACATCGCTTCCTCAAAAATAACGTTTGGTGCAGTGTTTTTCCCAGGATAAGTGCTACTTGTTTTTTGTTTATTGGAGCCATTGTATTTGCACTGACCAACAGTTCGATTAGGCGCTATTTACATGTGGATATCACGTACAAATATATAGAGCGGAATCGTTGTATTTGCACGGAATCGTTGTATTTGCAAACATATCCTTTTTTAATGCAGTAATATATTATTGAATGGAGACTTATTATTGTTAACTGATGTGCCTGAGATGGTTTCAACTGATAGTAAAAATTATCAATTGCAATACAGTGAGTCGATCGTTTTCTGGTGATGTATTTTTGACAGCTAACAATGAGCCTTTTGTGTCACATCAGCATGTCCTTAATCAAATATTTTCAAGTTCTTTATTAAATTACAGCAGTTTGTTTACAATTGGTGTCCATACTGTTGCAATATTTAGACCTCTCCCAGAAGTATTCAAAAGTTTGGACTCTCACTCAAGAAACGTATATGGAATCAATGCCTTGTTTATCAGGAACTTGTATTTTAGCTTCAGTTGAGGGTATAGAAAGCTTGAAATGTTTTCAATTTACATCATGTTGTCATGTTGTCCTCAAACTTAGTTCCCCCCAACATTAGGCATCTTCCGTCCTACTGTAAATCACTGCAATATTAACATTTTGATTAAAGGCTGTTTATCAGAGAATATGTGAAACATGAAAAACTAAATTATTACATACCCCTTCAATTTTTGTAGACATTAACTCTTGTAAAAACCTTATAAAAACTATTTATTAATTATATTTTTCAACCTCGTCCCCAGGTCATTTTGCCTCCACGTCGGGATGTCGGCGAAAATGGCCCTGGCATCGGCTGGTCGATTCTATAATCTGATTGGCCGGTTTAAGAACCCGATTAATTCAGATAGAGTATAATTTATTCAGGAAATTTGAATTGCAATGGGATCCACTCTGCAAAGTTTACTCAAAGAATGGAAACGATAGCTTTGGTTATAGTCAAGAACAACATTAGATGTATGTTTGTTCATGACATTTACATGTCTTCTGGATAATCGTGGGAGTATCATGATGAATAATGCTAGCCCAGTTGCTTTTCTGGTGAAGGCTTCACATGAGTGACTCGACAAAGCGTTGAATATTTCTATTTATTATTCATGCATACGTATTATACAAAGAGCAAAACACAAAAGCCGCATAAATTTTCTTGCCATAACACCCCAAAATTCTGGGTGTCACGTGACCAGCCGATGCCAGGGCCATTTTCGCCGACCTCCCGACGTGGAGGCAAAATGCCCTGGGTACGAGGTTGTATATTTTTCTCAATTTAAATTCGGCAGTTTCTGTTTATAATGTTATAATAATAATATTTAATCAGGAAGCTTTTTCACATTACATGCATGATTTTCAAAAAGGACCTGTTTATAATATTTATATCTTCTTTTGTCTGTAGTTTGTTTCATTGCAATAATTATACGTTGTTTAAAATTACAGTAAGCGCATGTACACGTCATGCCTACTTATTTTTAATATGTTCTTGTGTGCACGCGTATACTTATATCATTGAGTCGTAGAACTAGCAGTCCGAGACGCATGTACGCTTGCGGACCTATTTTTTACGAAATGTCATCCTTAAATTTTTCTTTGTTCCTCGTTACCTTTTTATTTAAAAAATTAGATTTCCGACAGGAGTAGCTATTTCCAGGCCCCCCAGTAAAAAACAGCGCAAGGGATCGCATTAACGTTTTCTGATCAGGGGGTATTCACAAAAATTCATGTAAAAGCGGGCGAGGGGTTATTGCGTTTATGTGTAGCCGTTGTTATAACTTAACTTTACTAAGGCGTTAAAATGTTTAATCTCTAGCGTGGGTTTGTATCCGCATTCTTGTAAGTAGGTTTCCAGATCATTAGTTTTACGTAGTACATTGACGTAGATAATGTTTGTATACCGTATTTGGCAAAGAAGGTATTGGTGAATAACCACGCAGTTTGTTCCTACGTAATAAAATGACCGTGATTCAGCAAGCTGACTGTCGCTGAAATGTAAGATATATAAACATAGCAACTCGATGTATTAGGTTAGAAGCGAGAGTGGTGAGACTGAGTGACCGAGATGTGAGAACCAAAGGTGTGATGTAGCTAGAGAAGACGTTTGTAACGTTCATGAACTGCTCAATCTCGTTTGTCAATAAAGTTGTTCCAGAATCAGAGAAGAAAGTGTCTTCACTATGGCCCCAAAAACACGCTACATATGTACTTCTAGTATAGATTTTTATGTAGATCAGTTACTAACTAGTTATCTTGCTGTCAACAATGCCCAAAAATACCTTAAAATGCATCAAATTTTGTTGTTTGCAAATTGTAAAATCAAACATTTTGCTTTCTCGGAATGCAGGAAATGCTATTTCAGAGACTCTGGATGTTTAAATTGTTTCGGGGTTTAGGCCCCCGGACCCTCTAACAGGGCTTCGCCTTCAGACTTCCGCCACGGCACTTGTTCTAAATCATGGTCGCGAATATCTCCATCGATCGTGCTATGATGACACACAATGGTTTCATAGACATTACACGCTATAGTAAAGGCGAAAAAAAAGTTCCGGCACATGGACGTAAATGTGAATGATTCTTCATTAAAGAAGGATGTTTGTTTCTGAGAGCTTGCCTTGTTGATTTAAGAAACTACCGTATTATATGCAGTATGGGCGCGCTTATTCAAGGGCGTGCCTATTTAGAAAATCAAAGTCTAGATATAGGGGCACTTACTCGAAAGATGCGCTTAATCGAGGTTATACGGTATATAAGCCGTGGTCATACGCAGGACCCTGTCTTAAAAAAATAACGCATTCTATTTGAATTTGATTTAGAACGAAGAGGAATCTACACAGTCACCAGCAAAAATCTGCTCTTACAGCCCACCATTATCAAGTTTCTTGTTATGGCGAGGTACATTCATTGTATATATTACTCA
Organism: Paragorgia papillata; assembly: GCA_035771165.1. NCBI lineage: Eukaryota > Metazoa > Cnidaria > Anthozoa > Scleralcyonacea > Coralliidae > Paragorgia > Paragorgia papillata. Next base: position 1,402,808 of record JAWNZC010000213.1, on the reverse strand, counting down.
TTAACCCTTTACTCCGCAGTCTTTTGCCAGAACTCCACTTGACAAGTAAAACTGTCTGGCGATGCGACATATATTTACGATAATACCATGATCGCCTCGGATTATTTTGTTCTCCGAGGGAATGTAAACCTCGTATTTCCCTCATCGCTCATGCAAGAGGGAAATTTATCCTTTGTCTTCTAATTTTTCCGTGCATGTTTATGAGGGGAAATTAGAAGACAAAGAAATCCTTTGTCTTCTTCTAATTTTCCCGTGCATGTTGATGAGGGAAAATTAGAGGACAAAGAAATCTTTTGTCTTCTTCTAAATTTCCCGCTTGCATATATTTTCCCTCATCAACATGCACGGGGAAATTAGATGCAACTTCTCTGATCAACCGTGTAAATTTCCCGTCGGTAAGATTCTCAAAGTTTTCCTCGGCGATCATAATATTACAAACTAATAACATGACGTTTCGGGAAATTAGCGATTAAATTTCCCTCAAGTCATGTTATTACTTATAATAACTGGTTACATGTTTATTACCTGTCAGGAGGTATGTGTGTGTGTGTGTGTGTGTGTGTGTGTGTCTGTCTGTCTGTCTGTCTGTCTGTCTGTCTGTCTGTCTGTCTGTCTGTCTGTCTGTCTGTCTGTCTGTCTGTCTGTCTGTCTGTCTGTCTGTCTGTCTGTCTGTCTGTCTGTCTGTCTGTATGTCTGTCTGTCTGTCTTGTCTGTCTGTCTTGTCTGTCTGTCTTGTCTGTCTGTCTTGTCTGTCTGTCTGTCTGTCTGTCTTGTCTGTCTGTCTTGTCTTGTCTGTCTGTCTTGTCTGTCTTGTCTGTCTGTCTGTCTTGTCTGTCTGTCTGTCTTGTCTGTCTGTCTGTCTTGTCTGTCTGTCTTGTCTGTCTGTCTTGTCTGTCTGTCTTGTCTGTCTGTCTGTCTGTCTGTCTGTCTGTGCCTGCCTGCCTGCCTGCCTGCCTGCCTGCCTGCCTGCCTGCCTGCCTGCCTGCCTGCCTGTCTCATGCAAAATATAATATACTGAAAAGACATATAGTTAAAAAGTGTTATAATACATGTACAATAATTAACTAAGGAAAAAACAACGATGAACCATGAAAAACCAACGATGAAGCAACAATTATATTGTTATTCCAACGATGAACCACGCTGCTATAAAAGAAATCACGATGAACCACAAAGAATTAATGAACAGTAGTGGTTCACCGTGGTTTATCGTGGTTCATCATGCTAAAATGAAAGTATATGAATCGTTCAACTTTGTTAAGCGTTTTCGTGTGAGCTTTTCAGTAGGGGTCAATGGTCCGCGAATAAGCTTGTGAACGTTTTTACGCACTTGTCGGAAGTGCTGCTTATTCTTGCACTTTAGGACCATCAGTAAAACTATTGTTCTTATTTCAATACTGTGGATACGGCTAAGTTATTAATGCTGATACCCCACATTACATCACCCAGTATGATATCATAATATAGATATTTCAGTTATATTTCTGTAATAAACATTACAGACAATCTTGGACAAAACTGTTGAGAGATTTCACCACGAAATCACGTCACGTTTTTACGCTTGATGATTCTTAGAAAAATCCCCCCCCCCCCCCCTTTCCCCCGTTCAATGCTGATTTCTTGATTTCAAATTCAAGCTAGTGGCTTTGCCTACTGTTTAGAACAACATTGATGTCGACTTTCGAAAAGCTAAAAACACTCGCCTAGCGGCTCGTGTTTTGGTTACGCTTTTCTCAAGTCTCGCAACTTCCCGCGTGTTTGGATCCGAGAGTATCCTGCACGGAAAATTATTTGGTATTACTTTAGTCGCACCGAAGATCAGAAGGTTGTAGGTTTGAGTCCCGCTTGGGAACTCAGAATGTTTGTTTTCTGAGTAAAGAAGCTCGAAGAACATTTAGACCCTATTCTAACGTCCGAACGTGCACATCCATCTCATCTTTTAACAGTCTATGATTAAGTAACTACGCTGTACCTTGTTGTATTTTATTCAGAACGGCGAAGGAGACAATAACGATTACTGGAAACTTGAAATAATTAATGGGAAAGAAGGGGATCTAGTGAAAACAGTTAGAACAGTCTTTCGTCTTATCCATACTGGAACTGGTTGTGCGCTTCATGGAGGAACCAAAACTCTTCCAAAGTGGTATGTGATCTTTGTTTTTTCTCTAAGTTTATTAAATTAAGGCGTTATAGTTGCTCCAGTTTCCATTTTATTGGAATCTTTGAGTTTGCCTTAGTCACTTAGGAGTGCGAGAACGTTTGTCGGCAAAGCTTGCCATTTTAAAAAGCGCCCTTATTAGTCGTATTCGTTGATGAAGGAATATGCTAAAATAGTTCAATCAGACGAGATTTTGCGTGTCAGCAATGTGCTAGCTGGATCGGGTCATTATTTAGAAGTGGTACCGGGTTGAGCAAATTACCATAAGAAATATTTACTATTTTGCAAGCCCCGTAGCAGAAAACTATATATAATAACACCAAAGGAGGAGAATAAAATATTGTTAGCTATGCTAGATCATAAATCGAGGCCTCGGTGCATAAGAAATCGCTAAGTTTGCCAATACCTTACGTGGAGACGACAAATCACTCGTAGAAGTGATTTTTTTATATTTGCCATCAGTAAGAACGGAGGCCGCCAGGAAATCTTTTTATTATAACTGTGGTGTAGTTTATAATAATTCTATAAGTTCATATAAACGTTTATATATCTTTTCTATTTACTTTTGTTATTGTATAGCTATAACATAGTTTTTAATCTTAGCTTTATATTTTTGTAATTTTATTTTTGTAGTTAATTTGTATTTTATATATAGTTAGAACATCATTATAACTTGCATTCATAGTTTGTCAGGGCTCCTATTGATAACAGCATTTGTTTCAATTCCTGAAAGGATTACCCGGACTAGAATAAATAAACTGGTGTCTATCTATCTAAACGGTAAACAAGACCAACTCTTCTTGTCTATATACTTCATTCTGTGTCTATTGTTTCTCATCTACCCTATGAATCATCCGTTTTCTGGTCCTACTATTTCGCCACTTCCACGTTGCCTTTACCATCACGAGTAATACGTTTTAGTAGGCGAACAATTATAGCAACAGTTTTTTTAGTCATGTTAGTTTGCAGTATATCTGAATGACAAGCGTGAATGCATGTTTGACCCCTTTGTCCTAGTAAGTTTGACTATACACATAAAAAAGTTTAAAATAGATAAACTAAAATAATACATAAGGTCGTAGAGTCAAAAAGATAATAACAATTGAAAGATAAGTAACAGGAAAGGATAAAATAAAAACAAAACATGGAATTAAGAACGAAGGAAGACTAAAATTGAAATAAATAGAGCGGTATTGAAGAGATGTTTTCGTTAAGAGACGGTTTGAATTTGGAGATAAGAAGACTCTCGCGAATGATTGGAATTGGAACGACAGGGAGATATAATAGAGAAATCGTCAGAGAAGATGGCGTGATCAGTGTAATGAGGATGTCTTTGAACGGAAAGAAGTTGGACAAACGCCTTCCAGATTGAAAATATAAAACGCAAAGGGACATGCGGAAATGCCTAATTTTGAAATCTGTGTTCGAATTTGGATAGAGTGAGAACCAGTGAAAGGTAAAGGGGAATTAACCATTGTTTTCTATGAAATGTTTGTTTCCCGTGGGGATGGACGAGTGAACTTACAGTCAATGTCATTTCGGAATGAAACAGTTGGTAAGAAGAACCATTTCTGAAATATCGGTTAAGAAGAATAAAGACAAGTCCAACGTTTGTAAGATAAAGGTATAAAACTATCATAGTTTGTTTTGTTTGCCAATACTTATCTTTTCATGAGAAAACTTGGTTGGCTAATTGTCCGCCAGATTCAAACCTCTCTACTTTCGTCGTTATGTTGACGATTGTTTTGTTATTTTCGTTGTTATTTTCGCTCGTCCTTTTCTAGAAAATCTGAACTCGCGTCATTCTAATACTAGAAATACATAAACGCAATAACCCCTCGCCCGCTTTTACATACACCCCTGATTAAAATAAGCACACTCCTGTTTTGGTATACAAGGTTCCCGCCCGTCCTTTACATCCTGTTTTATACATGTCGTTTTTCTGTCATTGACCAATTTCCAAAGCAATGTTTTATTCCAAAATATATACAGCAGTGCAGGTTGAGGAAAAACTTGTGCCACGTCCTAATAGCACCAAAAACTGCTAGCAAAAACAAACAATAATTACTGAGGCTTATATAAACGTGACTAACTGTTTTAATATAATTCCAATGTCGAAGAAAAACATCAGAACAAAAAAAACAACGTAGTTAACAGCCTGAAAACTATAAGTATGAGAGAGAAAAAAACAAACCAGGAAAGAACTAACATGCAAAGTTTCACTCGAACATTTGGAAAAAACACCTGGGAAAATGTATATTATTTGACAAGATTTTTGCCGTTTTAACTGATTTACCGAAAAGGTTTTGGATATATACCGACTCTAATCTGCTAAACAAAACTGGTAAGTTAAATACGAATCACTTACCGTTAAATTTTCTTTTTACCTACGGCGCTTGGTTTCTTCTGGTTTTCTCGTTTGGTTCTTCACAAAAAACAATCAGTTATTTTCAAAATGTAAATTAAGTAGCTGTTTGTTTTAATGTTCTTTTCAATTCATTGTTCTCTCTCGAGTTAAGCTGAACCGACCGACGCAATGAAGTACGCAAAATTAACCAACGCGTACAAGGACCAGACGAGCATGTAGAGAATTTCATCACCGCTCTTCACTGTCTATCCGAGTTTTGTGAATGTGGCCAGCTTAAAGAAGAAATGATACGGGACCGCCTTGTCGTGGGACTTCAAGATGAAGCTTAGCGAAAAGTTGCAGATGAACGCAACACTTACTTTGGAAAACGCCGCTCAACAAGCAAGACAAAGCGAGTCTGTTAAAAAACAACAAAATGTAATCCGACACGTCCAAGGTCAAAGCAACGTAGACAACGTCCAAGAAGAAGAACTGCTTCACCGTTCTCGTAAGAAGCGACTACTGCACCGAAATAAAATAAATCACCAAGCACGCAACAAGATAAATTCAGGTCTACACCGCGATATCTTCCATGCGCAAGTCGCAAGATGCGGAGCTAATGCAAAGCATAATCGACAGACATGTCCGGCGACAGATTCCAAATGTCACAATTGTGGTAAACAAGGGCACTTTGCCAAGGTATGTCGCTCACGAAATATCAATGAAGTGGAAGAGGAGGACAATTCCAGCTGAGATTCGGAGATATTTCTTGGCAAGTTAACGTCGAAGAACCAGCAACCGTGGATGGCAGACATCACCATAAACAACGATGAAATAGCGTTTAAACTCAACAGCGGCGCCGATGTTACAGTCGTTCCCATACAGATTTATGACCGACCTTGTTAACAACATCCAAGACTTAGTACGGTCCATACCGTTATCAACTGAAATGCAGAGGGAAATTCAAGGCAACGTTAGAGCATCAAAACACGTCCTGCAGTGAAGAAATTTATATATTAGATGATTTAGATCGACCATTATTGGGCCGCAGCACGTGTGACAAGTTGGGAATTATCAAGAAAATTGACGAAGTTCGTTCACCGGAAAGAAACGCTGATGATGCAAAGAAGACACATCCAAAGCTCTTTAAAGGACTAGGATGTATTCCTGGCGAATATAAGATTGAGCTTTAGGATGACGCGACACCGTTTAATCTAACTACGCCACGAAGAAATCCAATACCTGTGCTGGAAAACGTTAAAACTAAACTAAAGCGAATGGAAGATTTGGATGTACCGTAATTTCTCTATTAAGCCCCCAGGGGGCTTCCCCCCCAAGCATCTTATAGGGGGGGGGGGGGCTTAATGAAGAGGGGGGCTTATTTCAAATTTGTACAAAAAAGTCTGTTTGCACGTTTGATTCTCTTTTATTTAGCAACATAACATTTTAAACAAGGTACAAAGACGTCACTTCAGTGATCACTATCGAACCCTCTGACTACACACTGTGGTCCCAGGATGTTTCAAAGCGCTTTCAAATCAAAAGTCATTGATATCTATTTTGAAGAATGAACTGGAAAAAAAGGCCAACAAATTGAAACATCTAAAACTAACTATCAAGGAATTAAAGACCAAGAATAAAATATCTTTGAAATAATACGATACTTTCACGTTTCATGATTCTAAACCTCAACCGCCTAGGGGAAGGGCTTAATTATTTTCTGCTTCCAAAAAGGGGGGCTTATTAGAAGTGGGGGGGCTTAAAAGAGAAGGGGGGGGGGCTTAATAGAGAAATTACGGTAATCGAGCGAGTAGATCAACCAACGGACTGGTGCTCACCAGTTGTAGTAGTTCCTAAAAAGAGTGCTGCAGTCGTCAGAATCTGTGGGGATTTCATCCAACTAAATAAAGCAGTGAAACGGGAAAATCACCCAATGCCAACGACCGAACAAACACTGGCCAAGCTTGCTGGTGCCAAGATCGTCTCAAAGTTAGATGCTAAGTCTGGATTTTGGCAGAGAAAACTCAGCGTTAAATCCAAGTATCTCACTACCTTCATAACTCCATGGGGGCGGTACTGCTACAAACGATTTCCGTTTGGTATATCGTCAGCACCAGAACACTCCCAGAAGACCATGCAGCGTATACTCGTTGGATTGGAGGGAGTAGAATGTCAAATGGATGACATTCTAGTATTTTGGAGAATGCCTCAAACAGCACGACATACGCCTAGAGGCCGTCTTCAGCCGTCTTGAACAGAATGGAGTCACCTTAAATCCGGAGAAGTGTGAATTTGCTAAAGAGAAAGTAGAGTTCCTGGGTCATAGCATTGGTAAATATGTAGCCTGCGTAGCAAGCGTTTCTTGTAGCCTGAGTGAGGAAACGCTTGCAGACAGACCCCGAGATTTAAAAAACCGCCCACGCTTGACCGCTTCATATTTGTCAAATGCCGACCAATGAAAATAAAGCGTTAAATAAACAAAGCGAATTTTACTTCCGTTGAACAAAATAAAGTCGGTCTATGGTTTATCGATAAAACTAAAATAAATGAAATAATATAGATTTCAAACGAAGAAACAAAATAAGCACACTTTCTAGGCAGGCTAGTTGCCAAACGGCAACGAATGGAATACAAGAGTAACTAGAAATATGAAAACCTTACTATATCAGCTATAATTGATGAGATGTTTGATTCAGTCAAGATATTATTAGGACAACAGATGAGCCAGGCGAGAATCGTAGACGAATGATAAAAATTAAAGCCCAGCATAAAACACGAGTGTAAGGCATTGTAAAAGTGTAATAAAATTTATTAACGTCCTAACGTTTCGTACCTTCACGCAACATCATCAGAGAATGAATGACATAGAATTACGTTATTTGATGCAAGCAAGTAACTGCGGCCACTCTCCCTCAGGGTGATGGAGAGCTATTCAATTTATGTATTTAAAAGTCCGTCATTTGCAATTTCAAAACACTAGCTAGACGCGAACGATACGACTGAGTTTAATACGCCTTAATATTTACGACTCACCAGAAAGAGAACTACAAGTCAAAGTAATAATTTAATATTCCGACCGAATATAGAATTGTTTGGCCACTAGAACTCCACGCGATAAAAAGAATAAACAGCTGCGACAGCAAATTTTAAAACAAGTTGGCATTAGTTCCCTCTATTGTAGTGATCTATATAAAAATTACCGGCTACGAAGAAGAGAAATTAGCCCGTCGCCTTGATTTATAAAGTAATCCTTCGAAAGTCCGTCAGCTTCGAGTAATTTCCCCAGTGCTATTTATGTTTGTGATGCAGCTCAAAGCCGGAAGCTCTGTTGGGTTGACTGCACTTAATTGACAGAATAACTAAAGCCGCACCAATCAGAAGTCCCCGTTCGTGGGCAAACGCGGTTTTCAAAATCCAGGGGTTACTCTGCAAGCGTTTCCTCCACTTTCGTACCCAGGCTATTAAGAAACGCTTGCTACGCAGGCTAGTAAATATGGAATCGAAGTTGATCCTTCGAAAGTGGAAGCAATCCAACAGATGAGAGCTCCGTCAGATGTCCCAGAATTGAGAAGATTTCTTGGCATGGCGAACCAGATGGGCAAATACCTACCTAACTTTGCTCAGACCAGCAAGCCACTGAGAGACCTGCTGAGCAAAGAAAGTGCTTGAATCTGGCATGATCCTCAACAAAAAGCATTTGAAGGAATCAAGAAGCAACTAATCTCTGCTCCAGTCCTTGCAATCTATGACCCACATTTGAAGACAACAGTCTCGGCAGATGCATCCTCGTATGGAATTGGAGCTGTTTTGACACAGAAACAACCCAAAGGAGATTGGAAACCGGTCGTCTTCATCTCAAGAGCCTTGACGTGCACGGAGCAAAGATATGCTCAAATTGAAAAAGAGGCACTGGCTACGACATGGGCATGTGAGAAATGGCAGATTATCTGGTTGGCAGAACATTTCATATTGAGACTGACCATAAACCTCTCGTTTCATTGCTTGGCTCGAAGAACTTCCAAGAATCCAAAGACTGCGAATGCGACTTATGCGATTCGATTACACTACCTCTCACGTTCTTGATGAATATCTGGTAACTGCTGACACATTGTCGTGAGCACCATCACAGTCTGTACCCAACCGAGAACTCGAAGAGGAAATCAACCTCTACGTGGAGAGTGTATTGTTTCAATTGCCAGCCTCCAACAAGCGACTAGAAGAGATTTCATCTAGACAGAGAGAAGATCCTGTATGCAAGAAACTTCAAGAATACTGTGAAAAACAATGACCAGATGTTACAAAACTCCCCAGCTCAATTCGCGATCTCTCTGGCTCGAGGACTTCTCCGTAAAGGCTCCCAACTAATTATTCCTTCTACCACGCAGCTGGAAATATTAGAAAAAAATCACGAGGGGCACCAAGGCATTGTTAATTAGTGCCGGCGACGAGTCAAAGAATCAGTTTGGTGGTCTGGAGTTAGCAAGCAAATTGTGGACATTGTCACGAACTGCCGTAAATGCATTGAGCATAGAGTCCCTGCTTGAGAGCCTATGATACCGTCAACTGTGCCCCTCTTTTAGTTAAAAGGAAGGACATACCTGTTGGTAGTCGATTACTTTTCACGCTATGTTGAGGTCTCACCACTGCTGACTTCTCAGAAATCAAGTGAAGCAATACGAGCATTAAAGTCCATCTTTGCACAACATGGCATCCCGGAGATGCTGAGATCTGACAACGGGCCCCAGTTTGCATCCACTGAATTTGACCAGTTTTCAAAGGAGTTTGCCTTCACTCGCATAACTTCAAGCCCGAAGCTACCGCAGGCCAACGGAGAAGCTGAACGTGCTATCTAGACAGTAAAGAACGTTCTGAAGTAAGAAGAGGACCCAACGAAAGCCCTTGGGTCTTACCGAGTTACGTCATTGGAAAACGGTTACAGCCCTGCAGAGATGCTGTTTGGTCGCAAAATTCGAACAACCGTTCCTGTCGCACCGGATCAGCTAAAACCATCATGGCCATGGAGAAGATTTGGGAACACGAACAAGAGATCAAGTTAAACCAAATGCATCGTTACAATGCCAGGTACAGGTGTAAAGATTTGCCTGAACTGAAGGTTGGAGACTCAGCATGGGTCGTCGACCAGAAAACTCCCGTAGTAGTCACTAAGAAGGATACAACACCAAGGTCGTACACGGTAAAGCCGGAAGCCGGTACTCCGATCAGAAGAAACCGTCGTTATCTGGTACCAATGCCCACAGACAACAGCAGCCCCAGTGCACCTATCCATCAGTCAGAAAGCCCAGCTGAATCACCACAAGTCAACGTACAGACAGAGACTGTAAAAACAAGATATGGAAGATCAGTTAAACCTGCAACTCGACTTGGGTTTACTTCCTGAGACATGAACGTTAATTTCTACATTTAGCACTCAACTTTCATATTTACTTTAAATTGTTGTTTACTTTAAATTGTTTTATCAAAGGGGATGTTATGTAACCTAAGATCTGTGACCTGTCAATCTTGACGGTCACGTGAGTGAGCTTTGTGACTGACACGAGGGACTCGAGAGATTACCGAGAAGACTCATTGATATACTGTTGCTCGAATGCTCGGATTCCAGAGCTATGCTAATGAAGTAATAAACTCAAAAGATTTCTCTATTATCTATTATCTCTTCCTGTCGTTCCAATTCCAATCTCGAACTTATCATTCGCGAGTCTTTTTATCTCCAAATTCAAACCATCTCTTAACGAAAACATCTCGTCAATACCGCTCTCTTTATTTTATTTTATTTTAATTTTATTCTTCCTTCGTTCTTAATTCCATGTTTTGTTTTTATTTTATCCTTTCCTGTTAGTTATCTTTCAACTGTTATTTTTTTCTTGACCATGCGACCTTTTGTATTATTTTAGTTTATCTCTTTTAAACTCCAATTTTTAAATTCAATTTTAACCGTTTTTTATGTATGCCACTTAATTAGCTCACATGAGTCATATATATGTATCCTCTTGTAATAATTTTAATCACTCTGAAGAGGTGCAACAAACGTTAGTAAATATATATTCAATCTTTTCTTATTATCATTGTCTTGCATTTGAGAATTTTAAGCTGGGCATTAATCTTTATTTTACGTATACGTTTTCCGCCCGGAGAATCAATAGCAACGATTCTAATTGAAAACTTCCTATTTGTAACTGTAAAGACATTACTTCTTTGGCAATGTAGTTTCGACATGTATTTCACTGTTTTTGCACGACTTCTTTAGAATCCTTCTATGTTTTATCCGTCATTAGCATCATTGTTTTGGAAACGCAGTCGAAGTCTTTGTTGAAAAGTTTGTTTACGTTTATTCGAATACTTAAACTTTTACACTTGCTTTGCACATTTGTATTTTTACTATAATGAAGCAACCAGAGAATAGCAACGTTTGGGTTCAGTCGTTATACCTCGCTGTGCCAATAATAAAGTAAAATGAAACATGTGCTTTCAGCGCTCATTAACATAAACCAGAGCTTAGTTGTCAACAGCGATTTGACGTTCCCGTGTTTCCAGGCATTATAGCTAGAGAGATTAAGACTCACGTACACGGCAAACGGCAAACGTGAGATAGCCGTTTGACGTTCGCTTGATTGAAACTAGAGCGATTAAGATTGACGTGAGCAGATCCAAGATGGCGGCTAAAAAGAGGTATTCGAAGTTGTCGATAAAAAGGTTGCTTCGTCAATAATTAGCCGTCAAAATTCTCAATCTAACAACACTCTTCTCCATCGTAAAAGTCGTGAACGAGAGGAAATATTAGAAATTTTGACTGTAAAATCTGCCGTTTGCCGTCTCTGTGAAAACAGTCGTCTTGGCGTTGAAACGGCGAACGCCAAACGGCTGGCGGGAAAAAAATTCGTCACGTCGTTTCCCGTTTACGTAAATCTTAATCTCTCTAATCTAAATCTAAATCTCTAATCTAATCTAATCTAATCTAATCTAATCTAATCTAATCTAATCTAATCTAATCTAATCTAATCTAATCTAATCTAATCTAATCTAATCTAATCTAATCTAACCTAACCTAACCTAACCTAACCTAACCTAACCTAACCTAACCTAACCTAACCTAACCTAACCTAACCTAACCTAACCTAACCTAACCTAACCTAACCTAACCTAACCTAATCTAATCTAATCTAGATACCATATGGTAATTGATTTAACACGATTTGCAATTCTATAGGGGTTGGGAGCAACTTGAGATGACATGCAACCCTTCACAACAGCATGAAAATAATAACTGGAATATCGAGTCACATGTAAATGACAGAGGTAATTATCTGCTGGAGACTGCAGGTGTCAACGTACTATACTAAGTTCATTGGATTTCTATGAATTTCTATGCTCGATTTAGGGTCTTCATTTATGTATTCAGATCTAGTCTAGTCTAGTCTAGTCTAGTCTAGTCTAGTCTAGTCTAGTCTAGTCTAGTCTAGTCTAGTCTAGTCTAGTCTAGTCTAGTCTAGTCTAGTCTAGTCTAGTCTAGTCTAGTCTAGTCTAGTCTAGTCTAGTCTAGTCTAGTCTAGTCTAGTCTAGTCTAGTCTAGTCTCGTCTCGTCTAGTCTAGTCTAGTCTCGTCTAGTCTAGTCTAGTCTAGTCTAGTAAATTCTATTCCATTTCAATCTATTCCATCTGATTATATTCTATTTATTACTATCATGTGCTACTCTTTCTTATCCTATCCTATCTTATATTATCTCATCATAATAGTGCATTTTCCCGATTGTAGTTTCTGCTAACTCCGTTGCGATTATTGTTTAGTTAAGATCGATAACCAGAGGGTTATTATGCATTTTACATTAACTATACCATTGTTCTTTGAAGTTCCAAAAGCAAATCCAGACGTGTTCCATCCGTCGTTTCTTGAAAGCGTCATTGAATCACATTATGTTATGGCTCAGGTATAATCAGCCTATTTTTTATTATTAGTTTTGTTGGGAATACCGTATATGGAGTTCCCAAAGTAGCGGCCTCCCGAAAGTAACAGCTACCAGAAAGTAACGACAAATTTTTAATACCTCCAATAATTTCTGAAAGTAACGGTCCCCCTAAAAGTAAGCACTACCCGAAAGTAACGCGTTATATTTAACCGATATAACTTTTTATCTGAAAAAGATGCTCACAGACAGTATTGGACTGACATGTTTCTAAGATACTTCCAGCCACAAACCCCTAGAGCTTCTGAAACCACGGTATATTAAGACATGCATGCACGTAACGTAAGGTTTTAAATACACAGCCAAATAAGCATATGTATATATGTTGTAATTCATTTGTATTGGCATGAAAAACATCAAATAAATAGCTGTCTTGCCAACACTTTTTGCCACGCGACGAAGCTGGCGAAGCTCGAATTACAGCATCTACACACAACGGCGAATATATCGATCGCGGCAACGTCTTCACTGGAGTCTTGCCGTCCGACGACATCTTTGTTATTTTGGTTTTATTAATTCTACTTCCGGTCACTTCAGACCAACTCATGCTCACTATTCAGCCAATAACGTAACGATTTGAAACGGATTATCCCAGAGTCGCTCGTTTCCCGGGTGGGGAACGTGTGCTCTGGGAACGAGATTGATACGAGGGGAAAAGCGTAAAAAAGTATCAAGTGGCATGGCATGTTGCACGCGGCATCTTGTTAGTTGTGGAACATGATGGCTAGTAATTTCAGAACTACTCATTGTTACTGTAAGATGTATTGTGTACGTATGTTATCAAATGTTGAATAAGCTTTCTTTTGATGTAGTTCAAGTTTCTCCGTTGTGTGAAACTTGTTAACTCTGAATGCCGAGGCTTTAATATTTTTAAATAAAAGTAGCGTGCTGCGTAGGTAGTGTAGAAACAACAATCGAAATATAGTAAGGTTAGATATACTGCCGAAACAGAGAACGTAGGAGTCTAACGTTTCCAGCGAAAGCCCTTCGTCAGAGAGAAACGTAAAGAGTGTAAACAAACAGCTTATATATACGAAAGGTAATCATGTGACCAAAAATAAGCCAATCAGATAAAAATAACAATAACAGATTGATAATGAATGCGAAAAATTAGCCAATCAAAGCAAAATAACAATAACAAATCGATAATGAGATGCGAAAGACATTTGTTATTCATACCGTCGATGAGCAAAAAAGGAGGGGGTGTAAAAAGCATGAGCGAGAGTAAAAAATAGATAAAATAATAAAGTGAAAACGCTGTTTATGTCCGCCCTTGCTAAACAGAAACAACGTCTTCAGAGGTGTTAAATAAAAGAAAAGCGTTCGTTGAGTCCGTGAGGATGAATGGTAGCTACCAATTTTGAAAATGAGACGCTTTTCTAGTCTTTTGCGGCTGACATTACCGCCAGAAATGGGTGAGATGGCACAAACTTTCATGTCCGAAATACAATGGTTGGCACTATTAAAATGTCGGGCAACAGGCTTGTCAACATCATTGTTCCTCACGGAACGAAGATGTTCAGCAAACCTGTTAGATAAACGTCTGCCAGTTTCACCGATGTAAAGCATGCAACATTTATTGCAAGAAATACAGTAAATGATGTTGGAAGAGATGCAAGGGATATTATGCTGAATAACAAAATTAGATTTAGGTCCCAAAATACAGGTAGTGGAGTTAAGAAAGGAACACGTGTAACAACGAATATGGGAGCAAGAAAAGGTACCCTCTGGTGCCAGTAGATTTTGTCTAAGGGCACTACGCACTAAACCATCACGAATATTTTTATTACGCCGAAAAGAGATTAAAGGGTTATCGGTGAAAATAGCTGACGTTTCAGGATCATTCTGCCAATGATATCCTTAACTTTGTAGTTGATAGGATGAAATGTGAGAACTAGTGGTATTTTATTATCAGAAACTCTTTCTATATAAAGGTTGTTTTAAAGTGTCAGGACGAGGAATACTAGATGCTTTGTTAATAGCAGTGTCTAACAGGTGGGTGGGATAGCCACGTTGGACAAAAAAGGATGTCATTTCCAAACATTTGGTCTCAAAGTCTTTGTCATCACTGCATAGGCGGCGAAGTCGCAGAAATTGAGAGAATGGAATGGATTGTTTAGTGTGTTTGGGATGAGGGGATAAAAATAAAAGGTAACTATGTGAATCGGTCGGCTTATAAGAGACAGAAGTCATGAGCGCATTATCACTAATCGATACCAAGATATCCAGGAACGACACACAGGTTTCACTGATTTCCCATGTGAATTTGAGTGCTGGATGGAAATCATTAACATAATTAATAAATCTCTCTAAATTCACACGTGAGCACGATGCTGTTCCGAAACAATCATCTATGTATCTCTTAAAGAGATCAGGAAAGGGTCCAATGTATCGTTCAAAGATTTGTTATTCAACATAACCAACAAATAAGTTTGCGTAGCTAGGGCCCATTTTGGTACCCATTGCTCAAATGAAAAATTGTTGAGGGTGAGTACAAGTTCTGCCAAGCGAAGTAATGTAGTGGTGGATGGTTCCAAAAACGGTGCGTTGATTAAAGGAAAATACCAGGCGATTTTACTCGTCCGTGCCTGGGAGGCCGCTGGGGTTGAAAGGGTTAAATAAAAGCTATAAATTCAAATGTGAAGTTCCTGAAATTTTTCTGCTTTGACTAGAAAGCCGCAAAAGTTTGAAATGCTTCATAATAAGATGCATTCGAAGTCAACAATATTACTGATTTAATATTTATTACACTGTAATTATAACACATTAACGCAATGAATCAAATGACAGACGTTTCCCCATTTTAAAAATATTTTCCATTTAGCTAAAAACTATAAATTTCTACTCCAAATAGCGCTAAGTATTAAACTTGTGAGAAGTCAATTTCCTGTTTATTTGTAACATTATTTCTAACAACGGGTCGCACATTTTTGACATTTTAACAAGTTTCAGATAACGGAGAAACTTGAACTACACATCGAATGAAAGCTTATCCAACATCTGATAACATGCGTACACAACATGTTTTAACAATGAGTAGTTCTGAAATTACTAGCCATCTTGTTCCACAACTGACAAGATGCCGCGCGCATATGCCATACCATTTGATACTCACGTCTTTTCACCTCGGAACTATTCAAAAGTCGTTAACATGAAAGTCCATCGGCATCGAGTCCTAAATATCACAGCCCTGCATTAAATAGCTACGAAGTTGAGAGTATTCTGTAGTTTGAAAACCAGCCGCCGTCTGGTTTTTAGACTAAAATTTGACAAAATGAAAGGAAATAGGAATTGAGAATTCAGATTGTTTATTATATTCTAATTGTAAAATTATCCCAAATTATATACGTGTCATCAGATTCTCTAATTCTATTATTATCCCAAATTATATACGTGTCAACCAATCAGATTCTCTAATTCTATAATTATCCCAAATTATATACGTGTCAACCAATCAGATTCTCTAATTCTATAATTATCCCGAATTATATACATGTCAACCAATCAAATTTCACTACCAGGTTTCTTGGTAGCGAGTGACGTCACTGGACAGCATTATCGCCTATTGAATTCAGACGCCTCTCTCAGGAGTGTGAACGAGATGAGATCGGCGGCTGACTTTCAATCTATATCTAGACAATAGTCATTCGTACATGAAGATTTCGAATTATAATCAATTAGCCTACGTTCCATTGGTTGGTTGGTTGGTTGGTTGGTTGGTTGGTTGGTTGGTTGAGTGGGTTATTTGCTGTTTGGTTGGGTTAGGTTGGTTGGTTAGGTTTGTTGGGTTGGTTGATTGGTTGGTTTGATTATTTTGTTGGGTTATTTTATTTGGTTGAGTTGGTTGAATTAATTAGTTAGATTTCTTGTGCTGGGTGGGTTAAGTGGTTGTTTTTTGTTGCTTATTTTTTGTTAGTTGGTTGGTTGATTGATTGATTGATTGATTGATCCTATTTTTACTTTTGCAGACTAACAGTGGATTTAAACCTAAGGAAGGAGAGGTAACATCTCGACCTTGGCAATGGCCAATAAACTATAGGGTAAGCGATTGTAATTTAACAATTATTTTCTATTCGAGTTTCTGTATATTGTTCTTACACCAGAAATGCATTGGCGCATTATCCCCCTATACTGTTATTTTCAAGGAGTAGTTTCAACTTGGGTGAGAGGATTAGATTAACTCCTTCAGGGTGGGTTATTTTACAGGAGTTATTTTAACTACATTTATGGGGTTATAATAACTCTAGCGGAGGGGTTTGTTAATTTCAAGGACTCACCCAAGAGGTGATAAGATTAAAAGATGGACAGACGAAGTCGGCAAGGTAATATATATAATACATTCTGCCTCGCAGATGTTGATGAAATCGGTGTATTTTGACGACTGTTTTGCGCCTGACTTTGCAAATCCACAAACTGCCTTCCACATTTTCTGCAAAAGTTGGTATCTGCGTTGCCCAAAGCTTTTGTGGCACAATGAACACAGAAACTTAAGGTGTTTGACCACGTGCTGCCGAAGACATATTCACACTGAATCGCGTCCTCGCTCCTCAGATCACATGAGACCAGAGCGGCCGCGGGCGGCAGGCCGCTCTGTTACATCCGGGAATTCGTGTTTCAACATCCGGAAATTTGTGTTTCAGATATTGTTTTTGTTTCGAGTTATGTTTTGCGTTTGAATATTATTATTTGCGTTTTGGTAACATGTTTGCGTACGCAGTATTTTTTATTTTCGTTTAATGATGTTATGTTATGTTATGTTTTGTGCTTGAGATTACTGTTTGTGATTAGAGTTTTATTAATTGTGTTCAAAGAATAATTGTTTGTGTTCAGACTACTTATGTTTCGTGTTTGAAATGTTATTGTGTGTGTTTGCACTTGGAGCCACCGTAATATCCACTTTACACTTACATTTTATATATAAACAGACGTGGATAGGCTCTCTTCAGTATACTTCATATTAAATTATATTTTACTCTATTTCTCATAAATTTCATGTAAATCATAGAAAATTTTAAATTAAGTCTGTTTTATGTAAAGTGTGTTTCATGGACTGTTTAAAAATAAACGAGCAGGAGTGTTTTATCAGATATAAAGACACGAGGCGAAGCCGAGTGTTTTTATATCTGATAAAACACGAACTGCGAGTTTATTGAACGGCTTCAAAAACGAACCACTTGGTAAGTTCATTGGCGTAGTAAGTTTAAAAAATAACCTTGTCTAAGCCAAGAAAATCAAAGCTAAAGTTTATGTTAATCAGGATGTATCTTTATCACATATAAAGACATTGAATTTTCTTCATGAATTATTAATGAGTTTTTGAAGTAAATTATCTATATGAAAATAGACTGAAATTTACAGTATCCTGCGTGCAGACGCCCAGAGACGGTAAGTGACAATATTTTTTTGCTGTTTAGAAGGTATGAAAAACATCTGAAAGTGAAAATTTACGGAATTAAAACCGCCACAGTATTGAGCCACTAAAGCATTCTTGTCGACTTTCAACTTGCCTTTACGGCTAGAAAAAGAGTAGAAACTCTTTGAAAACATTTCAAACATTGAGTACAAAGATGAAATCACACTTTTTGTTATTGTTATTTATTGAATTGGACGAGTAGCTCTGAACAACGAAGCAATTCTGTTAGGTGAATTTGGGGCAATTGGACACTGGAATTTGCTGACCGGTATTCCATATTAAAAGACAACCCGCTTTTCAAAACTAAAGTTATATAGTTCTGCAATGATAACTTTAATATGTTTATATTGAGAAGCGTGGCTGTGATTTTTTTGTTTGTTTTATTTTTTATTACAGTTGAAAAATGCATACAGTACTTCTTCTTGAACTTGTTTATATTCATATCATGTCATTGTCAGACCCTTGATCTTCTTGAACTTGAAAGTAGTGTACTGAAATATATGCAATTCAGTCCAAGATTGGGGTTGCTAACCTAAGCTGTAATGTTTTATGGTAGAGGAATGATCATATATATTTTAGATCAAAACAAGGACTGGTGTATAATAATTTTAGTGGAGTATTTTGTTTATTGGATGGTCACTTGTAAATTATTTCTAAAAAAATCTATAGTTTGATACTGTACTTTGATTTTCACTATAGTGTAAATTATTTTAATATTTTTTGCTATATGAAAATAAATATTTGGGATTGACTGTTTGTGATTGCACAAAAAAGTTTATCATTCGAGGTTGAATTTCTTGTTGAACTGCACCAGTGCAACAGCAAGTTTGCACTAACTTTGAATTTTGCATATTATTATGACCAAGCAAAGTCATTCAGAGAAATTCTGTTTTTCCTGTAAAAAGTCAGGTTTAATTTTGAGTCTCCAGGGCTGGTTGTTTGGATGGATCTAGTAAATCCATAAATGGCTCATACAAAAAAAACCAACAAATTAAATCATACTTGTTTATTGCTAATTCATCAACTGAGAGTTTTGCTAAAACAATTCCCTTGTCCAAATTGTATTTATATATATATATATATATATGTAATATTTATAAACCGCGCAGGAGGGCTTTATTGGATATAAAACACGAGGCGATAGCCGAGTGTTTTAGAGCCGATAAAGCCCGTACTGCAAGGTTTTTAAATGGCTTCTAAAAAGAATCACTTCATACGTTCATTGGCGTAGTAATTTTGAAAATTAAGCGTATCTCAGCCGTTAAAAACCAGCGAGAAACTTAGAGCGAGTCTATATCACATATATAGATCCGATACGCTCATGATTTTTCTTTGTGTTTTCCTCATGAATTATTAATGAATTTTAGAAATATATATTTTCCTCATGAATTATTAATGAATTTTAGAAATATATATATATATATATATATATATATATATATATATATATATATATATATATATATATATATATATATATATATATATATATATATATATATACTATAAGTGGGCTTACCTCAAATGTTGATGGTCGCTACTGTCAGTAATAGAAAATTTTGTATATTCATTCATTGTAAATCCATTGTAATTCAGTTTTTTAACTGCAGAATTGGTTATTAAAACATACATTACACTGATGTCAAACGACATGACGGCAAACTCAAAGGTGGTGACACCAAGCAGTAATTTAAACATGAGTTATGAAAAAAATATATGTTGTTGCATCCCTATGAAATAAAACAACAGCTGGCCTTATTTTCAAGTATTACTTGTAAAACGTCAACTAATAGAATTGCTTCGTTCTTCAAAATTACTCATCCCATTCAAGAAATAACAGGAAATATGTGCAGTTTAATCTTTATATTTAACGTTTAAACTGTTTTCAAAGATAGTCTGCTCTTATTTTTGTTTGCAAATGCAAGTTTAAAGTAGACGGTAATGCTTTAAATAGCTTCACACAATGGCGGTTGGAGTTCGTTTTAATCCGTAAATTTTCACTTTCAAATGTTTCCCATACCTTCTAAATGGCAAAAATATTGTCATATTTACATCATTCAAGACTTCCATGCCAGCCGCTCAATGTAAAAAAAAAAGAGAAATCGATTGTGTGAGTACTCACCCGAGTTCTCCGTCGTAACGACTTGCTACTGATCCAGACAATAATCGCAATCAACTTGCAATATTAAATGACAACATCGACACCAACAAAAGTCTCAATTTCTTCGCATCCAAACGCTGTTGACTTTTCGCCAGTTCGTCCATTCTCTCATCAATATAATCTCTCTCAGAACAGAACTGTCGACCAAAATAAACACTGTATTTTCTCGTCGTATAATCCGCTAATTTCAAAAATCCCACAAGCACGCTGAATCCCTTGAGAGAAGGCCGCCATTTTGTTACTGCATTTGCAAGCCACCGTTTATAGGCTTGCGATTATTTTCACGTTCGTTTAGGTTTGAAGTTGGAAGTTTCATTAGAAAACGTTGAAATTTTAAAAAAATCAATCAACTTGCGGCGTGATTTCAACCTGAAACCTGTCAAAATGACGCCGCAAGTTGATTGATTTGTTTTTAAATGTTCAACGTTTTCTGGTGAAACTTGCAACTTTCGAACGTAAACAAACGTGAAAATAATCGGAAACCTAACGGTGGCTTGCAAATGGAACTATTGGTGTGGTAGTTATGTTAGCCTAAAATTAATGATTTTGGTTCACGTGACCAGGAACACGATTACGAACGCCGTTTCGCAGACCTCATTTCCCCGATTTCAGGAGGGGGAAGGGCGCGTCTGCACGCGGGCTAATTTACTGTTAATTTCATATTACTTTACCGCCGTATATGTTGCGAAGTTTGTTAGGAAGTTCTGAATTTCTTTCGGAAATTGGCAAGCACATTGTCAAGGTTGTGAATTATTTAATGAAATTGCGAGCTTTGGATCAAAGCTCAGTTTGATTGGATAATTGTCAACCTTGATAACGTAGTTCACAAGTTTCGAACGAACTTCGGAGCTTCCCAACGAACTTTGCAGCACACGGCGGTGAAGTATTAAATATGAGATCCACTGTAATAGCCATTTTTTATCGCTCTCCTCCCCAATTCCCGACTCTCAAGGTCCGTTTTTACCTCGCGTATAAAGCCTGGTTTCCATATGATCGTCAAAATCAGACTAGAGATATTTCGAATCGCCCAATTTGATTGGATGGATTCGTGCGATCGGGACGACTGTGGCGATCGGGACTATCTTATGGAAACCAGGCTTAAGGGACTTTACTGGTCTGGATTAGCACCCTTTTGCGCCGTCCGACTCAGGGATTATCAAAAACGAACCTACTATTGACTACTAATAATAAAGTACGCCAGCATGTCTAAAATTGTTTCGTTAAGAAGTATCATTTTGTTTACTTCACTTTTTTAATACATTTTTATTATATTTTATCCATGTCGTGTCGTGTCGTGTCTTGTCTTGTCTTGTCTTGTCTTGTCTTGTCTTGTCTTGTCTTGTCTTGTCTTGTCTTGTCTTGTCTTGTCTTGTCTTGTCTTGTCTTGTCTTGTCTTGTCTTGTCTTGTCTTGTCTTGTCTTGTCTTGTCTTGTCTTGTCTTGTCTTGTCTTGTCTTGTCTTGTCTTGTCTTGTCTTGTCTTGTCTTGTCTTGTCTTGTCTTGTCTTGTCTTGTCTTGTCTTGTCTTGTCTTGTCTTGTCTTGTCTTGTCTTGTCTTGTCTTGTCTTGTCTTGTCTTGTCTTGTCTTGTCTTGTCTTGTCTTGTCTTGTCTTGTCTTGTCTTGTCTTGTCTTGTCTTGTCACGTTATTTGTCTTTTTTATATGTTTCTATAGGGGCAAGTCTTTTCTGGTGGCAACGAGAGAGTGTATTTACTTGGAAACCCGGTAATGTGTTTTTATTTATAGTGCATGTGAGGTGTATTTTCTGCATGAAACAACATATCTCCCTTTTATTACTATTATAATGATACAGTAGCGAAAAATATTGTTATTGTTAGCCCTTTACCCAGCAGATTACCAGGAGGTTTCCACTTGACCAGTAAAATCGTCTGGCGTTAGCCAGATTACAAGTAATAAGTTGCCAAATGGTGACATGCCCGGTAAAGGGTTAGTGGACATAGCCTTTAACCCTTTACCTAGCAGATTACCAGTTAGAGGTCTCCACTTGACGAGTAAACTCGTCTGGCGTTAGCCAGATTAAAAGTAATAAGTTGCCAAATGGTGACCATGCCCGGTAACGGGTTAAGAACAGTGCAATTCATCACCTCCGCCAGGAGGTTATGTTTTCATCTCTGTTTTTCTGTATATTAATATTTAATAATGTTATGCAAATAAGTGATTAATTCAGAATAAACAAAGTTGTTTATATATTGCAATATTCTTTACAGGTCAACTCAACTCAAGGCAAATTAAAGTATTTGACACTTTTCGAGTCTGTTTACTTTAATGGATCGTAAAATCGTTCCTCCTTTTATGTCACACACTTGCTAGTGCCAGACTCTTTATACAACACTGCTTTTTATAAAAATATTCAAAATTCGTTGATTCAACATCCCAAAATCAACGAAAAAAAATTTCAATTCAATTTTTTTCATCAGATTCTACGTGCTTTAATACATATATAAACCGGAAAATGTAATTTGCCTTGAGTTGACTTTTAAGTTTACGAGGTTTCCAAAATGCGTTATCAGTTTATTTGAAAATGTTATTTTAGTCACGTGAGCATGCAACGCCTTTATAACAAAATGGCTCGTAACTTTTGATTAATCAAGGTAAACTTTGATTAACTTTTATTCAGTGTTATTTGAGTACTATGCTGCACGTTGATGTTTAGAAAATATAGCCAACATCATTTCCAAAATGTGAAGCTTTTTCGGCTTGTGCTGATGGCCTATCTTGTGTGATTGCCACTCTAACAGATTTTTGTGAAATTAAGTATTCGTGTAACATCGATAAGCCAAACAGATGCCAGTGATAATAAGCGAATGGTGTTGGAATATCGTCATCGAGTCTTGAAATTTTAGATGAATTTTGTACCTTGTTTTTCGACAGCGTTGGGTTTGAAAAAAATAGATACTTCTAAAAATCCATTGCTGACCTGACTTGCGTATACTAGTATAGTACACTAGCGTATACTAGTTGCAACACACTTGCAACCATGCAAAATAACGCTAAATTTTGACGTGTTCTTTAAACTTTATTGGGAATTATCTCCGATCCCGGGCACTGATAGTTGGGCACTGGTGACTAGCTTTGAAGAAAGCAAAATCTTCATATTTTGCGAAACAAAATGGATTCGTTTTAACTTTTAAACGAAATGAAGCCGGCTGTAAGCCTGTACTTAGCTTAATTAAAAGAGGACAACGAAGAAAAGAACAAAATGAACGGTTTAATATATCTTGAAGAGAAACCAGAAAACCTGAAGAACCCACACGCCGTATGGTAAACAAAAACTCGATCTGAATTGCAGTGTTTGTAGTCACTGGTCACTGGTCACTCGGTAGTCTCAAAATCATTTTAAAGTTAACGGTAGGACATTTGTGTTTATTTATTTTGCTGATTGGAATTAGCATTTATTTATTATGTAATTATTCTGTAAACGCCAAGAACGGCAAGATGTTTAAAGACGTTTGATAGGTACTCGTCAGTTAAACTTAATCTAGCAACTAATCTACCAATAAAGTTTTTACCTTGTCCTTGTGTTGTTTTCAAGTTTTCACTTAACCTAAGCAATATACAGCTTCACGTTTTCGTGCTTCCCCTTTGCTAGTGTGGACGTGAGGTTTTTCATTGACTTCATTGCAAGCACTTTTTTAATACTCATAGGCTTTTCCATTTTCTTGGCTGTATAATATTTCCAGATTTTCGACTGAAAGGTTGTCTGTTTAATACTTCTTTCTGTTCTTTCTGGAAGCACTTAGCCGATTCTACTGAATTGTTTTTATCTCCTATTATAAATGTAGTTTTTGAGCTGTTAACTTTTGATCCTGCCTTTGCAAAACATGCATGCATAGGGGAGCTTATAAAGGCTTGCTAAAAGTAATTCCTTTGGAAACCTCCTAAATGGCTAAAAACAATATATTTTTACAACCAAAGTTTAATATGAAATCTATAATTTTTCCTTTGATATGTTCAACTTTCATTTTGGTCATCCTAATCATAAATTCTGTAATTATCCTGAGGATTATCATTTGTTTTTGCTGTATATCTGGAGTGCTTATTTTAATTGGGGGTGGGTGGGGTGGGTTTGTTGCATTGATGTATTTCTAGTAGAATTAGAATGTCGCTTCACGCTTATATCGAATTGTCATTTATTTATTAATGCTTTTATGTAAAGTCCTCATGCAGAAAATCTACGCTGATGTTAGGGAAAATTGTATATTCGGAAATAGACCTTGTTGTATTTTTTTCTTTTTGAATACTCCGCTACAACCGTCAAATACAGTAAAAACCCGTATAAAAGAACCCCTATTTTTTCAAGTCAGGCTGAAATGGTTCTTATATGTTGCGTATAGTGAGAGATCAGGCTGATAGGTTAGACTAAAAACAATTGTTCCTGATATGGTGTATTTTCCTCAGAGGTACTTGCATCTGCTTAAAAAATGTATTAATATATCCAGACACAATGTATTACATGCACTAATTGACCATACCGAAAAAAATTCCTACCAAAGTTTACCCTTTAAAAACTCTACCATCCGATTGATATTCTGCAAGAAACAATATTTAATGTCGCAAATAATTGTGGTTAAATGTACATTGCTATAAAGAAGGAAATGACCAATTAGAATGAACAACAGAATACCACCATTTAATATTAAATAGTACTATTTTTCTGGCGTAGTTTTATTATTAGTACTCTAATGTCTGTTTCCAAGGACCCTTAAGGCGTACTCTGTATCTGTTCTGAGCTTTAGTAATTTTTCGTATAAGAAACTGCTTCATATATTTGTCAGGCTAAACTGGTTATTGTATATTGGGTGTTTGACTGGCTAAATTTCAGCCTAGAGGCGTTAATCTATGGTTTCTTTTATGCGGGTTTTTATTGTATCACCGGATTTGGGATATAATTTTGTAAAAACAATTGGCTGATCACGTAGTAAAATATAGCTCTCTGATTGTAAAATTTAGAATTGAAGTATAATGTTTCTGAAATAGCTCAAGGTGTCTATCTCTGTGGGGATTTTGTTTATGCGTAATCTTCTTTGCGTAATCTTCATGCGTAATGAGCTTTGGAAAAAAAAAATCTTTTACCGTGTACTTCATTTTTGTTATTTCTCGTACTTATGTATTAACGAAGGGAATTAAACGCGAAATATATGCGTTGTGTTGTAAAAACGGTTTCTTCTTTGAAAGCCCATCCCTATAGCGACGTCACTTCAGGTAAATTGTTACCAACTTTGACAGGCTAAAACTCTACGCAGATTAAATTTTGGATCGGCAAAATATGTTTCAATTTTGTTCACCCCAAAGATTACGAATATATAAAATTCCCACAGGTGAGAGAGGCACTTTAACAAGCAAGAAAATTGTCTCTTTAAATTAATGTAGCTCTTAATTTAAGGCAATTAAAAAACCTGTAAAACATCAAACAGTAAACGTAATTTTTATTCACTGTTTATTATATCTAGGTAATTTGGTGGTTAGTTCTCTCAACAATGGTGCTGTATGGCGTGATATTTGCCTACAATGCCATTAGAGAAAAAAGAGGTTATATAGATTCTCCGGAATATAAAGGTAAGTCTTGAAAATATAATTTTGTTGCATGCATGCACGACTAAGTGGGAAGGGAATTCCTTCCCAAGCTGAGCAGCGTCATGGAGCCCCTCGGACAACTAACTTCTAAAGACAGTGTTTGGAGTTGAGAGCATCAACATGAAGCCGTTTTCAACCAAATAAAAAAGATGATCGCCGCCGCACCGTTGCTCAAATACTATATGACCCGACTGATCTCACACGTCATTTCTTTTTAATATTTTTTTATTTATTACACTTTAAAAATCTAACTAAACTATGGCTATATAGATATGCTTATCGAGAGTCATAAAGTCTAGTTTGTCAATGTCTTTAATTAAGGCTTCTTCTTCACTCTAGAGTTTTCCACGTTATCGGTTACCAACAGGCTTAGCCTGCGAGCAGGCTCTCTCAACGCGGCGCTGTGAAATGAGAGCCTGCAACAAACCTAGGGGTAAACCGATCAACGCCCACTTAATTAATATGCAAATGTCGCGAATCGAACCAATCACATTCTTCCGGAAGTTGGTGTGAAAACCCTCATTCAAAGCACAATCCGAAGATGTAAATTTCACACTATCAACTATACACGTTACTGAAAACTCAAAAAATCTGTTATAAGAAAGCCAGAAGCAATGTAACGCATCTAACGATTGTCGGGTATGTAGTTAGGAGTTCAACATTTTCAACTTTAGACTAAAAACATGTAGCGAAACAGTTTAGCGACGCGATGCTTCCTATTAAAGATTGAATCTTGACAACCACAGAATAGATCTTAGTTTTATAAGTTTGCTGTCTCTAATTAATTTGTGGAAGACAAACATAACTTTGATTTTACAAAAAACATTGATAAATCATTATTCGAGATTGGGTGTTTGTTTAAATTCACGGCATTCACTGACCCAGGTGATGGCGACAGAATATCGTCAAGAAGAAACGACGACAATTGCTTCAGACACAACATTTAAACCCAGAGTAGCGCTTCTTGTGTTCAAGTTGCAAAAGATACGAAGACTTTCACGAACAGCTGTATACGAACGAACAGGAAATGAATTACGCTCCTTCGTAGCTCGGAAAGGTGCGAAATATAGAGACTTTCAAACGCTTTCAAAGATAGCCGACATATAGAATCAGATACGTATCATCTGTATAGTCTAAACGGCGACATATTAATAGTTAAGAAATTCAAGTGTTTGATAAAATTTAGCAAGACTTTCCTTCTGGCTGTTGAGTTGAAAAACTCGGTCGTTCTGAACTGAATAACTGGTAGCCTTCGACTTCGATAATACCAGACGCACTGGCGCACAAATTGGATAATATCAATTAAGTTCCAGACACTTCGCACAGACATGCATTTAAATTAATGGCAGAAAGAAACTTCGTTTGAAAACTTAGAACTTACCTCATTTAGCAATATTTATTACACGAATTAAGTGAATGTGTAATCTCCTCTTATTATTAATATGTTTTGAACGGCATATTGCGTCAAGGCGACGAACGGGGCTCAATTTGTGATGAAAGTGATGACACTTGCTTCTGTATTATAAAGCCGTGGTCAGACACAGACAGACAGAGAGATTCATGGAGTTTCAACCCGGATGTACTTTGCTATTTCTTTCCACAGCGATATATTTCAAAAATATTAGGAGCTACGGCGTCTTTGATAGCCGTCTTGTTGGAATATATCCCCACTCCATGCATTGTTGAACTCCGTAAACAATAACTTTAAAAATAATTTATTCTGCATTAATTTTGTTCGACCAATAGAAACTCGTGGCCGCCAAATTCGACCAATAGAAATACGCGGCCTCTGACGGCCGCGAGTGATGAAAAAAAAACCTTGCTTTGTTGCAGGCCCACATTTCACAGCAACAGGGGAGGCTACAACAGGCTTGGGTGTTACCTCACTCGCATCTATCGTATCTCTCCGAGGTCGTTCGGCGAAGGGATCTCTGCCACTTTGTGAATTCACCACCATATGTAAAGATACGGGATTCTTCTTCCCAACTAATTTCCCTTGCGTTGATTCTGACTTGCCGAGAATTCTGACTTGCCCAACACTTCATGGGCTTCTTTATATCCTTTAATCAACCACGCTCACTTTCAATAGACAACGTTGATATTGGCTTGCCGATGAATTCGACTGTTTCTTGCCCAACGCACGTCTTCAGGGGACTCGTGGTTTGCTCAGTGGGTAGCTCTCCTGGCTTATTTTCTCTTCGCCTTACAACGAGGACCTCTTCTATTTCGACAGCCGCGCCTTCTTTTATTGCCGACTCGTGCTCTCATTTGCATATACAGTATCTGTATAGATATAATAGTCCCTAGAGATTACACCGACGGATAAACTAACAATACAGTGGGACGCCAGCGAAAGAGGACTCGGTGCAGCAATATGCAGAGAGGATAGTATTTGCTAGCCGTGCCCTAACAGACGCATCTGGCCGTTGTATTCTCCTTACAGCTATAGAGACGCGCTATTAAAGTGTTCATGATGGACTCGTCTTCAGAGGTGAGCGCCATGATACCAAAGGACATCCGACCAGATATGAAGAAATCCTGCACAGTTCACATTTAGGGATGAATGGATGTCTTCGGAGAGCCCGCGAATGCATGTTTTGGCCCAACATGAACGCCGAACTGAAGCACTTCATAGCATCATTTGGGACGTGCAATCAACATACTGTAGAGTCTGTCAACCCAAAGAAACCCTTATTTCACGTGAAGTAACTGAAAGACCATCGGAGAAAGTCGGCGCCGACCTATTTACGATACAAGGCAAAGAATATCTCATTTTGTCGATTATTTTTCTAACTTCTGGGAGATTGAATATCTCAGAGACGCGAGAGTAACGACGTGCATAAAGAAGATCAAAAATCATTTCGCTAGAAATGGTATTCCTGATGCTCTCATAAGCACCAATGAACCACAGTTCAGATCTAACATGCTTGGTGCATTTGCTAAAGAGTAGGGATTTTAACATAGGAACAGTAGCCCGCGTCATCAACAATCCAACGGCAAAGTGAAGCAGCAGTAAAAACGGCAAAGAATATTCTCCGTAAAGCTTCAGACAGAAAGTGGTCATGACCCCTACTTGGCTATTCTCGCCCAGGAAAATACAACCACAGAATAGATGGATTCAAGTCCAGCGCAGAGACTGCTGGGAAGGCGAAGAAAGAAACCCAAAGGAATCAACGCTGAAGGAGTGCCCAACAAATTGCAAGGTGCTAAACGAGACAATTATATTATTATGACAGAACGGAAACGGATCCACGACCACTCGAAGAAGGTCGAAGAAATCGAGTAGATTTCGAAAGACTTAACAGCATCCAACTGATGGGAAGAACCAACGACAGAACCAGCATTTCACGGGGAAGACCAAGATAGTCAAACCAATGGTAACCAAGACGAAATACCAGCCTCAGACAGTAAATCAGTAGTAAATTAGTCCAAACCACTAGCGAGTAGCAACAACCCATCCACTGACAAGGCCACACCAGGGAAGCAACCAGTATCGGCGCCCTCTTGTAGACGATCAGAGCGAGGAAAGAAGGAACCGACAAGCCTCAACGACTATGTCAGAAAATAGGAACATTTAAATGGGAACATTTAGTATAGACATTAAATTACATGCATAGAACTCTTATGTTTCATATTGAAAGGATAGAAAGAGAAAAAAAAACATGGAAGAGGATGTCACGTGATGTATTGACAGATGATGTCAATTGCCGGAAAATCTTTCAAGTGTATCGAAAACATTTTTAAAGTCTCTGTGAAGTGAACATTTTAGATAGAATAAATTTCAAGCTTATACTGTAATCTAAGCAACCAATTTCAAATATATATGGTATTTTGAGCACTCTGGCCCTATACCACCTCATGCCCTCTGGATGTGCGCGCTACTTATACTGACCCACAAGCAGTTGTCACCGGCAATTGCTTGGGTATATATAAGTGGTGTTCTCTGGTGAATAGTTAGTATAGAGATTAGTGGTTTGACTCTAGCTTTCAAGGGTTAGATATAGCATCTCAAACAAATCAATGGAAATTTGCTTAATCTATTTGATTTCTTCTTGAGATATTCAAAGCAACCCCTTGCGGCCGGTTTTTTTGTTTTTGACTTATTTATTATTAATGATTTAAAAATTTTGATTAAAAAATAACACCTAGATACTTGGTTGAGAATAGACCACTTTCATAAGGCCACCACTTTAAATATTCTTTTATATGCGTCTAAATAGTCTCGTTATGAAGCAAAAATTATTTTGAATTGCGAACACACAAGCGAGGCCAGAAAGGCTTTTTAAGATGCACATAAGAGAATATTCAGATTAGTCGCTATGATGAAAGTGGTCTGTACGGGTGCAACGTTTTACCAAGTAAGATTATTGACTAAATTCCTGTTTAACTGTTCGGTAGCTGTGGTGTTCCAAATACAAGAAATTTGGTTTCTGGCTCTCGGGCATGGATTTAAGACTTTAAAGTCTTGTGACCAACATTATAGAAATTTTAATTTTTGGTCGAAAATGCCCCCCATAGGCTTTTTCTTCTTCTTAAAAGACCGGGGGGAAAGGGCCATTGGGCTAATTGG
The DNA here is from genome assembly GCA_035771165.1 of Paragorgia papillata. NCBI lineage: Eukaryota > Metazoa > Cnidaria > Anthozoa > Scleralcyonacea > Coralliidae > Paragorgia > Paragorgia papillata. The sequence goes on along the minus strand of JAWNZC010000213.1, from coordinate 1,372,589 downwards.
GGACCAATAGAGATTTTAGCTCAGACTTGTCTAGTGATCTGATCACGGCCTTCGTGTTACCTAACATAGCGCTGAAATAATGCGAAAGGAATGGCAGATGAGCGCTTTATACTTGGGAAACATGTACTTCATAATCTTAGAGTAAGTTAAAGCTATTTCAATTTGGATTAGATGATAAATTTTAAATTTGACCAAATTCGATCAACAAATCGAATATTTAATCTACATGTATTTTCATGTGTGGTTTTTATCATTAAGACCGAATGACATAAAACAGGAATAGCTGAGTTATAGCAGAACATCATTTTGTGTTATTTTTAATTCTGAAGAGAAAATACTCATCAAATTTGTAAATCTTTTATAACATTGATATATCTCGAAGACGTCGGGGCATGCTGTGACTGGTCAAAAGGGTAAACAGTAAGGACAGTCACTCATGTCTCTGTATTGCATAGTGATTGCATTATGTGTTGAAATTTTAAGTAGCAGTAGTCTTTCTCAAATAATTTGACATTTTGCTGATATTGTGATGCTAAAATTGGGGTATAATTAGTATAAATTCAAATATTTTGGCAACCAGATGGACCCACATGGCCAAACAAGCACAAATCTGAATAGCTTGATCAAAGCCAATTCTAATGATATTTTGGTGAAATAGTACATTTTTGTTAACATATCAGTGAGATCACTTGATATGAGTGTCCCCACTCAATACAAGTCCGTTAGTTCTAATGTGTAGAGCGTTTTACGACCATAACTTCTATGCTTGTCTTTCTAGCTCGTAAAGAAAAATTGTCTACAGTGGTTGGGTGGCTTCTCCTTGGATGGGCTTTTCACTATTTTCCGTTTTTTTTAATGGGGCGAGTTCTGTATTTCCACCATTACTTCCCCGCATATCTGTTCAGTGCCATGATAGCAGGTAAGTGAGTTGTTTTCATTGCTTTTTTCTTGTAAATTATGCATTAACTTAACTTTATTCTCATGACTATATAAATTTTGCGCAACGGGGAGAATAAAAAAGTTTAGCCATGTCGAGACGGTCATTTGCCAAACATTTGTCAGATTTCTCAGATTTAGTAACTTTGCCAAAGTTATTTGATAAATGATATTCCTTGAAAATTTATTCCAAACAAAGTTCAATATTCGAAGAAGCAATTTACTCACATTTTTAACTTTCAAAAAAATAAATGACATACTGTAATACATATGAACATTTAGCTTTTTGCAGCAGAAATAATGTGAAGTTTTTTTCGTTTGCTCCGCTTGCACAGCCAAAACAAACGAAAGAAGAAAAAAAGTTTACCTACTTCAGGCTGAAAACACTACTAACATGTAAATAATGTGCTCGTGGAAACGTTTAACAGTTTTTGTCCTTCTTTAGGTGTGGTTCTACAATACATTTTTGAAAACGGTGCTTCTCTTATTGAACCTGTTCTATACAAAAACATTTTTTACTATTCCCTGGTGACTGTTGTTCTTATGGTTTGTATCGTTAGGTAAGGAACATGAATTATTTTGTCGTATATAGGTGGTTATAAATTCATGTCCAACACAACCCAGGTAGTTTATGTAGGCTAACTTCTTTTTGACATTGACAAAAGGCACTGACATCGGCTGGTGGACTCTACGTTTCCATTGGTTGATTGCTTTCCTTGAACATTCCTCGGGAAACATAATTGTGCATAGTTTTGTGATCAGATAGCTTCATCGGGACCGCCAACGGGACAAATGGGACCACCATTGCAATGAACTTCTCCAACGGGACTGTCAGTAGAATGAATGAAAGATTACATTGAGTGTACTTATATATTACATTAATATAGTTTCATATTATAAGAAAAAACGATAAGAAATAGATTAAAACAATTTAAAAATTTTAATTTAAAAATTTAAATTACAAACGAGCAAAAAGAGATTAAAGAAATTTAAAATTATATAATAGACCAATGAAATATAATTATATATATATAATTTTAAATTTAAACTTGTTTAATCTCTTTTTGATCGTTTGTAATTTAAATTTTTAAATTGTTTTAATCTCTTTTTACCGTTTTTTTCTTGTAATATGAAACTGTAATCCCCGAGCCCGGGCGTAGGGCCGAAAGCCGGGAGTCTGGTGAGGGTGCTAATCTCGACACGCGTAGATTCATTTTACACGCGTGGACAAGCGTGATATGCGAACAAATTTCTGTGATCAGTATATTTATTTGTATGCCTGGTACGTTCAGCTTACGTGATGGGAACAACATGGAAATATACATGCAAAAATACAATTATTTATCACTATGGAAAGAGAAACTACAGCTCAATGAAACAAGAAAACTTCAAGGGAAGCGACAAGAACTATTAACTCGAAGGAAAAGCGTTGAGGGAAAGTCGAAAAGATTGAGAGAACGTACGGAACTGTCGCGACGACGACGAAACAGCGGAAGGGAGGGAAGTTATTTCTTATTTGCTTAGCAAAGAAAAGCGAAGCTAACAAACTGAGGCAGTCGGAAAAGGTAAACAAGTACATGATAGCGACTAGCGAGAGAAACGGCAAAGTTTAAGACAAGTCTAAAAAAATCTCACCGAGAATGTCAGCTGTTTTCTTGAAACGTGAGTCAATATTTTCAAATAAATATTTGCTATTTGTTTCACCTTGACAGTCGATTAATACTGTATATTTTTGCTCTGTTTCAATGACTTGTTTTAAAGTTATTACAGTTTATTTTGCCGACGTGTCTTGCTGAAAACGCCAGTCTAGATCGAGTTTTTCTATAGGACGTGGCATGTTTTTCATATTTTTATTTATATTCGAATAAAAATCTGCATTTTGCTTCATCTCGCAGGTCCAATTATACTGTGTGGTTTGTTTTCATCTATATTATATATTGTTTTTGGCTATTAATTTTCAGATTACGTTGCTTCAGTTCTGTTTTATAAACTATAAACGTTGGTTTTTCCCCCCATCAAAACATGTACATGGAAGCCATTTAAAGGCTTGCTAAAAAAAAACTTTCGAAACCTCGAATAAACAAAATATGTTTTACAACCAGACTACCAGAGTTGATTAAATCTAAGTTTTGCTTCGACTCTACGTTTTTCAACCACTGTTATATAATTATTTTCGACTGGAAATGTTGCTTTAAACACCGGGGGGATACACGTTAAAGCAGGCGAGGGGTTGTTGCGTTTATGTATTTCTAGTATATAAGTATACTCAATGTAATCTTTAATTCATTCTGAAGATGTTACTGGTTAAGTAGCGAAACGTCAATAAATATATTTTCTTATTAATGGTTTCCTTTCGTTATGGTATTGCATTTTAAAATTTTGAGCTTGGCTGTTATATTCATTTTGCAATTACGGTTTCCGGCCGGTAAATCACTTGCTACGGGACTGTCATTACTTACAATGATTTTGCATGCTAAATTAAATTCTTAATTTATTACACAAAGTATTTCTGGGTGCTGTGACCAATTTCAAAAAGGCCCTGGGAAGGAGGTTGTATGTGGGCCTGACCAACAGCAGAACAGCAGGGAATTTTGTCTGCGCATGCGTCCCGCGAGTTGTCGTGGGGAGTCTGGGGACTTCAAAAACATAAACAAAGATGGCGGTAAATTTTTTCCCCCACAACCCTTATTTCCCCCACAACCCTTATTTCCCCCACAACCCTTATTTCCCCCAGAAATAAGTGGTCAATATGCCGTGGCTTCAAATGCACGCAGTTTAATTGAGCTCAAAGCCCCATTTCTACAATTTTCAGAACAAAAAAGTGTTGTTAAAATTTAAGAAAATCAACTAAAGACTGACAATCGGTAAAAATATTTTGGAGCAATAGGGCAGATTTTGTAGAAATTGACAATATTTGCATGTCGTCGCCGCAATGAAATTAGTAGCGTAGGCATGTCAAACTTTATTGTAAGATCTGCGTGAGACAAAAAAACTGATTATATATTTCTATGTACGAACGGAATTATACATAAATTTAGCACAACATTGTGGCAGTTAAGAGGTCTTGCTCGACATAAGACAGAATCTGAGTACGTTTTAAAGACAGCACTAACTAGTAAACAAGTCGTCGGATGAAAGGAATAAATACATAATTTACCCACTTTCTACAATTTTCCCATTACGAAGTACCTCTCAGATATCAAAAGCAGTAATGGAATAAAATGAAACCAGCATTTAAATTTAAGGACAAAGGCAAATTTTGAGTTTATAGTCGATCAAACATTCGCTATCAACTTGACTCCAATGCGGCTTCTGCGTACCATCACTTCATCTTCGATTTTTATACACCTTCCTGGCTAAAAAGTCTTCTTTCACCTATCAGACGAACGTCGGTGTCTCCACTAATTGGACAACATAGTTTAAAACTCTGGTTGACCGACAGATTGTTAGTAAATCTTGAAGATATCTTGGTCGTCATACTTTCTCCACATTTTCAAAATTTCGCCAGAGACGATAACAAAACACGATGAGCCCGCGATATTTTTTAACAGCGCAGACAAAATTCCCTGCGCTACTCAACAGCAGAGCAGCAGAACAGCAGGGAATTTTGTCTGCGCATGCGTCGCGCGAGTAGTCATGGGGAGTCTGGGGACTTAAAAAACATAAACAAAGATGGCGGTAAATCCCCACAACCCTTATGGCCTTATTTCCCCCAGAAAAAGGTGTATAGTTTGTAAAACGGCTTGTGAAAGGACACTGGCAGCTATTGAGCAGCAGGGAATTTTGTCTGCGCTGTTAAAAAACATCGCGGGCTCATCGTGTTTTGTTATTGCTGTGGCGAAATTTTGAAAATGTGGAAGAAGGTATAACGACCAAGATATCTTCAAGATTTACTAACAATCTGTCGGTCAACCAGAGTTTTGAACTATGTTGTCCAATTATAGTGGAGACACCGGTGTTCGTCTAATAGGTGAAAGAAGACTTTTTAGCCAGGAAGGTGTATAAATATCGAAGATGAAGTGATGGTACGAAGAAGCCGCATTGGAGTCAAGTTGATAGCGAATGTTTGATCGACTATAAACTCAAAATTTGCCTTTGTCCTTAAATTTAAATGCTGGTTTAATTTTATTTCATTACTGCTTTTGATATCTGAGAGGTATTTTCGTAATGGCAAAATTGTAGAAAGTGGGTAAGTTATGTATTTATTCCTTTCATCCGACGACTTTGTTTACTAGTTAGTGCTGTCTTTAAAACGTACTCAGATTCTGTCTTATGTCGAGCAAGACCTCTTAACTGCCACAATGTTGTGCTAAATTTATGTATAATTCCGTTCGTACATAGATATATATAATCAGTTTTTTTGTCTCACTCAGATCTTACAATAAAGTTTGACATGCCTACGCTACTAATTTCATTGCGGCGACGACATGCAAATATTGTCAATTTCTGCAAAATCTGCCTCTTTCCCCAAAACGATTTTTACCGATTGTCAGTCTTTAGTTGATTTTCTTAAATTTTAACGACACTTTTTTGTTTTAATAATTGTAGAAATGGGGCTTTGAGCTCAATTAAACTGCGTGTATTTGCATGAAGCCACGGCACCCAATTTAGTATCGTACGATTCACTAAAATATCTTTCTGCCTGCCTGCCTGCCTGCCTGCCTGCCACATGATATCTCATCTCATAAAATACCCCACAGGTTTTCGTGAAAGTTTATGGAAATATTGATCATAGATAAAGGACCAAATCTTTCAATTTTAGTTGAATTTGGTTGAAATTTGGATAATTAGAAATTAATAAGAATCTGACCACAAGATTCTCTTGTAAAAAAATGCTTGATTGCATCATTATTCCTTATTTTATGCGTATATGCATTTCTGCATAATTTTGGTACGAGTGCAATCAAGAATTTTATTCATTCATACATGTGTGAGCCTTGTGGGCCAGCCTGGTTAGCGGCATGGCCCGTTTTTCTTTTTGATAATAATATAACTCGCTACAGTACGCCGGTATTAACGTCGGCAGAACAACAATTGCTCCGTGTAGACAAATCTTTTCATATATGTAGTTCTCATCGTGTCATGTATTTGTAAGAACCTATCGACTCGAAAGATGCATGCACTTCAATGTGATAACCATGCAGACTGCAGCGTATTCATAGCGACTTGCATAGCCAAGCGCGAACCGCCGGGAGCAAGCGAAGATACAGAACGACGGAAAATCTTTATTAAATAAGCATTGAAAATACTCAGACCGCGTTTAGCGGCTTTTCCTCGCATATATAACTGGATGTTTGAGTTTTTCGCAGTTCACAAAAAGATAGATAAGCTTCGTATCGGACTGCCAGTTGTTGACTCATAGTCCATAGAGATAATATGGTCTGGAAACTCGGCAAACTTCATAGTTGTTAACAAATGAGCTGCGGTTTATGTGAGCTGTACCTTACACCATGCACATCCTTTGTTTTAGGTTTATTAATATGTAAATCGCACGGTTGGGTGATTGAACTGAAAGGTTGCCATTGGATAATTCCTTCGTTATACTAAAATACAATGGGTTCAGTGACGTGCACCGTGCACAAATTTGAATTATAAGGGGAACAAAAAGATAGAACAAAGACTTTAACTGAGTTTCCAGACCAAATTTTGAATGACTATGGTTGACTTAACTGTCAAACTGATAACCTTTGGACTTTTCAATATCACGTGAATAAAATATTTATTTAAAAAATATAATTGTTATTTACCCACAGCTGCATGAATAACATACTATGCATTACATTCAGTTTTGTTCGTTTTTTAGCATAGTTACCCAGTGTTTTCGGGTTTCTAATTTTTGTTCTAATTTTCAAGAAACACTGTGAAGGCTCCTTAATGTGTATGTTTTTATTTTAGCTTCTGGCTATTCAATGGATTGTCGTATGGTATGTCTGGCCCAATGTCCCATCAGCCGAACTGTACTCAAGCAGCATATAAATGGTTGGATTCTTGGGAGATCTGATATGGCGTAAATTAATTAGACTTTACTACGTGCTTCAATTTCTAGCTTGACATGGTTTACTTTATATAATGCGATACGAAAGTACTTTTAAAGGCGAACTAAAGCGGAATTCGCACATGCTCCCTGGGCTACAGATTTTTTGAAAAATTTAGTAGGAAAATCTAGGCAATGCGACATCACGTGTAGGTCGTTTAGGTTTAAGCTAATCTTGTGGAAGCCTGCTTAGTGAGAAACTCCATTCCCTTTTCTCTGTTTCGCTCCTCGTTCATCAGCCTCTCGTTGCGCTGCTGACCACCTAGCTCCTGTACCTATATAGACCTAATGTTTCTCAACGATCTGGTCCACAGGCTATTTTTAGAGGAGTGAAGGCTTTTCTTGTCTATGGTATGTCAGCTATTAATAAGTTCTGCTGAGATGATTTTTGGTGCTAAATTGGCACCAATATAAGAGTTGGAGTCGTCTAGCGGTATGAAGTTTGCTTTGTGAGCGTTTATGTATATGAATGGAGTTTTTACGGCATGGTCGTTCTTTAGTTTGTTTTAAACCTCATGCAAAGGTCGCTGTCAACGTATAGGTATATAATAAGAACGTATTGGTATTAAATCTATATTGGTGTTTTTACATTCCAATTAATTAAAACAAGTAAACTTGTCTCTTAAACCGTCGGATGCGATAACAGCATCTACTTTCAGCAGGCATTAATTACAAACAGTATTGTTATATGTCAAGTGTCAAAGTCCGTTTTTCTAACTCTCTGATTGGGCGAGCGGTCCTCGCGTTGCGGTCCGAAAATCGTGATGTTTCCCGCGTAACCCATGGCAGCGGGCAACAATTACATTTATTTTCCCTAGGGAAAAATATCAAAACCGGAAGTAGATGGTCAGGTTCAGTTTGTCTTGGGTTTTTTCCAGTTTTTCTTCAATTAAAACGATGTCTGAAGGTTTTGCTCAACATTTTTGTTGTCATTTAACACTTGATATATAACAAAACACTTATTTACTAGTACCTTGGGAAAACAATGTGTTTTGTGGCCCCTCGACCGCTCGTTGTTCCCCTTGGCTTCGCCTCGGGAAACAACGGCGGTCTCGGGACCACAAAACACAGTGTTTCCCTCGGTGCCAGTAAATAAGTGTTTAATAAAAGTATAGGGTCTTTCTAAAATCTCCTTAGAGTGACAGAGAATTAAATTCAATGTATTTGTTGTTGTTTTGTTAAGTTTGGAACGATTTAAAGAAATCCGCGAATGTTCTTCAGTTTGGCACTGTTGGCATGACAGTCTAATTTGTGACACAAGCTGACGGTCAATAGCGATAAAAAGTTTAAAATTTCTAAACGTGACAAAGTTTGAACTAGGATTTTCGACGTTGTGTCAAGTTCATTACCCGCGACATTAGCATTAGCGTCGAGAGGGGGGCGGGGGGGGGGGGGGGGAAGTATAGGTTAGTTACACAACTCGAGGTAACTAACCTATTTGGCTCAAATTCACATGCGCCTAAGGAAACTGAGGTACTGAGTTCGTTATCACAGAGGTTGTCTAAAAAACTCTTTAGTCGCGATGATAAATTCTTTATCACATTCGTAACCACTGATTAACCCTTATTTTCCCAACGACGCATAAATCAAGTTAATTTCCCCGGGATAATTTTCCTGCAACAAAAGTTTTCTTCACGCTTTGACGGCTTTCTATAAGACTTCAACTCCACATACGATTAAAACTGACCCAGAACTCAAATAATTTTATGACTAAACAGTTTCTCACCTTCAAATAGTTCCAACTTAGAGCTTTTCTGTGTATACAGTAATCTCGTACCCAGAGCCTGCGATCCTTTTGGTCATTACCAAGGAACAGAGGCTCTGGGGAACTCCGATGAAACTTGTCATCTGATTGGTTAGTTTAAAAACAGTAAAATTTCAAATAATGTGCACGTTGCTAACTTGTTTAATCGATTTCTCGACGTTCTGTAACACATAATTATACACGACAAACCCAAAATGCAATTGAACACATGAAATAATTAAAAACAGCAAAAATCCCGACAATTTACAAGTTAAAACTATTATTATTCTCGCTCCGTCGCCAAACAAACATCCATCGTCTGACTCGTCTCGTAATTCTTCGCAGTTTCGTCTCAGAACTTTAAAATTATATTAGAGAATACAAGGTCGATGTAGTTTAGCCAAAATTCCTGACAGAAAGTACAATTCCTTATCTGAGTGGCTGAGCCGAACCCTACTGCCGAGTGCCGATGACGACGCGGACATATAAAGCACTGGTCAAATCGTCCGGTTGTCGATTTAGAAAAAAGCTAAGAAAGACCATTTGTATCGCAACGCTTTGTCAAGAGCTTTGTAAAACACCCTGGGCCATTCTTTATCGGTAAACAAATATTTTCCCTGGTCTTCGAACAAGCTAAATATCGTCGATGACAGTAACAAATTATAGGGAACTGGGAACCAGAGGCCTGGGAACAAAAACCCAATTTTGTTTGTTTTTTTCATCGGAGTTTCCCAGAAGCTCCGTTCTTTGGTAATGACCAAAAGGATCGCTGGCTCTGGGCACGAGATTGTGTATACAGTCTCTGTTTATTTTTTTGACGATTTGTTGGGTTTAAAAGAATAGTCGCTGCAGTCGCCATTTTGAAAAATAATTACACCATTGATTAGACATCCGTCAAAATGATGATTCCGACAATTTCCGACAACAATTTCTAGTATAGTTACCTCGCGCGAGGTAACTATCGCGAAATAGGCGGTTCACCTCACCAATCACAGGACGAGAAATTCAATAGTTACTTCTGAGATTTTACTAATATTTATTAGCCCGGGGCATTAACTTGATTTATGCGTGCTTGGGAGTAATTATTATAAATAAACAACGGCGGTACATCAAAGAAAACCGAGATGATCGTGAACTAAGCAGGTTGATTAGCCGGGGCAAATAGGGACCCGTAACATTTTAGTCCAAGAAATTTATTATTGCTGTATATAAATAGACCTTAAAAAAGTAAAACAGGCCTCTGGCAAAGAGTGGACAAGATGTACAACGTTCAAATTAATTTGGGTTCAAATTAATTCAATCTTGCCCGGCCACACCAGAAGTTTATAGGGCTCTTGCGCGCATCGAGATATTCTATATTTTAGGACATATACATGTTATATAAAAAGTCATAGCTGTTGATACAATAGACGAATAGTACTTAAGTAGTATTTAATTAAAATGTCGCAGTATTACTTGATCGTAATAAGAATATTAATGCCCAGCATAAAACACGAAATAAAACCATGAATAAGAATAGTATTTATTAAGGCAGAACTAACGTTTCGTCGCATCGCGCAACATCGTCAGAGTGAGGTTAAATACACTATGAATAAACAAGTCGCCTGCTCAGGCGTTCACTTATTTTTGCAATAGCGCTCCGTCGTGATGACGTCACTATTTAAATTTTCCGCTTTTGCCCATAATTCTTACAGTCCAAACAATAGATAATAATAAAAATAAAAATAATAATAATAATATTAATTATGACTATGCTCTTGATAGAAGATCCTCGATTTTACCTACTCGATTGAGGTTAAATACTTGCTCTCTTAATTATTATTTGTTTAAAATTGGTTGCAGGGAAACTCCTGCCTGCATTTGTGGTTAAAATTACGAAAGTATCAAACATCTTTCTTGAATGTCCTTTGTTTGCTGCACCGAGACACGAACTGCTCTCTTCTGCTACTGCTGTATTTACCGACAGATGGTTAATTTTTTCAGATTTGCAAAAAGTTGATATTTTTCTGTCCGGATCACAATTTCTAAATGTAACTCAAAATAGTAACTTATTTCGCCAAGTACAATTATTTATCAAACAATCTGGACGTTTTTTTTATTTATTTATAAGTATGAATTTTGTTCTTTTCACTTCGTTTTTTGTTTTGTTTGTTTATTTGTTAATACACTTCCGCCTCATGTAATTATGTACTCTTTTGTGAAGGAGTAAGCTCCCTTGATGAGCTCTTTGAGCTCTTGGAGCTGCAGTATGCGAGTGGGGGAATCTCAAAGACGATCTCGTATGTAGCCGAATCGTCAGTGGTATATCGTCGAGAGTGGTTCGAGAACGATTATTGAGAGAATCAGGCCTGACTTTACAGAAAGCTATCGAGATTTGCAAAGCAGATGAGTTATCAAGACAACAGATGAAGTTGTTTGCCAGTGAAGGAAATGTAAATCAAGTAAAACCGGGCCCATCGAACCGAGTCCAGGACAAAGGCAAAGAAGATAAAGTACAAGAAACAAAGCAAAGCACGCAAAGGAAAGAAGAACCTAAGTGTCGAAATTGTGGTTCGATTCATCCCAAGGGACAGTGCTCAGCTTATGGGAAGCAGTGTCATAAATATCGGAAAATGAATCATTATGCAAAGATGTGCCGATCAAGCAAAGCCGTGCATTCATTTCAACACGAGCCGAGCGAAAGTCATCTATTTCTAGAGACCGTTAAAGTAGAATCAGTCGACAAAATTCGCCAATCCGAAGCAGAACACGTAACATTGTCTCTAAATAACCAAGATGTTCGTTTGAAATTAGATACTGGAGCCGAAGTTAACGTTATACCGTATTCAGCTTTCAAGAGCGTCGCGAGAACGTCAAAGATAGAGCTTAGAAAGCCCAACGCTCGATTGAGCGCCTATAATGGACAAAATATACCAGTCAAAGCTGTCTGCACACTGCAATGTGAACACAAAGGCAAAGTACACCATTTAGAATTCTTCATTACAAGCATAGAGAGCGAACCAGTTCTCAGTATCTCCGCGTGTAAAGAACTTGGTCTAATAAACTTTGTCAGCGCCGTAGATCATAAAGAAGAAACCGAGGCTTTCACGATGAGAATCAAGACAGAGTATCAAGATGTGTTTACGGGAATCGGGTGCTTAGAACAGCCGTATCATATCGAGCTAGATTCAACAGTACAACCAGTAATAGTTCCTCCGAGACGAGTTCCGTATGGTTTGGAGCCTCGAGTGAAGACCATACTAGACGAGATGTGCAGTGAAGGTATTATCATGCCAGTTGATCAACCGACGGACTGGGTCAACGCGATGGTCGTAGTGGAGAAGGAAAACGGCAACCTGCGGATTTGCGTATATAGATCCGAGACCATTGAATAAGGCGATTAACAGAGAGCATTATCATCTACCTACGATTGAAGAAATTACGACAAGGTTGAGCGGAGCAAAGTATTTCTCAACACTGGACGCCAGATCGCGATTTTGGCAGATTGCTCTAGACGAAGAGAGCTCATATTTGACAACCTTTGGAACGCCCTTTGGCAGGTATCGCTTCACTCGAATGCCTTTTGGTATCCACAGTGCCCAGGAAGTGTTCCACAAGAGATTACACCAGCTCCTGGATGATCTTCCCGGGGTCGAAACGGACATCGATGACATTCTTGTGTGGGGCAGATCCGAAGAAGAACACGACGAAAGGCTGGAGAGAACGTTGCAGAGAGCGCTAGCACGACAGAGCAACCTCAAGTTAAACCCAGATAAGTGCAAGATCAGATGTTCCAAAGTTCTGTACATTAGTCATGTACTCACAGGTGAAGGAGTCAAGCCAAACGCCTCCAAGCTAGAAGCAATTACAAGTATGCCAGCCCCCGAGGACAAACATGGCATTCAACGTCTACTGGGAATGGTAAACTATGTGGCGAAGTTTGCACCAAACGTCTCAGAGGTAACCGCACCTCTACGTGAGCTACTCAAGAAAGATGTAGCGTGGCATTGGACAGAGCGCCACGAACAATCATTTCACGACATCAAGCGCATCAGACTTGCATCTGACAGATGTAAGTTCAGGAGTGTTGAAGTATTATGATCCCAAGCTTCCAGTGAGTCTGCAAATCGACGCATGCAAGTCTGAACTGGGTGCAGTATTGACACAAGACGGGTCACCAATCGCCTATGCCTCCCGTTCGCTTACAGAAGCGGAGTGTAAATGCGCTCAGATTGAAAAGGAGCTACTCGCGGTGACGTTTGGCTGCGAACGTTTTCATCAATACATTTATGCCAAGAAAGTAACAGTCGAGATGGACCATAGACCGTTGGTCTCAATTATATCCAAGCCACTCAACAAGGCACCAGCGAGGTTACAGCGCATGCTCCTGCGATTGCAACGCTACGACATTGTTTTAAGGTACAAGCCTGGAAAGGAACTTTACTCTGCAGATACACTCTCGAGAGCACACCTTTCTACCACAGGCGACGAGGACGAAGATCTCGTATTATCCGTACATACAACGACGACAAGTCTACCGGTGAGCGATAAGAAGTTAGCCGAATTACGTCAGGAAACAGCTAGCGATTGTACTATGGTCAAGTTAGCAGTCTTAATCCAAGAAGGATGGCCCAACAATAAGCACAGCGTGCCGAAACAAGTCCGTGAATATTGGCCATTCAAAGACGAACTTGTTGCAGCTGATGGTCTCATCTTTAAAGGTCAGACCATTGTTATCCCTCAAGCACTACGGAAAGATGTTCTCTTACAAATTCATGAAGGGCATCTCGGAATCAATAATGCTTACAACTGCACACGCCGATACTATCGATCGCAGTGAACCTACACTAAAGTATGAGCAATTTCGACACGGGTTCTTCTGCGATCAACCAACTATGAATGCCAAGTTACCTATGTACGGCATCTCTATTTAACGGAATCGACGGAATCAACGGAATCTGCCGGAAATTTGGTTAATCGCTTACTAACAAACGGTTAATAAAATACATTATTTTTTTATCAATCGTGAGCGGGCGTAATCCTAGGTAATGCTGCAATTTGATTGGCTGCGTGAGCGGGCAGTTTTTTACGATATCTGACCACGGTCACGGAATCCTAAATTTAATTTTAAAATTCATTTAAAATTGACCGATTTTCATAACTATTTCGCTTGCCACAGAAAAAATAAATTCAACAGAGAGCTACGGGGATGCAAATGAGTTTTATTATCCAAATGGTTTTGACAACTTCATGTGTAAACAGCGAATTTAAAAAAAAACGCTGCGAAAACTGAAAGCAAAATTTACGAGTTGACATTTATAAAGAAAACAGTTTAAAACGGTAGGAAAAACATACATAAACTTGTGAACACAGTATTTTGAATCACTAAATGAAACTATATAGAAATATATATAAAAAATCATACCACGAGATTAAGATAGAAAAGCTCAATGAAACCTTTTGACACTAAACTGTCTTTCTTCTGTTATCCAACCGCTATACTCAACAAAACCGCTACAAGCTTTAAGTCTTTTACCTTTTAACCAAACATTTTCCACATGCCAACCTCATCGTCTCATGTCCTTGAAACTTGAAATTACAAATGGCTTACTGACAAGCATTTTCGTCTTCAAACTCGAGGACCACACTTTCAATTTTCATGCAGTCAGCCAAATATTGAAAGCGACTTTCCATGCAAGCGAACAGCCAAAAACGAGCAAGCGACGAAGAAGAACGACGAAGAATCTTTATCAACTAAACTTTAAAAACACTTGGACTGCATTTTGACTTCCCTTCGTAACTAGATCTTCGAGTTTTGTGAATGGTTTTTTATGACAAAAAAGGTTCCAAGTTTCCCTGTAAGACTGCATGTCGGCAGTTGTTTACTCTCGAACGATAAACTTTGGACTTTTGAATATCACGTGAACGTCATCTCGATTACGCAACTTAATTCAATTATGTTAATTTCTCTAATTATGTAACAAAAAAATAAATATGTTATTTACCGTTTTGGTCGGTCCGTATAGAAAAATATTTGCCCTCGGTCTCCTTGGACAAATATTTTTCTATACGGACCTCCCAGCCGGTAAATAACATATATTTAATTTACGTTTATTAGCTGAGACTGAAACTGATCTGTCGTCGATACTTCAAGTAAGGTTATTGGATTAGACATATTACGTACATATTACGCGTAATTGTTGAAAGAGATTTTATATTTTTGATTGCTATGATTGCGCAGTGTTAAGTCGGACACAACCTGTGGGTTGATTAACAGAAAAAGATTTTCGATTTTTAATTAAGGATCATAGCAAAACCACCTTTTGAAGCTTGGTTAAATGTAAATAAAAAAATCAGGGGTCTTCATTTATAAAGATATATATATATATATATATATATATACAAGTTCTCTCTGTCTGTTGAACTCATTCTTTGAATCATAAACACGGGTATTTTTATTAAGACGATTACATTTAGCGTTTTCCGCACGCAGAAGGTATACACTGTAAAAACTGATTGGTTGAAACAACCAATTTTAATGGTTGTCTCAGACTCAGACCAATTTTAATTGGTTGAAACAACCTAAACATTTGGTTGAAATAACCATATTTTGGTTGTTTCAACCAATAATTTAAGTTGTTTTAACCTTTAAAAATTGGTCAAAACGTGAGTCTGAGACAACCAATTGAAATAGGTTGATTCAACCAGTCAGTTTTTACAGTGTACTATTGCGTCATGATTGCACAAATGCAACAAATAAATTTTGTAATAAAATTTTGTAGACAAATTTACTAAATATTTCCTGTCATCAGTGCCGAGTAAACACCTTTGCCGCGCGCATGAAATGTCCAAAACATGTATATCTTCCGCCTAAATATTATTTGTGCCGCTAGTAGGAAATTATGTGCGTAAATTTTAGCGTATTTTACGACCCTCGGCTTGCAACCCTCGATACTCGACCAAAACCCAAACTCCTCCAGGAAGACCTAATTTTGAGGGGTAGTGTGGCCGTCTTTCTTACATGCCTTTATTTACTAGGGGATTAGGGATATAAGATTTATATTTTAAAAAAATTGCACAATATTTTCAAAGATGTGTTTTATAGCATAGTCAAAAACATGCGTGAATGTTTAATATGATCTAATTCATATATATGTTGAAGCTTCGAGCTTTAGTTCACTTAGGCAACTGTATGGTTAAAATCCAATATAACTATGAGTTGTCTGTGTGGAATATCCAATCAACAATTTATTTGTTGCATTTGTGCAATCCATGACGCAATAGTACCTTCTACGTGCGGAAAACGCTAAATGTAATCATCTTAATAAAAATACCCGTGTTTATAATTCAAAGAATGAGTTCAACAGACAGAGCACTTGTGTATTTATATCTTTATAAATGAAGACCCCTGATTTTCTTATTTACATTTAACCAAGCTTCAAAAGGTTGTTTTGCTATGATCCTTAGTTAAAAATCGAAAATCTTTTTCTGTTAATCAACCCACAGGTTCCGTTGTGTCCGACTTAACACTTAGTAAATTTAAAATGAGACACGTATATTTGCGCAATCATAGCAATCAAAAATATAAAATCTCTTTCAACAATTACGCGTATATATGTACGTAATATGTCTAATCCAATAACCTTACTTGAAGTATCGACGACCGATCAGTTTCAGTCTCAGCTAATAAACGTAAATAAATGTATTTTATTAACCGTTTGTTAGTAAGCGATTAACCAAATTTCCGGCGATTCCGTTGATTCCGTTGATTCCGTCGATTCCGTTGATTCCGTCGATTCCGTTGATTCCGTTGATTCCGTTAAATAGAGATGCCGACCTATGTATGCCAAGTTAATATCTATGAATGCCAACAGTACTTATATGAAAGCCAAAAGTATAAACAATCAAAGTTATAGCAATATCAAGTTCATTTTAACAAACTGCGTATACTCTACGTATTGTGCTGGGAAGTATTACCTTGAAACTGAATGTCCAAGTCTTCCAGTCCTGAAGTTAGTAACTGACAATTCATACAACAGTGATATAAAGGTAAATATTAGGTTTGTTTTCATTGTTTCATCAACTGTGTGCATTATTGTCTGCTATATGTATTTGTTATCAATCGTTTATTCACAGATTTTGTTCGAGCGCATGTTTATAGTATCAGATACCAGTAACATGTCGCTTGATAATTTACAGTCATTTGAGAAACCAAATAATCTGCAGTTATCTGTAAAAGTTACTGGTAGTAACTCAGAGTCTTATAATTCAGAGTCCAGATCTCGCTATGCAAAATTTATCTTTGCACAATTTATAATGGAACAAAAAAAAGTATCAGATAGTATTAATATAGCCTTAAAAAAAATTCATGGCCAACCTGTAACTGCATCACAAATAAAATCAGATGTAAACAAGTTAAAAGGCTTAATTTGTCAAGATCAGGCATATTTGTTTTTAAGGCAAATTCCAGGCACACCACCCTACTGGCAAAAATTTATGTATGAAGTAGTAGCCATGGTAAAACAACTTGGGATTCCAACATGGTTTATGACATTATCATATGCTGATCTTAGATGGTCTGAATTGTTTCAGATTATAGCTAGAACTCAAGGCAAAAACATGACTGATGAGCAAATTGAAGCTTTATCTTACAATGAAAGATGTTCAATGCTAAACCTTAATCCTGTTGTGGTTGCAAAGCATTTTCAACACAGAGTTGAAACATTTTTCACTGATACGACCACACAGTTGGAGTTGTGAGTTGGACTATTAAACCGTCAACCACCAATTTATTACTCTGGTATTAAATGACTTTATAACATTGAAATATGTGGTATTGATGAAAGTGCAAACAAATTAACACTGGTGTCTGAAGTAAAGGGCTCTACGACCACAAAGTTGGAGTTGGACTATTAAACCATGGACCACCAATTTATTACTCTGGTATTAAATGACTTTAACATTGACATCTGGTATTAATGAAACAGCAAACAAATTAACACTGGCATCTGAAGTAAAGGGCTCCAGACCACACAGTTGAAGTTGTGAGTTGGACTATTAAACCGTCAACCACCAATTTATTACTCTGGTATTAAAGCATTAAATGACTTTATAACATTGACATCTGGTATTAATGAAAGAGCAAATAAATTAACACTGGTGTCTGAAGTAACGGGCCTCTCGGACCACACAGTTGGAGTTGTGAGTTGGACTATTAAACCATCAACCACCAATTTATTACTCCGGTATTAAATGACTTTATAACATTGACATATCTGGTTAAGTATATGTATCAATGCCAAAGTTATACAGTATAATTATGTGAACACCAAACTTATATGTAAGAATGCCAAAAGTATGTACAATTGAACATGGTGATGCTAACTTGACATATAGCAAGACCAGTGCTGTTGCGGCCTTCAGATATTGTTATGCCAGATCTGTGAACACCATATAAACAATTTATTAACAATAACTAAAATATTAAAGTGTAATATGTGCACAAAATGTCACAATACCATACAGATAGTTCGAGATATAGTTAAACCAATGCCATGATGGCTTTCAGTATTATCAATTCTATGTTGTTCCAATCTAGGTTGTCCATGCATGTAAGTTTATAATAGTAGTCAATAAAAAATTGTTCTTTGTAAAACAAGTGAGTGTGCTTTCTAACTAGCTTTCTAGTAACATGTCCTCCTCCACCAATCTCGTTCTCCACATCACCATCCCATTGCCCATGCCTAGACTTTCTCAAAGTCCTTTTCAAACATTTTTGACCTGTCGGTTCCTCGTTGAAAAGGACTTTTCCCACCTGCAGCGCGCCAAAATTCACCGGTGAATTTTTCGACCGGTGACGTAATTCGGGCTAATAATTATATTCACGCTAAATTGCTATGCAAGTGCTATCTTTGGAAGTTGGAGTTAAACAGACTCTTGAAAACGTTTTAGTAGGGGTAGAACCACTTTCCATTGCATGTACGACAACCCGAAACACGTCAAACAGGGCGATGTACATTTCAGCGATTTCCCGCCAGAATATTTAATAAGATTCAAAAACCTGCAGGCGAAACAAGTCCGTCTCTTTCCTCCCGCTTTTCCGCTCTCCCGCCTTTCCACCCGCCCGCAAAAACTAGCGCTAAGAGGCGGACTTGGAGCAAGTCTAGCCCATGCCCAGTAGCCCGAGTTAACGCCTAGCGGGCGTCTTGTTAAAATTTTACTCTTGCCTCTACTGACAGTCTGTATACACTATTTACATGTATATATAAATATATTTCTGAAACTCATTAATAATTCATGAGGAAAATTCAGAGGTTTAATCAATGTCTGTTCACCCCGATACAGAACTGATATCAGTGCCTCTAAATGTGATACAGAACTGTTTAACAAAAGACCAGTTCTGTAGCAATTTATAGTGTACAGACACTTTGATTTCAACTATCTTGAGTGAGGTACGCTGGTAGCATCCTCATACAAAATGAAGATGCAAACATTTGTTGAATAACAAGTGATGATCAGAATGGTTATTTATGGTACATCACTTAGAATATAAAATGTAGGACTAATGCTAAATCAAAGCGCATCACTAATTTATTAATCGTAGCCTAAGCCTATTAAACCTTAATACCTCGAAGGTTTATCAGCTCTTAACATGATGTAACTTAAAACGTGTTTTAGAAGTAATTTACAGAACTTGTGTCCGTTCTGTACCGGGATACATACAGGTACTTGGCTTCACCTCATGTTTATATACCCCCAATACAGAATGGCCACTCATTCTGTAAATAGTACATATACATTATACAGTATATATATATATATAAGTGAGTTTTGGTTCACGAAATGTTAGAGAGTGCTCAATACCATATATAGATAGAGCAAAATACAAAGTATGAAGTATAGTTTTACCTTAAAGTCTTCGCTACCAGAGGTTTCACCCTAAACAGGATCCTAAATGCCTGATGATCCTGTTTAGGGTGAAACCTCTGGTAGTGAAGACTTTAAGGTAAAACTATACTTCATACTTTATATATATATATATATGCAACGCTCACTACCCTTGTGGAAGTTTGAGCACTCTGGGCCCATGCGCACTTCACGCTATCTGAATGTACTTCACCGATGCTGTCCCACATGCGGTTGTCACCGACGATCGCATGTGTATAAGTAATTGGTGAAATTCATTCAGATTATTCCAAGCTACACTGATGAGCTGTTGTACAGCGAAACACCGTGTCTGTAGATATACATACTGTACACTAGTATACACTAGAGGCAAGAGTAAAATTTATATATATTATATATATATATATATATATATATATATATATATAAATGGGGTCACCACTTAATCCTTTAACTCCCACCATGTCAGGCGGTCTTCCCCTAATGAGTAAAATCATCTGGCATTAGACAGAGTACATGTAAAAAATATGGGAATGAAATGGTTAAATGTGGATATCTTCCCAAAATTAATAAGATTTCATGTACAGTACATGTAATTTGTATAGAAAAATAGGGTCACCACTTAATGTGGGTATCTCCCTGAGATTAAAATTATTGACAAATGGGGTCACCACTTACATGTACATGTAATGTGGGTATCACCCTGAAATTAAAATTATAGGAAAATGAGGTCACCACTTAACCCTTTTTTTACTAGGTCACCCTAAACCAGCCACTTTGTTATTTAACTCTGATTTTACTCATCAAATGAGAACCCCTAGGAGGGAAAGGGTTAATGTGGGTGTCTCCACAACATGAAATAAGTGCAGAATGATATCAAAATATTGAGTCACCAGATAGATTGGGTATCTCCCTGAAATTAGAATTATGAAGAAATGGGGTCACCATATCTCCCTGAAATTAAGATTATGGGAAAATGGTGTCATTTAATGTGGGTACAGTATCTTCTGGAAATGAAATATATGAGAGACTCAACGTTTTGACACAAGGTTTTTATCATGTTAGAATGGTTGATAGTTGGGCCTGTACAGTATTTATATTTGTGTGTGTGTCTAATTACCACAACACAATTTCTGTTGCTACAGTATATAAAGGGGATATTACACAGTGGTGAGAAGATATGGATTTTATGTTTGAGTGGCAAGGACAATATCTTACGAGTGAGCACAGCAAACAAGTGAGATATTGCTCTTGCCACAAGAACATAAAATCCATATCTTTGAGAAACCATGTAATGTTCTATTTATTATATGGACAATGAAATTATGCGTGGAACAGGAAGTGATGTTGATAAACTGGGTTTAATGCAAAAACTACAACCACTTGACCTAAAACTCTGAGAAAATACAAATGAAAAATACAACAGCTTTAATATTCGAATACGTCATTTTACGTAAAAAAATGAGAATTTACTTGATTCAAAACTTACAACAAAAGCCATAAATTTTGATTTGTCAATATGTCTCTTGCAAGTGTTACATACGGGAAATACGCCACTCAGTTCCCAGATGTAGTGAAATATGGATTCTACGAGTGTTTTAGTTGCTAGAAAAAAACTCTTCTCCATATAATAATTAAACTGTAATATCCACTTTAATTAGTATGTATCTAATCTACATTAAGTGGTGACTCCATTTTTTTATAATTTTAATTTTGAGGAGATATCCACAAGTTTTGTCAGTGGTAACCAGGGTTTATAATGACAGTTTTTTTATTTAATCCAAAGTAAAAATATATGCCACATGTGTCTTATCCTTGACATGGTTGCCTGCAAAAACTGTTTTGAAACAATTTTATATTGAACAAATTTTTAGATTTTTAATAAGGATTTATATATATTCTCTATAAGTATTAAGCTTAAATTGTATTATGGGCATGTAATAATTATGTAAATACACCACTCGCTTCCCAGATGTAGTGAAATATCGATTCTACGAATGTTTTAGTCATACATGTCCAACATAAGCATCGGATGACGGATCGTAACGATCGGTAAAAGGGCGTTGCAGATCACACGTACCGTATACCATCTGTATTCCGATAGTCACGGACCGACATCACGTGATACAGATGGTAGACACTTAGTAAATATATACGTTTCAGATGGTACGGATCGTACGGATCGTGACATCTGCATTCGGATGGTCACGGATCGATATCACATGATACAGATGGTAGAAATCGAGCATTACACGGCATAATGCCACAACTATATCACAATGTTGCCTCGTTCTTTATAAATCTCAGGCGCACGTCAAGTACGAAATATTCGTGACTCGAACATTACACAGCATAATGCCACTAGTATATCACAATGTTGCCTCGTTCTTTATAAAACTCCGGCGTACGTCAAGTACGAAATATTCGCGACTAGAGCATTACACGGCATCGTGACCATCCGAATACAGATGCCACGGTCTATACGATCCGTACCATCTGAACTATCTGCACTATCATACATATGTACAACATCTCAGAGTCACGTGTATTTACTAAGTCTAAACCACCTGTATCATGTGATGTCGGTCCGTGACCATCCGAATACAGATGCCACGGTCCGTACGATCCGTACCATCTGAACCATCTGCACTATCATACATACAACATCTGAGAGCAGCGTATATTTACTAAGTGTCTACCATCTGTATCACCTGATGTCGGTCCGTGACCATCGGAACACAGATGCTACGGTACGTACGATATATAGCTCGTTTTAGTTGCTAGTAAAATACTCTTCTCCGTATAATAAACTGTAATATCCATTTTAATTAATATGTATCTAATCTACATTAAGTGGTGACTCCATTTTTTCATAATTTTAATTTTGAGGAGATATCCACAAGTTTTGTCAGTGGTACGTAACCAGAGTTTATAATGACAGTTTTTTTATTTAAACCAAAGTAAAAATATACGCCATGTCTTATCCTTGACATGGTTGCCAGCAAAAACTGTTTTGAAATTTATATTGAACAAATTCTTAGATTTCTAATAAGGATTTATATTATATATTCTCTATAAGTATAGCTTAAATTGTATTATGGGCATGTAATAATTATATATATAATTTGATCATGTGTAATATACAGTAAAGAGCCTTTTTCAGGGAATGACATTTGTCCTTGTACACCACCAACGCGGGGGTTATCACGTCAAGTGAAAATGATGTATTTGTGTATTCTAGTTAAATTCTGGCCAATTGTAACTATACTAAGTTCTATTTCTTTCTTTGTTTTGTTTTTTTCAGTTCCTTAGTACTTTCCATCATTTGGATTAAATGATACTCAATCTGCTTTACTACTGTCATAGTTTTCCTATTGACTTATTTTGAAGACGTCGGTGAATTTACTTTTGAAAGACCAAAATATAAGGAAGAGTGCTTCAGTGCATGTTATATTGCCAAATTCGAGAGCTTGATACTGACGTTTTTAAGCAAAAACCATCGTCGGAGTAAACGGTTGATCAGAGTGAACATGCATGGCTTATTCTTGCAAATTGTGTGTATTAATTGTATATTTACGATGGCCCGCAATGGTAAAACACAACTCCAAAATTTCGATGTTGACTGCTCATAAATAGATTATTTGCCTACAGTACAACCAAAAACTGTTGCTTTTACTTATTACATGTATATCCAACTACAGTAGGGGAAATACATAACATCACATTCTCTTTCAATGATAGAAGAGCAAGTGGGCCTTATAGTATTCCTACGTTTATACTAAAAATATTGAGTAATGGACAGTTATATTATATTCTTAATATAATATTCTTTGAGATATTATTTAATTTTTTCCCTATCAGGTATACATGTACCCTGGTACATTAAAGACCATTATGTTCTACATTAAATATGCCCCCCTTATAAAATATTGGGGGGGGGGGGCGCCTCCTACGCCCCTGAGTGAAGCCCAACCAATAAAAACACTTGCCTAACAGATTTAGCCCCCTAACAGATTTATAGTAATCGAAATATATAGAGAATAATACATGAATGCGCGGGTCAACACGAGAAATAAATTTCATATTTCCAAGCATTCATGTATTGTTATGTTTATTATATAAAAAACAGTCCTTTTCCCCCACAAAAATAGAGCAGTAAACTCTAATACGTTTCACGATAATCGACACATGTGAGATTATCATAAATAATCACATGTGAGATTATCATAAATAATCACATGTGAGATTATCGTTTTTATTGGTGGCGGAAACATCAATAAAACACCGCTCTATTTTATATAATAAAGTAAGGTTAGATATACTGCCGAAACAGAGAACGTAGGAGTCTAACGTTTCGAGCGAAGGCCCTTGCTCTGCAGAGAGAAGGGTCTTCGCTCGAAACGTTAGACTCCTACGTTCTCTGTTTTGGCAGTATACCCAACCTTACTATATGTACTATGTACTATGTATATATATATATATATATATATATATATATATATATATATATATATATATATATATATATATATATATATATATATATATATATATATATATATAATAGGTTGCGTCTTACGCACGCTGTGATTGGTCAATTACCGTGTTTATATCAGGCTATGTAAACACGGTTGTGATGTCACGGCACATTTTTTAGCCTTATTTCATAAAAGAAATAGAAAATGGATGCCCTGTGTTTATATAACCTGATGCAAACACTCGAGTGAGTTGGGAGAATTCGAAAGTACTTATGTAAACCCTCGCCTACGGCTCGGGTTCACATAAACTTTCGATGATTCTCCCAACTCACTCTCGTGTTTGCATCAGGCTATATAAACACGGGCGGCC
Source organism: Paragorgia papillata (assembly GCA_035771165.1). Lineage (NCBI taxonomy): Eukaryota > Metazoa > Cnidaria > Anthozoa > Scleralcyonacea > Coralliidae > Paragorgia > Paragorgia papillata. The sequence goes on along the minus strand of JAWNZC010000213.1, from coordinate 1,348,143 downwards.
ATTTTCTATTTCTTAAATATATATATATATATATATATAAGTGAGTTATGGTTCACGAAATGTTAGAGAGTGCTCAATACCATATAGATAGAGCAAAATACAAAGTATAAAGTATAGTTTTACCTTAAAGTCTTCGCTACCAGAGGTTTCACCCTAAACGGGATCATCAGGCGACTGGAAAATATCGGTTAGTGGGCTGCTTAAATGCGTTAGTTGGGGCGTGGGTGTGGGCGTCGAAACGTCCGGCGCATTCATTTGGAGCGTGGGTGTGGGCGTCGAAACGTTGCGCGCATTCCTTTGATTGTTTAGGTTGTTGATCCGAAATCTATTTTTGTGCCGACACGTCGAAACTATTTCTGATCTTTTGTTGAGTAAGAGTTGTTTGTCTGCCTTCATGATGAAAAGTTTTTCGTCCAAACATAAATTGCATCTTTTTGATCCTCCCGTGTAAGAAATTGAGTGTTTTAGTATAGACCAGTTTATGTCGAAACTTTGTTTTTTTTCTTTTAGATTCCAAATGTATTTCGAAAGTTCCGTCTCATTTGAATACTTAGAATACCAGAATAAAAAGTATTCAAATGAGACGGAACTTTCGAAATACATTTGGAATCTAAAAGAAAAAAAACAAAGTTTCGACATAAACTGGTCTATACTAAAACACTCAATTTCTTACACGGGAGGATCAAAAAGATGCAATTTATGTTTGGACGAAAAACTTTTCATCATGAAGGCAGACAAACAACTCTTACTCAACAAAAGATCAGAAATAGTTTCGACGTGTCGGCACAAAAATAGATTTCGGATCAACAACCTAAACAATCAAAGGAATGCGCGCAACGTTTCGACGCCCACACCCACGCTCCAAATGATTGCGCCGGACGTTTCGACGCCCACACCCACGCCCCAACTAACGCATTTAAGCAGCCCACTAACCGATATTTTCCAGTCGCCTGATGATCCCGTTTAGGGTGAAACCTCTGGTAGCGAAGACTTTAAGGTAAAACTATACTTTATACTTTGTATATATATATATATATATATATATATATTGGACAACATAATTTTTTTTAATTTTTTTGATTTATAATAATAACCAGACCATACCAGACACAGTGCTACAAAGCGGTGCCCTGTGGCGTTCAAAACATCGCGTTAAGAATGTCCCGTCAAAAATGTCGCTTGCTATTGATTCCGAACGAACGAACGAACGAACGAACGAACGAACGAACGAACGAACGAACGAACGAACGAACGAAGTCACAAGCGGTTTGAAAGTTAGCTGCGCCCGCAAGCTAACTTTCAAGGCACCGCAATATTTTAACAGGGAGCCCATGTCACCAAAGTGTTTTTCAATAGGTACCTATAATAACAATAATACGGGGTAACACAAATGAAATATGAAGTAAATACAAGATAACAAGATATGGTTATATATATATATATATATATATATATATATATATATATATATATATATATATATAATAGACGTTTGGTGGTCGTTCGTCAAGCTCAATTACTCAGAAAAGATTTTAGCGTTTGCATGAGAATAAGATGTAGTTAAAGTGATATGATAAGTTGTACGTATACATGTGCATGTGGTACGATTGCGAACTTGGTGTAATGTAACAAACGTTTGGTGGACGTTCGTCAAGCTCAATCAGCCCGGGGGCCGTCTTCTTCGTGATAAATTAATTTATGTTTTCCCCAGTCAGTCTTACCTTTAGGTAAGTGCAATTTGGTGTTGTTTCTAGTATGGTATCGGTGGAAATTGCTATTTGGTATAGTAGATCAACTTTGAATCAAAAACGTTGTTCAGACATTTAATGTTACTGTAGACCTTCGGGTTACGTTTTGGGGAAAACATAGCGCTCCGTCCATTTATTGCATATACCAAAACCTAGCTACACATTCGAAAGCTGATATACTGGGCTACAAGACTGCATCAAAACACATTTGGTTATTTAGTTATGAACACAAACAAAAAATAGCGCTTCTGTTTATAAAGGTTTTCATTCCAATTTGAAATATACTATATACTATAAGTGAACAACTAGGTAGATAAATATCATAGCAAAAAAAGGGTGTCCGGGTTTGTAAAAATTCCAAATACTTTTAGAGTTATAATTGTCAGTTGTTTGCTGTACAAGCTGTGTTAGTTGGTAATACTCAGAGAAACTCTGAGCTCTAAGCGGGACTCGAACCCAGCTCAGAGTTTTTCTAGAGCTCAGAGCTCTTCTGATTATTACCAACTAACATAGCTTGTACATCAAACAACTGACAATTATTACTAACATCAAACTGCAATTTCTGAAACTAACTTTTAGAGTTATCGAATTTTTACTATCACAGCTAACACAGGAGGTTGAATGGGCTTGCATAAAAGGCCGTAAAAAGATAACTATTGAAAATTTTACAATTCCCAGACACACTTGTCACCAGAATGTTAAGTTACTCGAATATCAATTTTTAGACGATTCTGATAAATTTGTGTTCACTTATAGCCTTTTAAATTTCTTACTTTAGTTCAGTATATTTCTTTCAGGAAAAGCCGTGTGAAAGAAACCTCTTGTCACTTTTTTCCTTGCTTAGAAATAAAAAAAACATTTCCGGAATCTGAAAGCCCTCATAAAGTGCTTCACTTTCAGCGAATAAAAAAATTAAAAACACTATGGTTTGGAGGTCTGCAGTAACCCTAAAAATACAGTTACAGCGATGCTCGTGACGTCGATCGTTTATTCAAGAGTATACAGAATTATATTAATAATATTACAGAATACCCTAGAATGGTAATTTTTATGGAAAAATTTATGTGTTTTGATATATAGTATAAATGTTACCAATCAGCCTGAAAAATTTGAATTCAAAATACTATTATTAATTAACGGATGCATGACAGCTACTTTGTATCAAATTACCAACTTAGAGTTCCCGAAGAGGAACTCTTCTAGGGGGGTCCGGGGGCATGCCCCCCCTGGAAATTTTTGAAATTTAGAGTCTCCAAAATGCCATTTTCCTGCATCCTGAGGGGTGAATTTTAAGATCACTGAAGGTCATAAAATATCATAAAAACTAGTTAAAATACAACACATTTCTGACATTTTCAAATACAATTAATATGGAAAATTTTGTCAGGAACTACAAAAAGATTTTTCGTCACGACATAATCTTATCAAAATAAAAACTATTTAACTAATATAAAGATTTATCTATTAGTATACCTGTTTATTTATATCTCTGGTAATAGCCTGAGTCCGAAATCTTCCTTTTATATCTTAATTGCTTCATTCTTTGCTCATTTATTTCGGTATTACTGGGGGGAGGGGGTAGAGTATACGTATGTCAAACAATGTGAACCAACACATCACCCCATCTATATGCGGTTTACACTCTCTATATATAACACCAGTTTAGCCGAAAATACCCCATTTTTGGAAAAGATGGAAGGAATAAGTCAAATTGTCTGCAATTTTCAGATAAGTTTACCTTTACCAAGATAAAACTTTAGTTAAAATATCAAGAGAAACCATGAAGTCAAACAATGTGAACCAACACATCACCCCATATATGCGGTTTTTACTCTCTCTATATATAACACCTTTAGCCGAAAATACCACATTTTTGGAAAAGATGGAAGGAATCAATCAAATTTTCTGAAATTTTCAGATTAGCCTACCTTTACCAAGATAAAACTTTGGTTAAAATATCAAGAAAAATTATATAGTCTCCCTTCAGATTTTAGACTTCATGTCGTTTACATGGTACAAATTTGAACACAATTACCAAGTGCCAAGTTAAAAGTATGGTTAAAGTATCATAAAAACTGATTATAAACTGATAAAGTCAGACAATGTCAACCAACTTATGCGCACGTCCGTGATATGCAGTTTATATTCTATATATAACACGTTTATTAGCCGAAAATACCTCATTTTTTGAAATGATGGAAGAAATCTGTCAAATGGTCTGAAATTTTGAAATGAATTTACTTTTACCAAGTTAGAACTATGGTTAACATATCAAGAGAAACCATGAAGTCGAAGAATGTGCATGAACCAACACATATATAAAACCTTTAGGCCTAAAAAACACTTTTAGGAAATATTGAATAAATTAGTCAAATTTCCCTAAATTTTGAAAAGAGTCCACTTTTACCAAGTTACTGACTATGGGCAAAATATCGAGAGAAACCAAGAAGTCAAACAATGTGAACCAACACAACACCGTCGTATGCAGTTTAATTATACTCTCTATTTAACGTCTTTACTATCCAAAATATTTCATTTTTGAAAAGAAGGAAGAAAAGTGTCAAATTTTCTGAAATTTTGATGTGCAAGTACTTTTACCAAGTTAGAACTTTAGTTAAAATATCAAGAAAAATTATGAAGTCAGACAATGTTGACCATGCACCACAGTTATATGTAGTTTATACTCGCTATACAAGACATTTAGGTCAATATGTACCTATTCGAAATCGAAGGCGTTTTCTTGTTGAAAATGATACAACAGTGTTGGCCATGCATGACCACATGATCATTATTATCTTCGCCATTATCATCATCATCATCATCATCATTATCGTCATCATCCCATCCTGAATGTAACCGTCATTGTCATCGTCGTCATTATCATCTTACTTATGATAATATCATCCTGTTCTTCATTATCATTATCATTATCATTATCATATTATTATCATTATTATTATTATTATTATTATTATTATTATTATTATTATTAGTTATTATGATTATGATTGTTGTTGTTGATAGATATATACATTTAATATATTTAGATAATGCGCTATAAAAATCTGTATGCACGTATATTGTATACACAAGATTATATTAGCAAGAAAGACTATATTATATAGACTATATAATATTATATTATATGTAATATTTATAAACCGCGCAGGAGGGCTTTATCGGATATAAAACACGAGGCGATATCGATAGCCGAGTGTTTTAGAGCCGATAAAGCCCGTACTGCAAGGTTTTTAAATGACTTCTAAAAAGAATCACTTCATTACGTTCATTGGCGTAGTAATTTTGAAAATTAAGCTTATCTCAGCCGTTAAAAACCAGCGAGAAACTTAGAGCGAGTCTATATCACATATATAGATCCGATACGCTCATGATTTTTCTTTGTGTTTTCCTCATGAATTATTAATGAATTTTAGAAGACTATATAATATTATATTCTTTTAATGAAGGTTACTTAAAAATATATTTGCCACTGATCGTTCTCAGAAAATTGTATTTAAGTGCTTGGTTATTTAACTTTATACGGTTGCCGCTATATATAAATTATAAATGGTATATATTTTTAGAATTCTCAGTAAAGTATGACACCCAGACAGTCATCCTGAATAAATATTCGGTGCACGTCTGAGACAGCATGACTGCTTCTTAAAAGACTTTTAATACGCGTCAAACCCGACCGTTTCAGGACCTTCAGAGAATGTTGATTATCATTGCGCGCGTATTCCGTAGTGAAGTAAAGCGCTTGATTTATAAGCTTGCCTAATATATTATATTTTCAGAGTATGAGAGTTCACGCTCAGACTACATGCACTAGCTATCAAGCTATGCTCAGACTTAGATATCTTGACTTATTATGCATTTATCCTCTCTTGCTATATTAAACATGCAGTAACTTAAAGAAATCGATTATTGAGTGGCAAGTTGTTTCAATTTGTATCACCCTTACTGAACTCATATACTTCAACTCATCAAGTCTTGATCAAGACATCAACTTTTATATAAATTCCAAAAGCAAAGCCAAAGATTTTGTGCTCTTTACCGATCTTATATTATAGCCGATGAGATTGAGAAGTGTCAATATAATCGAAAGGTCGTATTACACTTGCTATGAAGAACATATAAGGCGATATATGCCCTATATGGCATGGGCCCTCTCGTGTATTTGGGTCCTTCTCATGTGTATCTTCTCAGGTACTGGCACTGCCAAGTATAATAGAGTTAACACCTGCATGCACTTTACTTACCCGTATGGTTGGTTAGGTGCAGACGGGGGGGTTCACCGACTTACCAGACGCTTGTTATTACTTGGATTCAGGTCAGGATGCCCTGTTGTGATCTCCAATCTTGACCTGACCACCAAAAGTGATATATCCTACATAAATCGCCCATCCAAGTAATCTATTCTTGGTGATCCCACAACTGCACCAAACCACTGATACCATTTTTATCCGAAGATACCCAGATATCCTACAACGCCGATTCACATCCGAGTATGCTGAGCTGCACCCCGTATGCTGTAGCGCTCATTTGGTGTCGTCTCGAGGTATGCCGACATGCCAATCTGGGGCTGCAACCAGTGAATGCCAATCTGGGGCTGCAACCAGTGAATGCCAATCTGGGGCTGCACCCAGTGAATGCCAATCTGGGACTGCACCCAGTGAATGCCAATCTGGCACTGCACCCAGTGAATGCCAATCTGGGACTGCACCCAGTGAATGCCAATCTGGGACTTGCACCCAGTGTATGCCAATTTCTGGGACTTGCACCCAGTGTATGCCAATTTCTGGGACTGCACACAGTGAATGCCAATCTGGGACTTGCACCCAGTGTATGCCAATCTGGGACTGCGCCCAGTGAATGCCAATCTGGGATTGCGCCCAGTGAAAATCTGGGACTGCACCCAGTGAATGCCAATCTGGGACTGCCCCAGTGAATGCCAATCTGGGATTGCGCCCAGTGAATGCCAATCTGGGACTGCACCCAGTGAATGCCAATCTGGGACTGCTCCAGTGAATGCCAATCTGAGACTGCACCCAGTGAATGCCAATCTGGGACTGCAACCAGTGAATGCCAATCTGGGGCTGCAACCAGTGAATGCCAATCTGGGGCTGCACCCAGTGAATGCCAATCTGGGACTGCACCCAGTGAATGCCAATCTGGCACTGCACCCAGTGAATGCCAATCTGGGACTGCACCCAGTGAATGCCAATCTGGGACTTGCACCCAGTGTATGCCAATTTCTGGGACTTGCACCCAGTGTATGCCAATTTCTGGGACTGCACACAGTGAATGCCAATCTGGGACTTGCACCCAGTGTATGCCAATCTGGGACTGCGCCCAGTGGATGCCAATCTGGGATTGCGCCCAGTGGAAATCTGGGACTGCACCCAGTGAATGCCAATCTGGGACTGCCCCAGTGAATGCCAATCTGGGATTGCGCCCAGTGAATGCCAATCTGGGACTGCACCCAGTGAATGCCAATCTGGGACTGCCCCAGTGAATGCCAATCTGGGATTGCGCCCAGTGAATGCCAATCTGGGATTGCGCCCAGTGAATGCCAATCTGGGACTGCACCCAGTGAATGCCAATCTGGGACTGCCCCAGTGAATGCCAATCTGAGACTGCACCCAGTGAATGCCAATCTGGGACTGCACCCAGTGAATGCCAATCTGGGACTGCACCCAGTGAATGCCAATCTGGGACTGCCCCAGTGAATGCCAATTTCTGGGACTTGCACCCAGTGTATGCCAATTTCTGGGACTTGCATCCAGTGTATGCAAATTTCTGGGACTGCACCCAGTGAATGCCAATCTGGGACTTGCACCCAGTGTATGCCAATCTGTGACTGCACCCAGTGAATGCCAATCTGGGATTGTGCCCAGTGAATGCCAATCTGGGATTGCACCCAGTGAATGCCAATCTGGGACTGCCCCAGTGAATGCCAATCTGAGACTGCATCCAGTGAATGCCAATCTGGGACTGCACCCAGTGAATGCCAATCTGGGACTGCACCCAGTGAATGCCAATCTGGGACTTGCACCCAGTGTATGCCAATTTCTGGGACTTGCACCCAGTGTATGCCACTTTCTGGGACTTGCACCCAGTGTATGCCACTTTTCTGGGACTTGCACCCAGTGTATGCCAATTTCTGGGACTTGCACCCAGTGTATGCCAATATCTGGGACTTGCACCAAGTGTATGCCAATCTGGGACTTGCACGCAGTGTATGCCCATCTGGGGTTGCACCCAGTATGCTAGAACTGCCGTTCTGGGGGGTTGCGCCCAGTATGCTAGACTGCCAGTCTGGGGCGGCACCCAGTATGCTAGACTGCCGATCAGGGGGTTGCACCCAAAATATGCTATTGAGCCCATCAAGACCCCAAAAGAAGGGAGGGGGTAGGCTGATAAGCAGACAAATCCACCAACCGAGTATAAGAATCTGCGTTGGGCAGTCGAATATGTTCGCCGAGTCGAGCCAGCCAGACCTTGGCACATCAATTCCCTCGTCCTATTTGTCCGAGCTGCGATGTCAGCCGCGCTAGCAAATCTTGAGGTATGATCACGGGTGTCGGGTTGGCTTGCGGTGCCAGTCGGAAGAACGCCTGCATGTTAAAACGAGACAAAGTATCAGCCACCACATTAGTTTTACCTGGGACATGTGTAGCCATCAATTTGAAATTATATCGCGCAGACACCAGAAAAAGCGCGCGAAGGAGGTGCATGATCTTGTCATCTTTTGAAGTGCCGGACGTGATGACAGCAACTGCGCTCTCGTTGTCGCACAGGAACTGAACGCGTTTACGAGACCAACCACGACCCATTAAACCATTCGCCATTGTAATAGAACCCGTAACCTCTGCTTCCCGACGCATCATGATCAGATGCGAGAGACAAATTAGGCATTGGGGCCCACTCTGGCAAGTCGAAGAAATATACGCCATCCCACGTGGGTAAGAATTCCCGCCACCACGTGATATCCAGCTGACACTGCTTATTTAAGCGTAAAGAAGGACGGAAACGGTTCGCGCCTTTTAAGAGATCCAATAAGCGTCTGATAAATGTCCGACCGCACGGCACCACTGAGCACGCATGATTCAACTTACCCACCAAAGACTAGAGATCTTTAGGCTTACACCATTTTTTTTTTGTCGCCCCACTCGAGTAGCAGCTGGATAAATTCGCTATGCTTATCAGGTGGCAGTCGTGCCGACATTGCGATAGAATCTAACTCGATTCCCAGGAAGACAATGCGGGTGGTAGGTCCTTCGCATTTTTTTCGGCGATAGAGAGATGCCAAGGTGTTGCGCGGCGTGATTGATGGCTTTCAGCCGAGTCGCGCATATATCCGTACCTGCGGGGCCTAAGGTAAAATAATCGTCTAAATAATGTAAAAGTTCGCGAACGCCGTAATTATGACCCAAAATCCACTCAAAGAGGTCGGCTAGACTATTAAAAATACCAGGTGCCGAGCGTAAGCCGAAGGGAAGAGACAAGTCGACATAGTACTGTCCTTTCCACTGCATGCCCAACAAAAACCTGTCCGATGGATGAACAGGGATTATGCGATAAGCGCTTCGAATGTCAATCTGCCCAGGGCGCTATAAAACACGGGCGGGGAAACGCGCACATAATTTGGCGAACTATGTGTGATGCATCAAAGGACTGGCACGAGCGCGTTTGGGCTCTGAAAATCAACAAAAACACAATTTGAATGGCGACCAAAAAGATAAAGAGTACCCGAGATAAATTCCTCTTTTTGAAAAGGAAGAAAACTTATTACTGCCATTAGAAACACAAATAAAGAGCAAGTAACTCCTTCAGATTAAATTTGTTTTAATTATATATTGTCAAGGATTTATTTTAGATTAATAAAAGCACAATTGTTTATCGGGAGAGTTGAAAATATTCCTAAAAATTTACAATTTTTGAAGGGCGCACGCCGTTAAAATCATGTTTTCTTTGCGAATCGGTTGACAAAAGTGAATTTGAATACACCAACGTAAAGACAATTAAATAGGCTTTCGAACTGACATAGTCACCGAACGTGCTTTTTTGTGCTTTTTTCGTAAAATTGACATTTCGCCAACCCATTTTTGAAAATTTTCCATTCTCGCCACTGACTAGCTTTATAAACTGAAAAACTGCTAACACTTTCAAGTTTAAAACCCCTTGCTTCTTTTAAAGAGCAATCACATGAATATATACACAGTACTAAAACCCTGTTGCCAATAGTGTTAAACATACGAGGAGAACTTTTAAAACAAATTTCAACCAAATGATGTAAATAAAAATGCCAAAGTTTACTACAAGTCTGCATCACTATGTCTGCATGCGACTCAAGCTAGTTTACGACGGTAAAAACAAGATTATAGTATTCTTTGTTTGCCAAATTTTATGTCCACAGAAATACTATAGACGTTAACAACAGGCTTGCTCAAATTTTAGCGGAAAGCATTTAAAAGAAACAATAAAAATCGAGAATGTTTTCGGCTTTGTGTTTATATCCAGAGTAAACAATCTTATGCAGTTCAGCATATTTTGTTTTATAGATAATATCGTAACACTTAAAGAAAAAAACATGAAACTAAAAAACGCTCTTACGTCCATGCATGCAGATTAACATTATATATGTGTACGAGAAACTGGTAACTACAATTATTGCATTTTGCGACAAAATTCGATCATACTAAGCTTAACTTATATCTGAAAATTATATTACAGTTGTCGAACGGCCGAAGACAGTACTCTAGTCAAATTTACAGCACAAGCGACCAACAACGTACGATAATATAGTTATAGATATTTTACATGCAAAAAGAGTACTGAAGTGTCTCTTACCATCTACTTCTCGGTCTCCGTCTTAAACACATCTGATCAGTCAAGTCCATTATTTACAGATTTCAGTAAGATACAGTTGGTAATCACGGCCGCTTGAAGTTTGACTATTTTTTTTGTAGCTTCTAAAGTTTGAGATTCATTCAAGACTATAACTAGTATGTATAGGAAAATAGTTCATCAAAATAACATTTATAGAGCAAATAAAGCAAGATTACGACTTAAAAAAAGCTGGAAACGACACATATACTTGATAGCATGGAGGTTTGACTTTCAGACCACAGGTACAGTCTTCGGCTTCGTCTTGAGGTATCTGAATCAGCCATATAAACAGGCAATTATAGTGAATCTTTTTTTTTTTCATCATTATTGTAATTTTTAATGCGGAGGTTTCTTAGCATCTTCTTTCAATTCAGCCGTCTCAGTTTTCTTCGCTCATGGTTTCTTCCAGCCTAGACATAGGCTTTTCCGTGGCTGAGCTGTGACCTATGGGACTGGGAACTAAATTCGCTTCATGACGTAAGCAGAGTTAATGCTCTGGAAAAGCCTAGTAGATTTGCCAAATCCCAGATCATTGTATTTGTTCATTTTTCTCACAGTTACAAGTCTTACAACCATCGGCATCGAGCCACCACTTAAATATCAAATCTATATTTTACAACCATAATATTAAGTTAAAATTATATTCAGCAATTGTCCTCTGATCGATTCAATTCAACTTCACGCTCTGGATTCGACTCAACTTCACGCTCTGGATTCGACTATTAGACACATGAAAATATGACATCTTTCAAGCGTAAAATACTCCTGGCAAATATATTACCATTTCAGAATCATCTTCAGAGAAAACGTCAACAGAAAATCATGAAGCATTGGCCACGCATGTGGCGAACGTTTACATTTATACACTCACGAGTTCACCTTCATTTGACATAAAATGCATTCGATTCGTTCGGGAAATCAAATAACTTTCACAGAATGCCAGGAATACTCGATTTATATCGTAAATGCTTCAACAATACCTTGAACTTCCATTAACTCGACAAAAGTATCAATAACTTGAGATTTGGCGCCACCAACTTTGAGAATCTAGAGTGGGGCAGTTTTGGGGCAGTTTTGATTGGGAAATCTACTAGGCCTTATATTTCCCGTTGTCTCTCCCCAGTCCTTTCGGCCCAGGCCACCAAATAGGAAATAGAAGGCCTAGGTCTAGGCTGGGTTTCTTCTACTTTCGAAAATGAAATTTAAAAATCGAAGCTCGAAGTGATATATGCGGGGGGTACGCGCATCACACATAGATCAGGGCTCCCATTGCCGTTTCCCCGCCCGTGTTTTATAGCGCCCTGATCTGCCCATTAACGCTCCCTTTCCTGTTTTGACAATTAGATCTATCGCATCTTTAACTCGGCAATACTGCAGGCTAAATTCATCTTTCTTTATACCGTCATTGATGCTATGTTCGAATGGGTAAGAGAGATCCAGAAGAAGTCGCCAGCCCTTGCCCTTTTTTTTGAATAACTCCAAAGCGACTAACATGCAAATTCGTTATCGGACCATGTAATACGTAATTTACTTTCCGGCGATCCGGATGCGCAATTAATTGCGTCTCTAAGTTCGTTATGTTTATTGGTGAAACCACGTGGGCTTTTGGCAAAAGTTTGTTAAGCTGCCAAGGTGGTGAAATGACTCTTGCATAGTTTCCAAGTTCTACCGATTTTTGTTCATTTTGAGCGACCTCTGCGCTCGCGATCTCGGCCTGCTGGGGAACGTTCGCGATAGTTTCGACAGTTGATTGCCCGATGGGGTCCACCACCTCGATTGCAGCTGTGACGAAATCTACATGTTTCTCGCGGGCTGCTACACGAACCTGTATTCCACGTTCTGCATAATTCGCTCGCCTTATTGTCGCCCCACGCTTCGCGACGCCTCGCCCCTTGTGTCGTGGCCCTCCTGTCGCTAAAACCGATTGAGGTATGATAGCTATACAAATCGGGCTTCATTTGGCTCCAATCTCTGAGGTTCGACGCTGCGGCTTCGAGGCGAAATGCGCGATCGTAATTATACCAACACCTGCCGCTGTAACGCTTGGCCATGCGTATAATGAGCGCCAAGTAAGCAAGCAGATCGCGCGAACGACCGGGAAAAGAAGTTGAAATCACTGCCACGTAGCTAGTAAAGCACTCCACCCATGTCAAAATATCTGACACCTCTTGCCTCTTTCGCGCGGTGACTTTAGTAACAGGCACGATCGAGCACCCTTGACTTCGATGGTAAATGAAGGCAATTCGGTCGTTGGGGCCTCTAAATTTTCTGGGAGAAGATCGGCCATCTCGAGAAACTTGTTTTCTAGTAGCTATTGTCGAAACGACTTTCGGTGGGATTGGCGGGCGTCCCGGCCCAAGAATAACCGCAGTTAGCTGCCCGGAGGAAAACGCTTGGCAATTTTGATCAGTTGTGAAATTCAAGCGCCCCGTTTCGCCTATGTTTGCCCGAATGTTAGAGTTCCCTGCCTGATTCACCAGACTTAGCCCCACCGCGGTCGACTCTGGGTTCGCAATACCAACAAATGAAGGAGCAGTTAACATACCTTGCTGTGACGGCTGTGAATCGCTGGTCATACCTGAACGAGCCATGTCTGCGACTCCATATCTTTTCTCCGCGCCGCTTCCCGGGATGGTGTCGCCAAGTTGCTCGAGAGCCTGGATTCGTCCGTGTTGAGGTTCGCGGGATTGTTGATCGGGCGTACGTCCTGACTGTGGTCCATTCGCTTGCGCTACGGCTTGCGCTACCACTTCCACGAGGCCAGCTTGGAATTCAGTTGATTGCAAGGCAAGTGACCAATCGACGCTTGTTCGTGCGTGCGTCGTACCACCACTGCTACTTTCTCCGTCGTTCCCCGTCTCCATTTATATTTTCGAAAATTTCTTACTTCTTGTATGCTACGTCTTCGCTGTGCCGTCAACAGGCGCAATGATCTGCCAAGCGTGGTGTGCCTCTCTCATATCGCATTCTCGCCCCAAGCCCTGCGCAGTTCATTAGTTGTTAACCTTGGTTATCTAATAACCTCATATACGGGCTGACCCGTATTAACTACGCATGCGTAGAACGAATATCTTGCGTGTAAACGTCATCAATACACGGCCGACAGGCTGCACACTTCAGCGAGAACACCCCGAGCTCAAAGTCAAACATCTCCGCTCAAAATCGTCTCTCGACCATAATTCTTCCACGAGCGCATAGCACGAATGTTGGGCTTGCCATAGAATACGGTTTGTTGACAACTCGTGGAATTTTCGCGATGTACGAAGCCATTACCCTTCTCAAATTCATCAGTTTCAAATGTCCTCAGAACTCACTTGAGCCAGCACGCACGTGGACTGCGAACTGCCCCATGAAAGTGGCCGATTTTCTATGCAATTTCCGATCGTGTCAAAATGGCTGAATAAAAACGAAGGTGAAATGACTGAAATCAACTGTAAATAATTGTAGGGTAAAATAATTCCAACAATAAACATTTTAAGTTATCATGGAACACGACACATGTATTTCGTGCTCAATTGGAGTCATTGGTGATTCTGGTGTGGGAAAATCGTTAATTGTTCGTCAGTTTGCTGGTGAGAATGGGAACGTCCAAGAGAAATTATCTGGAGCGAAGTCATATTTTGACGCGACAAAAGTAATAGAATTGGGTAAGTTGTATATTGAAGGCCCCAGTTACACTATACCGCATTGTTGTTCGTAACAGATTGCCCAGACGTCCCAATCCGACATGAAAACAATCCCGTTTACAGTAATACGTTCTTGTTTATATTGACACACTCGCATATTGTCAGTAATTAGTCAGAGATAAATAATTTTGTCACCGTGCTGAGATTGTATATCGATTTGTGTACTTCTTGTTTTGAAATGCTTAATTGATGAAAACCTGCAGTACAAAATTCAAAATTTTACAAACTTTGCTCTAAATAGTTACATGTGAATTTGCCACAACCGACCACAGGGACCTTTGAAAGAAATGTTGTGATTAACAAATGCGATCACCGCCAAACTGAAAAAACGATGGGTTTAAATGCCTGGCCAAACGCTTTCAACGTTTCATTCAACAGTGTTCAACATTGTTGAATTCAACCGTGATTCAACATGTTGAAAGCATTTGGCCACCCTGTTGAATGATGTTGAACGTTGTTGAATGGTGTTGACTGGTGTTGAATGATGTTGAACGAAATTTGAACATGTTCAAATTTTTGTTCAACACGCATTCAACAATGTTGAACGATGTTGCATGAAATGTTGAAAGCATTTGGCCAGGCCTTAAAACTACTGTTTGCGTCACAGATAATCCCATATTCTGCTGCAAATATCAACCAATATTATTACAAAACAATTAGACAACTCACCCTCATATTCTAGGGCAGATAGTCAACTCGGCTTCGCCTCATTGACTAAACTCAGGTGGAGTGGGCAAACTCTGGTGGAGTGGGCAAACTTGGGTGGAGTGGGCAAACTCGCATCTGGGGGGAACTCTGGTAGATTGGGCAAACTCTGGTAGATTGGGTAAACTCTAGTCAATTGGGCAAAGTCGGGTAGCATGCATGGGCAAACTCGGGTGGAGTGGCAAACTCAGATGGAGTGGCAAACTCGGGTGGAGTGGGCAAACTCAGGTGGAGTGGGCAAACTCAGCTGTTGTGGGCAAACTCAGCTGTAGTGGGCAAACTCAGCTGTAGTGGGGAATGGGGGTATGTTACTGTACGTTGGCCACAAACTGTACAAAGTTGCCTTTAAACTCTGGATATATTTAATCGAATGGACAGTCAATACATGTACAAGACATCTATAAATTTGGTACATCTGAAAATGTCATCATGCATTCTGATTCATAGCCTGTGGGCAGACCCTCCTGTAACAAACCATATTTGTATTTGTCGAATTTGGCAGGCATGGGTTTTTTCTATTTGTCGAATTTGGTGGCCACATTAGTTTCTATTGGTCAAACAGAATTAATGCAGAATAAATTATGTTTAAAAGTACCTCAAATAGCGATTATTTGTCAATGTTTCGTTGTAAAACAAGGTTATGTTTGTCTTCCACAAATTAGAGATAGCAAACTTATAAATTTAAGATCTGAGGTTGTCATGAATTCAATCGTGGTTCATTCAAACTGAGACATTGCATGCATTGCTAAGTTGTTTCACTACAGGTTTTTAGTCTAAAGTTGAATATTTTGAACTCCTAACTACATAACCGACAATTGTTAGATATGTTACATTGCTTCTGGCTTTCTTTTAAGAGATCTTTTTGAGTTTTCAGTAACATGTATATTGTAGTTGATAGTGTGAAATTTACATCCTTGGATTGTGCTTTGAATGAGGGTTTTCACGCAGACTTCTGGAAGAATGTGATTAGTTGCAAGATTTGCATATTGATTAAGTGGGCATTGATTGATTTACCCCTAGCTTTGTTGCATGCTCTCATTTCACAGCATCGCATTGCGTCTGCAGGCTATCTGATTCAAATTGTCTGACAGTGTTAAACAATATTAAAACTGAGTCTTCATCTCAAACAGCTACATGTGCTTGGTATCTTTGCCTTCGCTTTGCTAACCTTACTTCCCTTTCTTCTGCTGTCTCGTCTGCCCTTCACTGTCTTCTTTCTTGTTTCCACTAATTCACCCATTTCATGGATAGTAGTAAAAAGTCGGTGAAACTGATTCAATTCAATTCTTCATGTTGCTTTGGTTTGTACATGTAAGTTGCTAATGTAATTATTTTCCACTGATATAGTGATGGAAATACCATTTCTGATCTTTTTGACATCCACTTGCACAGTTTTAAGGTGACACTGTAGTGTGAGACATCCGCTTGCGTTGTTTTAAGGTGTAGTGTGAGCGAGCATCCGATTTTTCCCAAACTGAATGTTTACAACGATTATAAAAGCGACAAATTTTCGAAACAAAAAAACAACTTGATTTCACTCGCATTTTTTTGAGGAAAAAATTACCGGTCATGCATGACCAGTAAGCAACGATATTTACCGGCAAACTGGATAATTTTACTGGTCAATGACTAGTGACCGGCACTAATTTCGAGGCTTGAGATAGAGTAAAATAATAAAGTACGGAAAATTCTGTATTTGGGAGTGAAAGGGTTAAATAGCACCTGATTTACAGTTTTAATATGAAGCACTAAAATCATGTCAGTACAGTAGATATCACACAGTGTTTTTAACACACTTCCAAAATTAACAACAAACTTTACCGTAGAGAGAATATGTGTTGTTGCTTGTGTTGTTTGAATTTTTAGTAACAATTAGTCAGTTACTATGGCAACACAGATGTAAAAGAATTCTCTTCAAAATGTTTTTTGAATTACCTTGTGTATTTTAAAAATGATATACATGTAACTAGTGACTCCCAATCTTTTTTCCTGTGTACTTTTCCTTCAAGCATAAACAATCAATAGAAAGATTATAATTATAAAAGAAAAATCTGTAATGCCAATTTTGTTCAAAAACTAAAAAAATGTCTTTGATTTTTACATTTTTTCCAATTTTCCATTTTTAATAGCATTATATTTTTGGTACATGTATATCTAGAGGAAGATTTTAGTGCTAGGAAACATTGTATGGAATTTTGGACTTGTAAAATACTGAAATACATTGAGTTTCTTTTAGAAATTTGTAGTTTTTGGTGTTGTCAACATTTCACATGCATCTTATCTACATGTATCTTATACAGTAATTATAGTGATCTTTTAATAGGTTAATCAGCTTTAATATTTACATTGGGTAACTGATATTATATTCTTTAATGTTTACTAGATGGCAAAAAAATACATTTGTCAATAACAGAACGCCCATATGGGTAAGTATATATATTTATCAAGTCATTAATAATTCATGAAACAGAAATAATTCATAAAACAAGAACGCAATATTTATAATCCAACGAGTAGTTGCATGCAGACTTGTTATTTTCAATATATATATATATATATATATATATATATATATATATAATATATATATATATATATATATATATATATGTCTTTAGTATTTTATTCTGCCGGTAAGTCCTCGGACAGGAACGATTTATAAACTATGGCCTGTTTACATGAGCCAGGCAAGCCCGCGCAATTGATTAGGATCTTACTCTGGTTTTGAAACTCGCATAAACTAAATGTACAAAGAAGAATTGGTTTAGATTAGTTTAGATGTAAACTAATCCTAACGTTGATTAAAATCTTTTTTTGTGCCCGAGGAAAGAATTTCGTGGCACAAGTCAGCCCGGTTTCCTGTCTGAATTGGTCTTTAGTATTTTATTCTGGCTGACGCCAGATGATTTTATTCACCTCTAGTCTTGGGAAAGCCCTCGGACTCAGGAACGATTTATAAACTATCTCTCCAACTCTTTCCTGTCCGAATTGGTCTTTAGTATTTTATTCTGGCCAACGCCAGACGATTTTATTCACCTCTGGGAAAGCCCTCGCACAGGAACGATTTTTTTTTTAATATTTATTTACATAAATATTATTTTTTCCTGCGATAAGTACATGTCAGTGGTCGCTACCATTAGCAGAAGGACCCATAAATGCCGCCATGTTGAAAGTGAAAATGGGGACACATTTTTGGTCAGCTATATATATATAGTCCAGTTATATATATATATATATATAGGTCCGTGGGCAGCGCCCGCAGTCCAGTTATATATATATATATATATATATATATATATATATATATATATAGGTCAGTGCGCTCCTCCTCCCACCGACAAAAAGAGCGGAGCGGGCTCCGACATTTAAAAAGGACTTTGGGAAAGTCTAAGGAAACCGACGTGAATAAACATCGATTTGGGCATGCAGTCTGTCTTGTCGGCACAAAACAAATCACCTTATAAAAACATTGTCTTTGCGTGATTCAGCTTAGCCACGTTTCTAAATAACCCACCCCCAGTAAGTTATATGTTTGCCCTCAAAACACGTGACCAGCCCCAACCAGGGTCTTTTCGCAGCGGTGGGCGGAGCAGCGGAGATAATGTATGCACGAAAATTCAAAAGGGATGAATATTTATTATTTAATCAATATCTGCGTGCCACGGCACAGAGAGATAAGAGCGAGCAAATTTGGGATCGCTACCGAGACGTAAGGAATCGCTTGAAATCCACTATAAAAAAAATGAAGCGAGATTTCTATCAAAGAATGTTATCGTCAACCAAACCGAACGAAGCGTGGAAAAGAATACACAAAATTTTACATCCTTGTCCTCAACCTCTGAGAGGCGATCCTGATGAACTCAATAACCATTTCACTAGCACTGCTCAACGTGTCACAGGAGCTACTCCCCAATCTGTGGATGACTTATGGAAGCTAATTGAGCTACTCCCAGCTGAAGACAAAGAAAATGTATTTACCTTGAGACAGGTACAGCACCAAGAAGTTCTCCTCGAACTAAAAAAAATAAGGTCTGATTGCTCCTGTGGTCCTGATAACATACCAGTAAAGTTCATTAAGATGATTACTAATCAATTGGCATCTCCATTAACACATATTATAAACAACTGCATATCTAAGGAAACGTTCCCGTCAGCCTGGAAAGTTGCACGTGTCAGTGCCATACCCAAGGGTAAGGAGGTCAAAACTAACGATGACGTTCGGCCAATATCAATTCTCCCAGTGCTCTCCAAGGTGTACGAACGTCTCATATTGAAGCAGATGGCTAACTTCCAAGACACTACCGCGAGTCTTTTGAAGGATTCAGTTAGTGCTTATCGCAAAGGACATGTAACAACAACGGTCTTGTTACATGTAGCTATGGTGGACGACATACTACGAGCAATGAAACGCGGAGAGGTCACTAATGGCTGTATTTGCGGACTTTTTTAAAGCTTTCGATACCGTTGATTACGGAACTGTATTGAAGAAACTTCATAGGCAGGGTTTTTCTAAATCCTACCTAAGATGGGTCACAAATTACTTAACAGGACGCAGACAATTCGTTCAGATTAATGACAAAGCCTCGCAGAAAATCGATGTGACGTTCGGTGTTCCTCAAGGATCCATATTAGGACCTGTATTGTTTAATCTATATACTAGAAATACATGAATGCAACAACCCCTCGCCCGCTTTTATTAAATGCTTTTGTGAACCCCACCCACCCACCCACCTTGATTAAAATAAGCACACCTGATATACAGCCAATATATAAAAACAAACAGATATAAAAACAAATGATAATCCTCAAGATAATTCTATAATTTATGGATAAGATGACTAAACTGATTTAACATATCAAAGCAAAACTTACATTTCATTATTAAATTCTTGTTGTACAAAATATGTTTGTAGGAGGTTTCAAAAGGGATTATTTTTAACAAGCTTTAAATTGCTTCCCTATGCATACATGTTTTGCAAAGGCAGAATTAAAAGTCAACAGCTCAAAAATTACATTTACAATAGAGTCCGAAATAAAAACAATTCGGTAGAATCGGATTCTAGAAAGAAGTATTAAACAGACAACGTTTCAGTCGAAAATTTGGAAATATAGCCAAAAAAATCGCCAAAGCCCATGAGTATTTAATAATAAAAGGTGCATGCAATGCCAATGAAAAACATCACGTCTACATTAAACGGGTTGTTTGTATCCTTCTTTTCTTCGTGCTCCATTTCGTTTCGTTTAAATAAACGAAAGCAAAATACTATTTGTTTGAGAGTTTATAGTTTTCTTCGTCGCTAGTCACCAGTGTCCAACTATTCTTACCGCGTGACACCGTACCAAATATATATACACAGAAGAAGGATTAACCAGAAGTCCGACTCAGTGTCGGCACCTTTGATGTAAGCGTCCTCGCGAAATGTCGGCCTCGCGATCCCGGCGCCATTTTGAAAGTAAGTGCCCTGGGAAATTAGCCCTCTCGTCCTTGCGACCCTCGGGCTCCTGTATTCAATTATTCTTGGCCTTTCTTGTGACCTTTTAATTAATTTTATATTGTGATCTATATATATATAAATAATATTTAGTTAAGTAAATAAGTAATTTACTTTAGAAAACGATTCTTTGGAGATAAAATTCTTTGACCACGAGGTTATTAAAACTTCAGTACGCGGTACTACGGGTAAGAGTCTGTGGCAAAAAAGTCCTGCACTCGCAAAGCTGGAGTTTACAATTCTTGATTTATGCCGATACGTTTGTTTATAGAAAAAGATGGCTAAAAATTTCGGAACTACCCATTGTTGAAATACATCAGGTACGTATGTTGTTAGAAATTTTATAAGCTTTCATTCGGTGTATAGTTCAAATTTTTATGTTACCTGTAACTTTTTAAAATGTTCAAAATGTGCACACCATTGTTCGTAAAATAAGAATTATATGAGGGGAAATGGACTCCTCACAAGTGTTGTAGAATTTTGGATATTGTTTTTAAATACTAAACGCACAGCCCTGAACAACATGTTAAACATAGGATACTGTGAAGTGCCCTGGCATTGATGTTAGAACTTTTAATTTACTTGCCGGAAGTATTTTAAAAAATAATTCAAAAACTCATTAATATTCATGAACCAAATTGTCCACTAATATGCACGTATTTGATCATGTGCAAGTCTTTTATACCTGATAAAACTACTATGAATATTAACTAACGTGAAATTTTATATAAAGAATACTAATGAACGTGAAATTTTATATAAAATGTCATCCTAATTAGCAAATCTATTGTCGGCGTTTTTGAAGCTATTCAAAACACTCGCAGTCGCGTTTTAAATATTACAAAAACATTATTTTGGCCTGGACCGTCTGAAATGGTGAATTTCTTAAGTTTGTTTTGCCTTTTGCTGTTTTGGTGTTTGCTATAACCTCAGAAAGACTTCTGGTATGAACCTCAGATATTTCTTAAACAAAAGCTAATTCAAATATGAAAGGAGTGGAAAGTTTGCATATTTCTAGTTGAAGTTGAAAACGTTTTTGGTGCAAATTAGTGATCATACCTTTTCAACATATGGAAAAATATTAAAACTTTTATGGTCAATGGTGAGAACATTTTGAACATTTTAAAAAGTTACAGGTAACACTATGATTTGAACTATATAACGAATGAAAGCTTATAAAATTTCTAACGACATACGTACTCGATGTATTTCAACAATGCGTAGTTCCGAAAATTTTAGCCATCTTCTTCTATAAACAAATGTGTCGGCATAATCGAGAAATGTAAAACTCAGCTTCATGAGTACAGGACTTTTTTGCCACCGACTTTTACCCGTAGTATCTGCGTACTGATGTTTTAATAACCTCGTGGTCAAAGAATTTTATCTCCAAAGAATCGTTTTCTAAAGTAAATTACTTATTTACTTAACTAAATATTATTTATCTATATATATATATATATATATAGATAACAATGTGAAGTTAATTAAAAGGTCACAAGACGGCCAAGAGTAATTGACTACAGGAGCCCGAGGGTCGCAAGGAAGAGAAGGCTAATTTCCGGGGGCACTTACTTTCAAAATGGCCGACTGGCGCATGCGCATAAAAATAATGGGACACTTTTTTCCGCGAGTCGGACTTCTGGTTAATCCTTATTCTGTGATATATATATATATATATATATATATATATATTCAAACAAACAAAGTGTTGTTCGCGAAATGTCGAAAAGTGCTCAATACCGTAAAGATAGAGCGAATATACTATAAGTGGGCTTACCTCAAATGTTGATGGTCGCTACTGTCAGTTTCACGCTGGGCGATCTTCAGAAGATCGCCCAGCGTGAAACTGACAGCAGCGACCATCAACATTTGAGGTAAGCCGACTTATAGTATATATATATACATATAAACTATTTCCCAGATTTCGTCTCCCTCGCTTTTTCTACACGCGTGTAAAGTGGACTACACGCATGTCAAGATTAGCACCCTCACCGGGCTCGGGGATAAACGATTTATCTGACGGTCTGGACCAAGTGTCTTCATATTAATACGCGGATGATACCACATTATACACCCATGGTAAACCTGCTGATATCAAGAATTGCGAGACGCGATTACAGTCAACTCTTGATCACTTATCCTGGTCGAACGAGTGCAATCTCACTTTAAATCCAAAAATGACCAAAGCAATCGTGTTCTCCACACCACAACTTGCCAGGGCTCACCAACTTGATGATTATTCTATCAATCTCTCTGTCGACGGACAGGTGCTTGAACGCGTTACCCACGCTCGCCTCCTTGGAACCGAGATCCAGCAGAATTTGAAGTGGATTGACGAGATTAACTCAAAGATATCCAATTGTTATGGTTCTTTGTCAGTGCTTCGGAAACTCAAAAACTTAGCACCTTTTCGTGTAAGAAAGCAGCTCGCAGAAACTCTTGTTTTGTCTAATATTGATTACAATGATGCAGTATCTTATCCTATTCCTGATTACTTGGTGAGGCGGCTACAACGTGTTCAACTGGCTGCCGCTGGATTCGTGTTAAGACGTTTCGTTGACAAATCGGAACTTTTAACATTGGGTTGGCTTCCCATTGTAGAACGTAGAGATTTTAACCTTTCTAAACTTATATTTAAAGCTTTGCATTGTAACCAATGGCCTTCTTATTTAAAACTTGAACAATATATACCTTCGAGATTACTTCGTTCATCAAAAGAATGCAAATTAAAGGTTCCTCGCGAAAGTCGGACCTTTCAGGATAGTGCCTCCGCAGTCTTCAATAACCTGCCTGCGGACATCAGGGAAACTAACAATTTTTCAGAATTTGTTCGTCTGACCAAGGCTTACTTCAGAAACAAAGCTGCTGACAGATTTTCTTAGATATTTAATTATTATTATTATTATTATTATTATTATTATTATTATTATTATTATTATTATTATTATTATTATTATTATTATTATTATTATTACTATTATTATTATTATTATCTGTAAATCGCATACAGATTCGTCCTGATTTACATAAACTTTTTCTTCAATTTACTTAGCTAAAATCACTCCAACTTGAAAAATAGTTGGAAATTTAGATGTGTCCATTTTGATAAGTACATACAGTATGATAAAGCATTCGCAGTCAATCTGCATCTGATTTACTAGGGCTCGCTTGCAGCTCGCCTTGTAAATCAGATACAGATCGCTGCTCATGCTTTATCTATTACATACACGGGAACAAAAAAGTGGCCATGCATGCAAATATTGTTAATTTGCATTTGGAAAACATAACGTTTTGGAATACAGGGTTTTTAAACATATACGCAGTAAAATCTGTTCAAATACAATTTCAAATCATATTTTAATAATTTATTGTGATAATTAAATGTGTGACAATTTCTCGTGACAAATAATGTAGAAAATCTTGTTGTCATCTCATTTCTGTGACAGAAAAAGGTTATGCCACATTATAGTAAAATAACAACAAATATAATTATAAACTCCCAGTGCAGATGCCAGAATGGTGAGGAATCAGACAAAATTACTGCTTCAATTGGCTTAGAAACTTTTGAACTATTTATGATGTAGGTTTCCACACTCCAATCTACAAGTGTTTTAATCAGGAGTGATCATTTCTTTGGGTATGTAAATGTTTAGTTGTAAAATAATATTAATTTGTCAACGTATTATTTTTAACTTTTAAACAGATATTCCTCAGATGCAAACATAATCATTTACGATGTGACTAGCAGTAACTCTTACTTTAACCTTACTCAAACGGTCGAACATGTAAAAAGCCTATATCCAAAAGCAACAATGTTGATTCTTGGTAATAAACTAGACTTGGCGGAACGACGTCAAGTGGATTTTGACACAGTGAAAAAGTTTGCTGATCAAAAAGGTGCAAAACATTTGGAGTTCTCTGCTTCTAATGATGTCAGCAGCATTGAAATGGCTTTCCATGCAGTTGTGGAAGATATCATGAATAAAAGAGGAAGTGGTAAGTTCTGCACGTTCACAGTCAGAATCATGCATAGATATATCATATATAAGTAGAAACTTACTAGTATACTATAAATATTACAAATGCTGTAATCTGATCATTGGCTATACTCAACCTCGTCCCCAGGACCATTTGTGGGGGTTGGGCCAAGATGGTGGCCAAGAACAAAAGGCCCTGGCACAGACTGAGCTATCACAACATCTGATTGGTCCAGGTAACATTTGTTGTTTTAGGTATTCTGATTGGTAGAAACAAGGCAGGCTAACTCGCGGGCATTTGTTTATAGGGCTCAAATTATAAATAAGAAATGGCAGCAATTGCCGGGTCTGTCTGTCTGTCTGTCTGTCTGTCTGTCTGTCTGTCTGTCTGTCTGTCTGTCTGTCTGTCTGTCTGTCTGTCTGTCTGTCTGTCTGTCTGTCTGTCTGTCTGTCTGTCTGTCTGTCTGTCTGTCTGTCTGTCTGTCTGTCTGTCTGTCTGTCTGTCTGTCTGTCTGACTGACTGACTGTCTGTCTGTCTGTGTCTGTCTGTCTGGTGCTAGAGCACTTACTGATGGATTCAGTAAGTTATTTATTGCAAAAAAGAAAAAGTTCTGGCGAAAACGTTTTCTAGAATACATGCACTTAGGATAGCATGCAGTGTTGGGTTAGTTTACTCTAAGGCTTAGAGTAAGTTTATATTTTTAGCAATTATTAATTACAAGGAAAGAACTTAACCTTCCTCATGTTTGTACAAGAATATCACTTATCCGGTCAATATAGATTAGTAGTTTGGTCGCCCAATCATCCGAGCCAGAGGCTCATGATTTATTTATTATGTTTTTGCCAACAGTGTATAAAGAATATTTATACCTACACACAAATAAATATATATATATAATTAAACGACAGACAAACATGCACATATACAAACTGAAATTTAAGAGAAGTGGCAAGGGTAGCCGCGACAGCGTGTGCCAG
The DNA here is from genome assembly GCA_035771165.1 of Paragorgia papillata. NCBI lineage: Eukaryota > Metazoa > Cnidaria > Anthozoa > Scleralcyonacea > Coralliidae > Paragorgia > Paragorgia papillata. The sequence goes on along the minus strand of JAWNZC010000213.1, from coordinate 1,322,662 downwards.
TTACTGCGGTCCTGTAAAAGGTCCCGATTAAAGTGCACGACATAAGCTAAGAGCTAAGTGTTGATTTTATGGAGGGAGGAAAACCGCAGAACCCTGCGAAAAACCCTCGAAGCACAGGAGAGACCAACTAAACTCTACTCACATGAAATTCAAGTTCGAGAACGGGGTTATTCCCAGACGGTCACCTATCCAAGTACTAACCCCGTCCAACTGGGCTTAACTACAGCGGTGAGAGGCAGCGCCCTAACAGCATACGCCACCCGTGCTTTCCTTAATTTATTATTCCTGTAATTTATTTGATTTCGAATTGGAAGCATACTTATATAGATCATATATAATTGATAAAATGTAGATTCTTCATATAGTCGGTGTTAATACTGTGAAATAAATAAATAGACGGTAGGTGAAGTAGGAATAAGTATAGCAGACAAAAGATACAAAAGACGGAGAAGAAATATATTTCTCTAATTTGTTTGTTGTTGTTGGGGTTTTTTTTGTTGTTTTTTTCTTTTTAAGAAAATCATTTTTTTAAATTTTAAGAAACCTTTTTTGAATTAAGAATGTCTTTTAGAAGAAAATGATTTGTTGGGAACATAAGAATTACTTAGTTGTGTTTATAACATTGTTAATTCTAGTTATTTTGTGTTTTAGTTCTTTTGCATGGACAGAAAACTGTAGCACTGATAAAAAAGACGTTTACATTTCATTACGGATGTAATGATGTTAAGCCTAATTTATGTTTTTCTGTAAGCAGTAACTGAAGTGCTTGAAAAGTGGGGCCCAGGGCCGCCGAAGTCTTATTAAAAAATTTGTAAAGGACACTTACGTATTTACGGTGCAGTGCAAGAAGGGGCCTGGGGGGGGGGGGGGCAATCAGAAAAACAGTCAGGGGCCTCAGGTACCCTTAATCCGCCTCTGCAAGGAGGATTCAAAATTTGACGTGACTGAACTTGTTGATTGTCTGAAACATCTTGATATAAAAGTTCCAGACGAGTTAAGTAAAGCAAGCAAACCAAGTGAAGCGAAATCAAGTTTGCAAGGTATTCTTTCTTTTTTTGACAAATAATTATTTTTTAAAGTTTCAATTGTTTTTTCTGTACAAGCTGTCGTAAGTTAAAGTTAGAGAAAACTTTGAGTTTCAGACGGGACTGGGACGATGGTGTAATAGACCAAATCCAGAACCTTCCGAATGTTATTCGGACGCTCTAACCATTGATCGAGCCACTGGGACTCAAATGGTAGACTGAGGTTGTTTACGATATTTATATACTTGCATGGAACGAGTCAAACCGTACGTGTGTCACAAATATATTTTTTTAATCTAAAAAGTAGTTATAGTTTTTTGATATTTTTTACTGCATGGAATTCTATAAGGACAGTGTTATAACTGCAGGTTCCAAGACAATTATACATTCGGTACACCCGCCGAGAAAATTCTGAAAGTTTAAGTACATTAGAGCATTCATATGGTGTGTATCTTGTATGCTTAACGTTTTGGCAGCATTTTTGCAAAGCAAGCAGGGCATTTTTCTGCTACTTCGGTTTCTTGTCGGTGGGTCAGATATTTTTTATTATATATGATGGTGAAGTGGCACTAATATAAAGGACTAATGTAAAAGAATAGTATACAAAACTTAGGAAGAAGGCAGAGAGCATTGAAACACGTACATGCAGATTTACAATTTCTTTTTTTCCTTTGACAAACCATTACCAGAAATTGATGACAAAATGGCCGTCGCTTAAGGGCTAATTTACATTTATCCCTTATGAAATGGCATCCAATTTTGAACAATAAATATATAGAGGGGAAATATTAAAATGAAAATTCCGCTAATTGAGTATCTTTCCCACTATTTGCCGACCTTGCTATTTAAGCAACAGCGATTTTCAAATTATTCACAATCAAGTATACCTACGATCTCGAGCTATCGTTTGTCAATGTTTGAGCCTTCATCAATCATGGTGAGTTCAAAATGCATATTTTCTTGTTGTCATTACAAGTCGGGTATTTCTTGAATTAGAGGTATACAACTTCAGCCAATTTGGTCAATATGTAATCTATTAAAAGAGCTGAAGCAGATGCGCTCTGATTGCTCAACTGACCCCGATCATATACCACTAACCCACATTCTTAACGAATACATATTATCTAATTCCTTTCCATCCGCATGGAAGATTGCGCGCGTGTCACCGATCCCCAAGGTCGATGTACCCAGCGAAAATGATCACTACAGACCAATAGCGTTATTGCCAGTGTTATCAAAGATATGTGAAAGATTGGTCCTAATCCAACTCCTCGAGTACGTGAATGCTCATCAAATACTCAACAATAACATTTCTGGATTCCGTAAAGGGCATTCAACCACAGCAGTATTATTACGCATTAGAGATGATATCATTCGCGCCATGAAAAAAGGAGAAATCACTTTGATAGCTTTTGCAGACTTTTCGAAAGCCTTTGACAGGGTAACTATTCTATGATGTTGAAAAAACTCCATGCTGTTGGTTTTTTACGCGATACACTTACCTGGGTTGCCAACTATCTAAGTAACAGAGAGCAATTCGTCCAAGTAAATGACAAGCAATCAAGTAAACTAATTGTGCGATTTGGTGTCCCACAGGGGTCCATCCTCGGACCCGTTCTTTTCAACCTTTATGTCAACGACTTACAGGAAGACTGTAACTGCTCATGCTTTCAATATGCAGATGACACTACCCAACCTCGTCCCCAGAGCCATTTGTGGGGGCTGTGCCAAGGTGGCGGCCAAGAACAAATGGCCCTGGCACAGGCTGAGCTATCACCACATCTGATTGGTCGAGATAACATCGGATGTTTTAGGTATTCTGATTGGTGGAAACAAGGCGGGCGGCAGGCTAGCTCGCGGGCATTTGTTTATAGGCTGAAATTATATTAAATAAGTGATAGTGACCAGAATTGCCGGCTGTTAAAAACAACTTCAAAATGAATGAAAATGTGAGGAAAGCTTGGCGAAACACCCGTAAAAACGTCGGTCCTCGGAAGAATATGTAATGATGGGTCGTGTCGTCTCTGTGCCCTGGCTGCCATACAACGAAGTCCATGGGACGGCAATTTATAGTGTTTTCTAAATCGGGCGAACGAAAGACTTGGTGAACAAAGTCAAAAAGTATTTTTGCTGCGAAAGCAAAGGGCAGAATTTACGTGTTTGCCCATTGAGAAGCAGGCTTTTTTCAAACAAGAATTCTCGACTATACGAAGCCTAAATGTTTTTCAAAACGCTGAATTGAATCCACCGAAAACTCACGAAAACAAGGCGGCCCGGCCAGACAACGGCAATCCAGTTTCTTGTGAATTTGGTACAACGGTGAAGCAAATGATAAATACTAAGCATTTACAGATATTTATTAAAAGTGTATTTATTTTAATAATTCGACAATGTATTTGGAAATGAATGTTTTGATTGTTTTCAGTTTGGGTCAGTCAAGCTGAACTAAATATTCAGAAAAAATTGAGCCTGACTAGGCGCGATAAACTTAGTGAAGCCTGGGTCCGAGTAAAAAATGCGTCAAAATATGGCTCATTTTTTGCAGCCTGTGCCAGGGCCATTTGTTCCCGCCATTTGGCCGCCATCTTGGCCCAGCCCCCACAAATGGCCCTGGGGACGAGGTTGGACACTACCATCTTTGATCACTGTCTCCCTAAAGACCTCACAGCTTGCGCCGAAAACATGAATAACACCATGTCAGCAGTAGAGAACTGGGCAAGTAAATGTAACCTACTTTTAAATTATTATTATTATTATTATTAAATCTTTAATTTATACTGATAAAACCCGGTCAGTCAATCAATATAGATTGACTGGTATTAATCGGTGACCAGTGATACAAATGTATATGTACAAATATCAAAACAGTTCTAAAATATAATAGTCAGAAACAAATTTATAATAATCTAAAATCTATATGCTACAAACATGTGTAGCGCCGTCCATATCCATCAAGTATCTAAACAGTTTATACTTAAACTGCGCAAGTGTCTCTTTTTCTCGTATTTCTCTTGGTAGTGTGTTCCAGTCTCTAGCAGCCGAGAATTTGAACGAGGTCTGGCCGCATTTAGTTTTAACTGGTGGTAGATCTAATAATGTTGAGTCTCTAAGAGATCGGCAGTGTCTTTGTGATCGTTAGTAAGAAGACCAAGCAAATGGTAGTATCCACACAGCTTTTGTCCCGAATCCACAACCTAGGATCTCACATTCCACCAGTAACTGCCACTGGGGGAAACCTTGAAAGGGTATCAACTTTCAAACTCTTAGGCACACACATTAATGAGCATCTAAAATGGAATGAACAAACGAAACAAACAATATCATCTTGCTATGGAGTGCTATCAATTTTGCGGAAACTTGCTTCCTTGCTTCCTTGCTCCCTTTCATGTAAAGAAACAATTGGCAGAAAGCCTTGTTCTTTCAAAGATCAATTATAACGATGTGGTTCACTACCCAATACCAGCCTATCTCAATAAAAAACTCCAGCGTGTCCAGAATGTCACGGCCAGTTTTGTCTACAACAGATACTGCAGAGAAGTGGACGTTCTATCACTTGGATGGCTCCCATTGACTGAGCGAACACAATACCATCTTCTTCGCTCAGCACATAAAGCCATTTGGGACCCCAATTGGCCCGAGTATTCCAAGTTGAATATACGGAATACAAGTAGAGCTTTACGATCTAGCTCCTCGATAACGCTGGAAATTCCACTAGAGACAGGAACGTTTCAAGATAGCTGTGCTAAATTATTTTAATGAACTTGACCCGACATTAATAAATGAAAGCAACATTAATATGTTTGCAAATAATCTAAAACAAGTTTTATTTACTAAAGCAAAGCAGAGACTTGAATCCACTTAGATACGGACATATATATGTGTATATATTTAAGTATTTTTACAGTTATGAGCATTAGTTTTGAACTTATAAACATTAGTATAGGTACTATTAAGCATAGTTATAAGTAATATTTCATACTTGTTTTTATACCTGTTTACCAATTTATTTATTTGCTAACTGAAGATGTAGAGCTACCACGTAGAGGTGCTTCATTAAATCGTTATTATTATTATTATTATTATTATTATTATTATTATTACATGCAAGATAAAGCTTCCTCTTCTACATGTAACTCTTGACCAAAGACGATTTTGAAAGTATCAAACAAAATCCTACCGCAATCCAGTGGTGCATAACCTGCTTATTTGTTTACTATTTTCAACACAATTTGGCAGATCGTAGATATACCTGATGCAAATAAATAGGTGACTGAATGATTGGATAATGGTTGTTGTTTAGATCAGGAGGTTGGCAAATATTTGGCAAGCTACTCAATAAGCAGAATTCTCATGCACTTTAATATATATTTGCATTATATATTTACTGCTCAAAATGGGACGCCATTTTCTAAGGAATACTGTATATGTAAATTGGCTTTCACGCGGTGGCCATTTTGTCAATTTCTGGTAATGATCAATCTCGTTCCCAGAGCCCACGTTCCCCACCCGGGAAACGAGAGACTCTGGGATAATCCGTTTCAAATCACAGGATTCTTGTTATTCCGGTTTAGGTACGCATGCGTAAATATCCGAGCGGAATCTGGATTGTATGTTCTCCTTGTTTGACTTTTCCCCAAACAAGTCAATGGGGTTGCTGGCGAAGTTCGAATTACAGCATCTACACACATACGGCGAAGATATCGATCGCGGCAACGTCTTCACTGGAGTCTTGTCGTCCGACATCTTTGTTATTTTAGTTTTATTAATTCTACTTCCGGTCACTTCAGACCAACTCATGCTCACTATTCAGCCAATAACGTAACGATTTGAAACGGATTATCCCAGAGTCTCTCGTTTTCCCGGGTGGGGGACGTGGGCTCTGGGAACGAGATTGGGTAATGATTTAAACAATCAAGACTACTGGATGAAGTACAAACAGGATTCTCTGAAATAGACAGTTTCCACACATGTTCCACATATACCCAGAACATGTACAGAAGTTTGTGGTTTACAAAAATATAGTCTTTACACATTGTGTACATATTTTTTCTCTAAACTTTGAAACTTTTTCCCCGTTGTTTATCCACTTCTAGGCATGAGCAATGACTAGTTTGTAACATTGTAACATCGTTGAGCTGATGTTTCGAAGCGTTGAAATAGATCTCGGTTTTCGGGTCTGGCATGCATACTCTGAAATAGGCACTATTTCGGCACGGGTTTTTCTCTCTTTCGAAGCACTGTTTCAAAAATAGAAAAATAGGGACGCCCAGACGTGCATGTATCTACTGCGTTAATGCCTATTTGTGACAAAATTGATGGAATTATATACTTGTAACAACCGTGTATTCAGATATAAAGCTGAGCAAGATTTTTGACAAAATTGTCTATGCTCACAGGCCATGCTGTGTTTTAACTTTTAAAAAAGGAGAACTTAGAGTAAAACCATCAAGGCACAGGAGGCTAAGCACTAACAACTCTACTCGTATGCCAATAATGCACGCACAATGGAAATTTTCCGATCGATCAGTTTCTCGCAGTCGGCAAGAAAGAGATGCTATTTGATTTGCTTTGTTCAGTTACACACGAACGAGCACACGTCTGACATGTATTTATGGGTTGATTGGCTTTGATCTCAAATGGGGGCGGATGTTCAAAATTGTATGGAGTCCGTGCAGGTTCTCTACTTCCTTCCATCTTCCAACGGCCTGCAAATATATTTTAAAACTTTCAAAATTTAGCTCAAATGTGCTGTCAGATCGTGGGAAATATTATTTTAGAGACCCAAATTTCAAAAAATTTCGGGGGGGGCATACCATTGACCCCCATAGAACTGTGCACCACAAGTAAAACTCAATCTGTCCAAAAGAACAGACCTAACCTCAACTGCTTGGATAAAACCCTGATAAAAACATGTCATACTCGTAGGGTAAACATTTAAATTTAGCCTTGAAATAGAAATTTTTTGATAGACGGTGCACACGCTTAGATGCCAATGACTGTAAGAGATTAATTAATTGTTACATGCTTTAATACTTAATCCAAGATTGACAATTCCTTATTTTCGGTGGCTTTTTGGTCTGACCGATGTTGGTATTTAGTCTCAAAAATCGATGACAATCAGTAACAATCAATAGGCATCGATTGGCAAATTAATAGTCATTGATTGGCAAATGGTCGGTTGCCAAATACCAATCAATATCAATTAGACTAGAACTACATAAACGCAACAACCCCTCGCCCGCTTTATATTTTATATGCATTTTTAACACACTTTTTTCGTTGTTGACAAATAAATATGACAAGGCATCATTCAGTTCTCCTCATGATCTAAAAAGCCGTTTGTTTCAAAATTTCTTCATCGTTCTCTCTCGAGTTAAGTAGAATACACCAGAGCAGAATTCTTTAGCAGCTTTGAACAGTTTCAGGACACATCCTTGTTCTTTCAGATACATTTCGGTCGGCATCGTTTTCGGTCTTTATTGTATAAATGTTTAGGCTTTTTTCAGTGGTTTCAAGTCATGTTTATTGTTGCCTCTTCTCTGCTGTCTCTATTGCTGTCACATCTCTTCTTAGCCTTCTTTCTTTGGTCTTTTTCCATAGTAATGTTAATGTACATTTTAGCTGAAACCATTTTTTCTGGCAAAGATTTCTTTCGTCATGATCGTGATCGCTGAAAAACTGTATTTCACAATCCAACCGAACTTATAATGATTATAATTTGCTGATGTAAATTTAAATAATTTGAATAATTTAACAGGTTAGTTACCAGTACCCTGCTATCCGAACTGCGCAAGTTGTGGATTTGATAACATATATATATATATATATATATATATATATATATATATATATATATATATATATATATATATATATATATATATATACAAAGTATGAAGTATAGTTTTACCTTAAAGTCTTCGCTACCAGAGGTTTCACCCTAAACGGGATCATCAGGCGACTGAAAAATATCTGTTAGTGGGCTGCTTAAATGCGTTAGTTGGGGCTTGGGTGTGGGCGTCGAAATGTCCGGCGCATTCATTTGGAGCGTGGGTGTGGGCGTCGAAACGTTGCGCGCATTCCTTTGATTGTTTAGGTTGATGATCCGAAATCTATTTTTGTGCCGACACGTCGAAACTATTTCTGATCTTTTGTTTAGTAAGAGTTGTTTGTCTGCCTTCATGATGAAAAGTTTTTCGTCCAAACATAAATTGCATCTTTTTGATCCTCCCGTGTAAGAAATTGAGTGTTTTAGTATAGACCAGGTTATGTCGAAACTTTGGTTTTTTTCTTTTAGATTCCAAATGTATTTCGAAAGTTCCGTCTCATTTGAATACTTTTTATTCTGGAAAGATTTAGTATGGTTACGATATCGCTCTTTAAATGTACTTGCTGTCATGCCAATGTATTGCTTAGTGATGTTCGTGTTGCTTATGGAAATAGATGCCTTGTATACTATGTTGTTTGTCATGCATTGCCTACGTAGGGGGCAATTGTCCTTAATCCTGCAATTGCAACTGCTTGTAACTATGCTTCGTGGCTTGCTTTTCCTGATTGTGCGTGAATTATGTTTCGTGATAATAGACTTGACGTTGTTCATGCAACTATAACTAATCTTGACTGTGTTTCTGTTAAAAAGTTTGTGAAGCTTGTGTCCTGGTGGAAAGTGCTTGTCAATAAGGCTAAGAAAGTTGCGTCCTATGTTTGTTTTGACATTTTTGTTAAATGGAGGGTTAAACCAGATGATATTGCGGTGTCTATTTCTGCGTGTTTGCTGTGCTTCTTGTGTGTAGTTTAGCTCGTGGTTGAAATTGCTGCGCCTTAATGCATCTTGGTAAATTGGTGCGGTTTCATGGAATGTCCGCTCGTCAGACGAGAGGAGGGAAATGCGCTTGTTGATTGAAGTAGGTAGCTGTCTTAAAATGCTTGGTGGGTGGTTTGATTGCTTGTTTATGTATAATGGATCGTCATTGGGCTTTCGAAAAGGTTTGTATTTTCTGCCGTGATTTTTAAGCCAAACTGTTCGAAACTTTTGTGAAGATCTTTTTTTGTTTTGTCTGCCAATCGTGCGGTCTTATTTTTTAGTACTGCCAATCCGTCGTCTCTATATAGGCCAATATTTTGGTTGCCAAACTTTTTCCCTAGGTCCTTTAGAATGAAAAGGCCTACTAGTTCGCATATTTCAGCGCCGTCATAGCTACCCATGGTAACATCAAATAAACTGTTGCTGTCTTTTTTTATCCACGGTTTTTCGTTGTTGAAAAGGAGCGATTTTCTAGCGTGTTTTACTATTGAAATGTCACTTTCGGTAATGATAGCCAAATTTCTGGCCCAAATAATGCTTGGTCCAGAATGTCTTCAGAAATTGAAGGGTAGAAATTAACAATTTCAAGACAGCTACCTACATCAATCAACAAGCGCATTTCCCTCCTCTCGTCTGACGAGCGGACATTCCATGAAACCGCACCAATTTACCAAGATGCATTAAGGCGCAGCAATTTCAACCATGAGCTAAACTACACACAAGCACAGCAAACACGCAGAAATAGACACCGCAATATAATCTGGTTTAACCCTCCATTTAACAAAAATGTCAAAACAAACATAGGACGCAACTTTCTTAGCCTTATTGACAAGCACTTTCCACCAGGACACAAGCTTCACAAACTTTTTAACAGAACAACGTCAAGTCTATTATCACGAAACATAATTCACGCACAATCAGGAAAAGCAAGCCACGAAGCATAGTTACAAGCAGTTGCAATTGCAGGATTAAGGACAATTGCCCCCTACGTGGGCAATGCATGACAAACAACATAGTATACAAGGCATCTATTTCCATAAGCAACACGAACATCACTAAGCAATACATTGGCATGACAGCAAGTACATTTAAAGAGCGATATCGTAACCATACTAAATCTTTCCAGAATTAAAAGTATTCAAATGAGACGGAACTTTCGAAATACATTTGGAATCTAAAAGAAAAAAACCAAAGTTTCGACATAACCTGGTCTATACTAAAACACTCAATTTCTTACACGGGAGGATCAAAAAGATGCAATTTATGTTTGGACGAAAAACTTTTCATCATGAAGGCAGACAAACAACTCTTACTAAACAAAAGATCAGAAATAGTTTCGACGTGTCGGCCCAAAAATAGATTTCGGATCATCAACCCAAACAATCAAAGGAATGCGCGCAACGTTTCGACGCCCACACCCACGCTCCAAATGAATGCGCCGGACATTTCGACGCCCACACCCACGCCCCAACTAACGCATTTAAGCAGCCCACTAACCGATATTTTTCAGTCGCCTGATGATCCCGTTTAGGGTGAAACCTCTGGTAGCGAAGACTTTAAGGTAAAACTATACTTCATACTTTGTATTTTGCTCTATCTATATATGGTATTGAGCACTCTCTAACATTTCGTGAACCAAAACTCACTTATATATATAACTCACTATATATATATATATATATATATAAACATGTTTCAGAATTACTTTCAGGTTTACATCTCGCGTGTAATTTTGCGTGTAAGTGGACTCCACGCGTGTCGAGATTAGCACCCTCGCTTGGGCTCGGGGATAATTGCTATTGATTGATATCGATTTGCTTTCCAATTATCGATTGTCATTGATTGCATAGACCGGCAGTTGATACACGGCAAATAATACCGCTGGATAAAATGAAATAAGCTTACACGTGAACTGGTACATACTGTAGATATATTTTTATAGTATAATATATCTGTTACAAGGTCAAAATCAGTGAAATAAACATTCTATAGTGTGAACTGAATTGTAACTGTGAGAGTCGTAGAGACAGAGACATTTCAAATACATAGTTGTCTTAGATTATTAGTTATGACTTCGTAACGTTTGTACGCATTCCAATAAGCTCCAGGCAAATTCGATACATCAATACAATTTTATTTTGGGAATAAAAAATGTTCACCCTCGCCGATTTTTCTTCACCCTAGATATCTTTTGACCCTTACTATGGAGAACGTTTTTGCGTAAAGTAAAACCTTAACAAATAAAACGTGTTCTTATTTTACGCATTTATGGAAGACCTGGAGCTCTGCAAATATCGAATTCTCAAAAACCTTGCTTAAACAAGACATCGTATACGCTCAATGTACTTTATTTTTTGCTGTGGAAACATATTCCACGTTTAGATAAGGACAGCAGCTTCGTGATCAATCTAAAAACAACCTTGATTAACTAATATTTTGTGCTAGAAATGCCTTCTTTTTTCAACTTTATTTGGCGATTTTGTCTTCTGCCATTTTGAATCTAATTATATTTTTAATTTCGCGCACGCGCAGCGGTTTTCCCACCTGTCGTCTACAGGTCATCCTCGTGTCAAAAAAGGAATGAGAGTACTGCATGAGTGTATGTCTTAAATAGATATAAATGGAAATGAATGTACGTGACAATGACAAAAGTCCCATAGGAACTATTATGAAATACTAAAATACTACATAGTTTACCTAAAACTGCTAAAAAATATTTGTCTAAATTAAAACCAGGCTCAAGTTTCTTCTTTCGATCTTATTCAATGTTGATTTCAGTTGGTCAACATAGAATGCCTCTAACAGCAGGCGATCAAATTCCGCATCAGCTCTTCCAATTATCGAGAAATCTTTCCTTGTTAAAATCGATGAGCATTCTTGAGCATGAAGTGAAGATAATGTCTTCTTCTTTGTGCTCAAATGTTCTTTTACTCGCATTTATAATCGTCGTGAAGTCTGTCCCATATACCATATACAATCACAGTCAGTACATGCACTTAAATAAATATACCACTGACGCGGGACTACTCATAGATGACTTCATGCAGGCCATTCGTAGTTTAGTAAGTTTTTCAAAACTTCAACTACAGAGTGACATGCTGTATCTGCTAAAAATAAACCAGTTTCGTATAACCAACGTTTAGGTAAAAGTGCGTAGCTCGATTCAGTATAAAACTATCCAACATCTTCAAAAACGGAAAGCAAGGGAATCGAATGAGTAAACCACGGAATATTAAGTAGCGCGCAATCGGCGCAACACAAAGATTTAAAGTGGTTACCGTAGTATTATTCTTTTGATGAATATTACGCATAGATGTTTGTTTAATTTTCTTCTTGATTTTACAGCAAAACTGAGAGCTTTCGTTAGATACTTAAAACTTCAATTTTATATTTGTTCTCGAATGATTTCGCTTTCACTTGGTCGCTCTACTTTGATATGTTTATGTTCTTTGCCGAACCGGACTCTAACCAGTGACGTTACAAAGCCAGTTTGACCGCCCAGCGTAAACGGACGTCTTCCTAAGCCTGGTTTCCATAAGACTCGTCCCGATCGCCTGAATCTTATCCAATCAGATTGGGGATTCGAGATATCTAGTCTGATTGAAGAGATTTGGGCAATCACGATTCTATAAAAACCAGGCTTTATTAAATATGTCATTTTGAGAGCACGAATTCTGTTCATTTTTGTCAAAACTAAATTAGCACACGATGATCAACGCATTAAAAACTTTAATAATCTTAAATAAAAAGGGAATTCAAAATTTCTTGTGTATTAATAACAAGATTATTCATTGAAAATTTAGATTCTCCCTCTCTTTCTCCTCTTCGGCGTCATTCCTTTCCACCTCCTCTTCAAACACTACCACCAGCAAAAGATAGTTGTTATAGTGGCTCTGTAATCACGGATGCAAAACAGGAAATTGAAGGGGTAAGAACGTTAAATCAATATAACAGTGAAGAATGATCTGAATTTAGCAATATTGATAGGTTTAACGTAAGAAGTGGTTGCCCTGCTTATCTCAATATATTTGGGCTGCTCATTCCGGTATACTCAGCGGTAAACATTTTGAAGCCACCGGCAGTTATACTGGTATTCTAGGTGTAATTCTTAATTGATCAGCTAACTTTTTCTTGAATTATGACATTTATATTTACGTTCATTACGATTTTTTGATATGTATATTTTTAATGCAATCAGCATAGTTTTTTAACTATTTAATTATGCACAATGTCGAAGAGCCATAAGAAGCCTTAAGCGGCGAAACGTCTGGAATACCTTAGTTGTATTTCTTAACTTTTTTTCTTTATTTTTATACCAAGGAATTGCAGTTCAAGTTTTTTGTTTATCTATATAGGAAAGTAAACCTGAATCAAACCCTCTCGAAGGATCAAGTGATTCATACAGTGATGAAATTGTGGCCGAAATGGAACGGGAGCCCGCGGCGAGGTTTGATACTTTCGATACATTTAGTAACTTCTTTAATATTTAATTTTTGTACACTGACATATTTTGTTCTGATTGGGAAAATTGTACCATCTGACACTGTTATGTTATGGCAACGCTCAGCCCTCCGTTATTAGCCGTGCATTAAGTTCTTTAAAGCATGGATTATTAAACACGGTTGTCGAATTATAACGATAATGGGGAAGTTAAAAAAAACAAGATTTATAAGGATATATATATATATTTGTGTTTAAAACACCTTTTTTTAGGCTTAATTCTTGCTAGATTTGTTTATTTGAAATCATTGTGTTGTTTCATCGATAAATTGAAGTGTCTATGAAGCAAAAATTAAGTCTGTCTTAATTGATATAATACTTAAAATGACACAAAGTAACATATTTTACAGCTTTTTGTTTCTTGCTTCGTATTTGAGATATTTCAGTTTGTTTAATATGCAAATTAAACATCTTGACATCGCACATGCATAATGAGTAATCAGAGAGAATTATATGTCTTTGCTATTGTCAATTATAATGAGTAATGAGTAATGATTTATTTAACGTCGTTAAACACAGGATGTGGTCGCCCAATCATCCGAGCCAGAGGCTCATGATTAAAGTGTACGATATAAGCTAAGACCTAAGTGTTGATTTTACGGAGGGAGGAAAACTGCAGAACCCTGAGAAAAACCCTCGAAGCACAGGAGAGACCAACTAAACTCTACTCACATGAAATTCAATTTCGAGAACGGGGTTATTCCCAGACGGTCACCCATCCAAGTACTAACCCCGTCCAACTGGGCTTAACTACAACGGTGAGAGGCAGCGCCCTAACAGCACACGCCACCCGTGCTTCCCAATCACTTGAAAATCTACATGTTTGGCATTGTGGAAGTAATACACCCGTATGCTTCCTTCGAATTCGTTTGGTTTGATAATAGCTCCGATGCGATAAGTCATCATGCACATAATTTGGATGTCAAACAACCTGAAATATCTCAACAACGAAGCAAGGAAACGAAAAACTGCAAAAGATTTTACTTTGTTATTTTAAGTGCTCTTTCAAATAAGACAGACTTAATTTTTGCTTCATAGGCACAATTTCTTATTTTAAGGATCACGATCGATAAACAAGGAGGATGTGTTGCTTTTTCAACTGCCAGTGCCTTTCTCCAGTTTCCTCCTGATGCCGTCTCAGAGCCAGTCACCTTAACATGTAGTCGCGTCAGATACAAAGACTGCGATGTAAAGGCGAAAAGGGGGGATGCATTCTGTAGCAGGATTCTTAAGATTGAACCGGAAGGAATAGCCTTTGAAAAACCCGTCACAGTTCTTCTCGCTCACTCGGCGGCTGAAGACGGAGCTGATGCGGACTATTATGACCTAGTCGTACAAAGGTTGAACGTAGAATGCGAAGACTTAAATACCGAAAGGATAAGTAAATATGAAGGTATTGTTTTAGATTAACTTCTCATACTAAGGCCTAAGTCAAACGTCGAACTTATCACGTGCCAAATCGAATGCAAATTAGCACAGTTTGTTCCAAACTGACACAAATACGCTCCCACATGCATGAACAACATATTGTTTGTGGAGTATAGAAGGTTTGGTGAATATGCAAATTAAATAAGAGCTCTCGTGCGGGTGGTACCGGTGCGGGTGGGAACTCTGCTCCAGTGATCCCTTCCCCATTGAGGGGGTAAGGGGGAGCAGAGATGGGGGCTCTTTTATTAAACTGTGTATCTTTTGCAATGTTACAAAGTTAAAAAGCTGTGTTTTATTGAAAATTCATAAATTCGTCATTTTCAGACAATCCTGGACAAAATTGTTGGGCCACTTTGCCGATTTTGCCGATTTTCGCACGGTGTCCCAAGCACTTTTGTCCAGGATTGTAGGTTTAAGCCCCTTATATTTTGATCTGGTGATAATAATATTCTAGTTAAAGATTTTGTTTAAGCGTAATTCGTTTTAAAAGTGGTGGAGTGAAAGTTTTTGTCTAACTAACCAAAAAATATAGATAGATAGATAGATAGATAGATAGATAGATAGATAGATAGATAGATAGATCGATAGGTAGGTAGGTAGGTAGGTAGGTAGGTAGGTAGGTAGGTAGGTAGGTAGGTAGGTAGGTAGGTAGGTAGGTAGGTAGGTAGGTAGGTAGGTAGGTAGGTAGGGAGGGAGGGAGGGAGGGAGGGAGGGAGGGAGGGAGGGAGGGAGGGAGGGAGGGAGGGAGGGAGGGAGGGAGGGAGGGAGGGAGGGAGGGTGGGTGGGTGGGTGGGTGGGTGGGTGGGTGGGTGGGTGGGTGGTTGGGAGGGTGGCGGGAGGGAGGGAGGGAGGGAGGGAGGGTGGTAGGGAGGGAGGGTGGTAGGGTGGTAGGTAGGGAGGGTGGTAGGTAGGTAGGGAGGGTGGTAGGCAGGCAGGCAGGCAGGCAGGCAGGCAGGCAGGCAGGCAGGCAGGCAGGCAGGCAGGCAGGCAGGTAGGTAGGAAGGTAGGTAGGTAGGTAGGTAGGTAGGTAGGTAGGTAGGTAGGTAGGTAGGTAGGTAGGTAGGTAGGTAGGTAGGTAGGTAGGTAGGTAGGTAGGTAGGTAGGTAGGTAGGTAGGTAGGTAGGTAGGTAGGTAGGTAGGTAGGTAGGTCGGTAGTGTCAAAAATATACATAGCCGACTATAGGTCTATTAATTGGGGACACTATTTAGATATAAGTATATTAAAATTAAATAAATATCTATATAAAGAAACCTAAAATAACAACTAACAAAAAAGAAACAAAAAGTATATACGTATGTATGGGATGTACCCAAGTTGCCTTCATAACATTACAAAATAAGGAAATACTGCATGGGGCGTTTATATATGCCATTGGATTATTAATATTTCAAAAATACACTGTTATGCATATAGTTTTCCAATAAATAAACACTTTTTGTTTATCCAGTTTACGTTTTGTTGGGAATACCTCAAGTCATGTTTTGGATAATTATAACACAATTAATCGACTGTAGTTTCTAATTTGTATAATTTGTTTTTATAGGTCTTCCTAAAGAAATTGTGTCAGATTTTAGTCACTTCATTAAATATTTGCCATTTGCCAAAGCCACCATTGTAAAAACGTGTACATTGGTGGTTGCAAGCAGGATCAGATCTGAAGAGATTGTAATACAACAAAGAGAAGCTTGTATTTACTCAAAATCCTATGGGGACGAGAGTAAACTGAAACTAACTTTCCCAGCTGGTGTGGTAGAGAACGAATCTCGCTTAAGAGTTCAGGTTTGGTATATATGATGTATTTAAGAACGTGTAGAGAGGAATTTTAGATTAAAAAACTTAGTGTAATTTAACAGAGGGATTGAATGCTTTGGAAATCTTAGGACTGTTTTTCGGCCGTATAGGTATATGTTGGGCGTGGACGAGTTTGCCTTAATGACGGGATGGATTCGTCTGTGCGCGGCGTCGCTGTGTCTGAAAATAATGTTTATTTATTATTATAAAGTATAAAAACTCTTATATTAATTTTCATTTGAACCACGAGAAGGGGCAGTGCCATGCATGGAACGTGTAACCAGGCCATTGAAACCGTCACACCGTTCCCACTCATCAAGAAGGACTCTAAATGGAGGACTCCAATTTCTAAATCACTCTTATTCGAGGTATTTCAACAATTGGTGAAAGCAGACCTATTGTTATTCATTCGAAAACAATTCACATTTGTAGTAATACCCCCCCCCCCCCCCCCCCCCCATATGGCAACCAAAGGGATACCGCCTCATTAAATATTCAACATATTGTTTATTCATTCTCAGGCTCCTTCGGGACCTCCTGACCTCATTATTTATGCATACGTCATTCATTCTCAGGCTCCTTCAGCACACTCTAACCCTAATACCATTATTTATGCTTACGTCGTCGTTTTATCCAACCCCCAGGTTTTCACTACGTCATAACCGACTATTATTTATGCATCGTCATCGTTAGCCTGGTACCCTGGCCCAATTTCAAAAGAAATAAGGGCCAGGTAACCACTAATCTCATTCTCGCGTCATCAGGGCTAAATCCACTTATGACGATTGCAGTTTTACTCATAGCCACTAAAAACGCGCGAAATTTTAACCAATAGGAAAGCAGAAGTCTTTAGTGGTTACCTGGCCCATATTCTTTGATTGGGCCAGGGTACCAGGCTACGTCATCGTTAGCTTTCATCCAACCCCCCGTGTGGATACGTCATTACAACCGATAGCTCTCCGATTGATTCTCGAAGTTCTGGGTTATGTCATTATCAAAAGGCACTCGACTTATATCCTTATAAGTAGTAGTAATTACCTTCTCATTTATACACTGACAGTCAACACTTGTGGGACCTGTAGACGTACAGAGCATGCGTACAGTAAACTTTAACAAAATAGACGTTCTTTACAAGGAACTAAAGAGAAATTGATAGAGACACTTTATATTTTTTATCTGAAACCTTGTCTGGAGGAATATAGAGAGTTTTGAACAGCATAAGTGTCTGAATTGGCAGTTCTGAATCGTCATGTACCTGGTGTCAAAAATGTCTTAGCTGATTCTTTATCCCGGTTACAGGTTACGAAGTTCAAGCAGCTAGCTCCGGTGGGTGTACACACAGCTGGCCAATATAACATCTAAGCTACTTCAATCTAGTTTGCAGCCATCGTCAATCCCTACTTATCGCCGGGCCTGGAAACTTTATAGCCAATTTTCTTGTGCGGTTTTTCAATCGGCTTTCGTTCGTCTGCCCATATCGCCTTCCGATTTAGGATTATTTATAGCGTATATGTTTCAGCACCAATATGCGGCCTCCACCGCGAACACTTATGTCTCTGCACTGGGTTATTGTCATCGTCTGGCTGGGGTGAACGACCCCACTAAAGTATTTTGGGTGGTTGAAATGTTGAAAGGATATGGCAAACTTGGCTCACGCGTTGACACACGCTTGCCTATAACTCTTCCTATCCTTCGTAATATTTTACAACAAACACCAACCGTGTGCTCTAGCGAGTATCGAGCATACTTATTCAAGGCAATGTGTACAACAGCATTTTTTGCCTTTTTACGGGTTGGTGAAATTACCTGTTGCCCCCGGTCACCGACCGTGCTTCAACTTGATCAAGTTGTGCAGCTTGTTGACAATTCGGGCAACATAACTGGATTGAAAATAACGTTTGCTAATTTCAAGCATTCGTATAACCAACCTACGGTATCAATAACACTGAATCGCCGCTCGGATGTATGCCCGGTGCAGAGCTTACTAGACTATTTTGCATGTCGTGATTTATCCGCTGGCCCTCTTTTTCGAACACGCGATGGGCACGCTATTTCACGCAAACTTTTCACCGACCCTATAGCAATTACTTTTCGTACGTGTGGTCTCGATTCCACTAAGTATAAAGGACATAGTTTTCGTATTGGCGCAGCTACTTTTGCGGCGGAATGTGGTTTTTCTGATGCACAAATACGCCTGATGGGTCGTTGGAAATCAGACGCATTTCGCAAGTATATTCGTAGTCCTAGCCTGAGTTCGAGCGTCCAAACTACATAGGTCCGGGTTATGTAGTGGTTTGATTGTGGCTGTCAGTTAGCATTTCCTTTTATTCTACTTTCGCAAGCGGCTAACCTTAGGTACATTACTCTTTTGTTGAGTCCATGCAGGGGCAAGACTTGACTACAGTACTTGTGTTTGTCACTAAATACTGAATTGTAGCTGACTGTGACGCTGATGCAGGGGCAAGGCTAGCAGAACACTACATATAATCGCATGGCCAGAAATCTAGGACAACATGGCGGCAAAGCATGCGCACTGAATCCCTTTTTAATTAATTCAATATGGCGTCCTTCAATAGATTTCTTAAGGAAATATAAAGAACAATCATTTTCGGTTATTTACTATTGTAAATTCCGACATGCGAACGTCCAAAACTTCATCAAATTGAACAATCGTTCAGCACTACAATTTCTATTAAGTTTGGAGCGTCCTAAATAGGTTCCCGAGCCCCTCACAAACATACCTCTTATTCGCTGTTTAAAGTCTATTAATCTGCTATATCACTTATTTTGGAGCTCCAATTTTGGCTGCTTCTGTGTTGTTTGTCCACGATGCGAACGTCTGAATTTGCTCGGGATGAACGTTACTTTGTTTTGCGGAGTTGTTCGTTCCACTTTTTCGTTGTTTAATAGGTTCCCAAAGACCTTCAAATGTACGATTTATTGCAGCCGAGTCGTTGTAATTTAATCCATCAAGCGCCGAGATAAATACTGAACTCGGCGTGAAGAAGCAATGCATTCCTCGATAATTTCGGGTTCTTGTCCGCCATTTCTTATGGAGCTGTTGCTAGGTTGCCAGGGTCTTAAGCGCTGTTATTATTATTAAATGTGACTGTGGATTCAGAAATAATAACCGAAATTTATGCGGCAATTTTTGTGAGTATGAGTGTACAGGCCTGTCTAGACGATTAAACCTTTTGTAATTTGATATTTGGGTAAGAAATGGGTCAATAAGACATTTTAGCGAATAACTCTACTTTAATTTATTGCTATAGACTTCTGTTTATAGCCGAAATGATCGATATTTAGCCATCAGAATTTTCAAATTAATATTACCATCTAAATATGAGCCCACAGGCCACTGCCGCTGAGTGTCCTGGATTTCTAGCCATGGTCTTTATAGATCTGCGGCTGTCTGACAAGTCAACGCAGGGGCACGACTTGTTGGGGCAGCTTGCATGCAATTTATTTTTACCAGCTAGCAAAGGTTTGCTTATAACTTTCTCACTTTTCTTACACGTATTTGACAGAATGTATTGCTATATAGTAGTTAGAGGTATGTACTAATTTCTTCTGTGGGTTCCTTGTCATGATGGGGTGGGGTATGTCTCCTTTACCCAAGGAGACTCGTGGCGTTTGTATTACCCCCACCTTTTCTGTGCGAACTGTTAATTACTTTTCTTAATAATTTGTTATATTAATAATTATGTTATTGATTACAAAAATTAATAAACCGGCATGTGCTAACGCACATTGCCATAATTATTCCAATCGGTATCTGACTGGTTTATTGCGTAAAAGCTTAAGCACAGAAAACAGAGCTCATCATGACAAGGAATTGCCAGAATTAGTGTTGATTAAAGGAAGCGATAAAGGAATTATTGGCATACCAATAAAGATTTTATTGCTTCCTGCACTTAAAATTTATAAATAGATAAAAGTAGATAAATGTGTCAGGGATCACATGGGTAATTTCCCCGGAATGTTTGTGATCACATGAATGTAATGCGCGGGAAAACGGATAGGAGTTCGCGGTATTTATCTGGTGTGGAATGCGAGATTGGTTCATTCTGCTCTGCACGTTGGCTACAGCAGGATTAGAGAGTCTCTAGCTGAAATCAAGTTTTTACCCACCCTCCTCCCCGTTTTCTTGACGCAATTTTCTTTTACATACATGTATATTAGTTTCTTAGTATAGTGGGCGTTTGTATTACCCCCACCTTTTCTGTGCGAACTGTTAATTACTTTTCTTAATAATTTGTTATATTAATAATTATGTTATTGATTACAAAAATTAATAAACCGGCATGTGCTAACGCACATTGCCATAATTATTCCAATCGGTATCTGACTGGTTTATTGCGTAAAAGCTTAAGCACAGAAAACAGAGCTCATCATGACAAGGAATTGCCAGAATTAGTGTTGATTAAAGGAAGCGATAAATAGTAATTTAGCGGTTTTGTGTTTTGCGAATGAACGGGAAATTGTATATGAAACGAAACAAATTATCTTTTAACAGTTATTATCGGTGTGTCTTTCCGACGGGGTATTATTCGCGCAATCCTTTTGAACTAATTCTTTATCCAAAGAATGGCTTTCTCTGTAAATTAAGCTAGAAAATTAATAACTAAACCAAATGCCTGAAAACATTTCATAGATGTGTAAAAGTACTTCGACTTAGGCGTTTTGCTTGTCAAACTTAATTAGGGTGCAATTATTCTCTGTGTGCGTACTCAGTCATCCCTTTGGCTAATAATGTTTCGCTTGTATTTTGATACGTTCAAAATTGCTCTTATGAGTTCTTGAAGTAATTCCTCCTCTAAAATCCTCTCATGACTTGTCGATTTCTTCACTTATTTTCTAAATTACAGTCTAATAATTTAGGTTTTAAATTTTCTCTTTTGTATACTGCACGTGCGAGAGTCTTTTAAATCATTGAACGAATCATTGAATCCTAAGCGATGTTTGGGTTTAATGGGGTGTTTGATGGATGACTTGCGTTGCATTCATGCCAAAAATGAACCAATTTCTGCGCAGTGTGTTGATTAAAGTGGTGTAGGGTTGCGCACGTTCTTCCACACTCACTCGGCTTCGAAATCCCTTGTCTGGTGGCAAGCATAGCTAGACGACCAGGGGACGTTTCAGCTGCAGTGGATGACCGTCGTGCAAATAACTGCTGCACGAACGCTCTCTGGGCTCTCCACAAAGCCTTCTCGAAATACCTGCGAGGTTTGTTTGCAGTGGATGGCCGGTTTTGCCTCACGTGGGATCTCACCGCTCTTCGGCAGGTCTTATTTTTAGTCCTGCAGGGTGTCCACTCACTCACTTCACCAGGCAAGCCTGGTGGGGGAGCCGGTTTAGTCGCCGACCACCCGACCATGAGCAGGTAGTATCGGATTACATGATTACCGATAGCAGGATATAAATCCCGACCTGACCTGAATGGGGTGTTCAGATGGTGCATAAAGGGACTTTGGAGTGTATATAGAGGTGTCAAGGGGTATTGGAGGATATTTGGGTGTATATCTAGAACGGGACGAATTAGCGAATACAAGTTCCTCCCTATGGATTATAAGATGTACTGTATGCCCAAATGCTCGTGTTACCGATAGATCACTAAATAATCAAGAGTAAAGATATATTTCTCAATAAATTATTTTAAACCAAACGCTTTGAGTTACTTATTCTCTACGGTGAGCTGCATGTACATTTCTATGGTTGCAGCTCTGCCCGAACAAGTCTCGTTGTTTTATTCATGCACTTAATCCCCCTAATACCCTTGATGAGTTTTTTCTTTTGTCTCCTGCACGTGCACTCAGGATAAATATGCAAATATCAGCCTTAGCAACATTAGTTAACAAGCTGCTTGACGACGTTAATAAAATAGCCGAGTCAACCGTTTAACCCCTGACAGTTTATATTCTGGCAAACCCCTCTGAAGAAAGTGTTTCAATGTCTTTCGAACAGCTTACCGAATGGTTTCTTCATTCAAGGCATCATTTACTCTATCCAGCTAAGGTTAGGGGGAAGCTAGAATCATTTACACACTCTTCGCTTGCCAAACTAACAACAGGACTGTCTCCAACAGGTTGATTAGCTGTGTTTTCTTCAAATACGATAACACTTTCGACTATGCTTCGATTTTTTGGACCAAGAAATAAATATTTTAAACTGAATACTATGAATTCTGCCTTATGAGACGACGCTGTACATTCTCCATGGTTACACAAACGCCTCGCCTAAACTTGCCCATGCATTAATACCTCTTCATGCCCATTATTATCCCTCCAAAGCTCATGATAACTCCCCTAAAATGAATTAAATATTCTACTTATATATAAATCCGGTTATGTTCTGGTCATTAGTAACCTTTAATGAGTTTTTAATGGAATTTTTCCTTTTGTGTTCTGCACGTGCGAGAATCTTATAACATACTAAACCATAGCGACGAATTATTTAACCAAGCTGTGTAATTTTTCAAAGTAGAGTGTTTGGTCAACGATGCTGTCGAATAGTACTCGATGTTCTTCTAAGTTTACAATAACAATTCGCTACCATTCAAGGCGACTCTTTTTAACTTCATACAGTTCCATACGTATAAACATCACAAAAGCGAACCAAATATCTAATATAATATTCATATATAAGCTTTTCATTGCTATGTGCCCATACGTTTTTTCTGAGCTCACGGCTTTTCGGATTGATTCCTACGTATCTTAAGTTCAGCTTCTCGAAGTGATTCCTTATTCTATCTTCCTTCACTTATAAACGAGGGTTTAGTTAGGAATGATTCTAGGATGATTTATTCTGTTAGGTTCTAACCCTAGTATAATATTCATAGCTTATTCAAATAATATTCGAGTTAAATTATCTCAGCAGATTCAGTCATTTAGAATGTTCAAAACCCGCTATATTCCTCCAGACAAGATTTAGGATAAAAATATAAAGTGCCTCTATCAATTTCTCTTTAGTTCGTTGTAAAGAACGTCTATTTTGTTTAAGTTTACTGTACGCATGCTCTGTACGTCTACGTGTCCCACAACTGTCGACTGTCAGTAGGGTAAAGTGTATAAATGAAAAGATAATTACTTTTACTTACAAGGATACAAGTCGAGTGCCTTTTGATAATGACGTAACCCAGAACTTCTGAAATCAGTCGGAGACCAATCGGGAATGACGCATTACACGGGGGGTTTGATAAAAGATAGGGTTTAGGGGGGAAGCATAAATAATAAGTTGGATATGACGTAGTGAAAACCAGGGGGGTTGAGTAACAGCTAGGGTTTAGGGGGGAAGTTAGGGTTACTACGTCCGAAAGGAGCCTGAGAAATAGCATAAATAATGAGATTAGGGTTAGGAGGTCACAAAGGAGCCTGAGAAATAACGACGTAAGCATAAATAATGAGATTAGGGTTAGGAGGTCCCAAAGGAGCCTGAGAATGAATAAATAATAAGTTGAATATTTAGTGAGGCAGCATCCCTTTGGTTGCCATATGGGGGGGGGGGGGGGGGGTATTACTACTCACATTCCTGGCAATTTTGGCAGAGATGAAAGACAATCTTAAAATATTTAAAAATCAAACAATCAAGATTCAAGACAAAGGCTCTAAATTCGTATTTTGCCTTGGAACGACAGACAGCTATTGTTCTTTAATAGTCAGCCATTGTTCTATATATGACAAGATGACATGCGTTCAATGGCCAGTGCAGGCCTGATTCAAAATATACACTATTAGACTCTGCTTTCAGATCCAAGCTCAGACCACGCAGATATACTATTTCTAAATGGAGCAACAAGTTGCTCACCAATGGAGAAATAAATGAAATTGATATAAGTGGGTCGTTAACAAAGATGCCAAGCCAAGAAACGTTTTTGCAACCGTAAAGACTCACAACAAGGGTAGTCTACTAGGACTGATACTAATATCCTGCTGCGGTACAGCATTAGAAACCCTACCTTCTTCCATTAAAGATACCACCCATCTCCTCCAAAAGATTGAGCAGATCAACAATACTGGTCTCTTTTCAGAAGGCACAATTTTGATTTTATTGGATGTTTCCATGTTTCTAAATGTCGACAACAAGCTGCATGTGAAGCCTGTTCGACTTAAGAAAACAGTATAATTATGAATCACAATTCAATGTTTTCAACTCTTAGATTTTTATACAAATATTCAGTTCACATCATGTCCTGCAAATAATTATTGTGCAAAATATAATTTCATTGTACAAAGTATACACAACACAGCAGCAGCAGAGTATAGCCGCCAGGAAGGGCTGCCCGGTCCAGTGTTATACCGTTGCTTTGCTGTTGCTCGAAACATCGATCCTATGTTGTTTTATTGCGAAGAAACTATTCTTTTACAATTTAAACTTTATATGTAATTTAACCAACACGAGTCAGTGTTTTCCCTTCGATTTCTAAATATCTAAATACATGAAGCCAAGCAAGTTGAAAATACGAGGCGAAACCGAGTATTTTAACCAGCTTTCATGTATTTACATATTGGAGGATGAACACTGACGAGTGTTCTCAAACGAATCAATAATTTACCGAGTAAGAGTGAACATTATATTAATGTTGGCCACGTTTATTTTAGTTGTTTCCGGCGGATGAGGTCCTAGATACGAACACGTGGCTAAATAAGGAACTGGTGTGTTTTCCTGTCATCAAGGTGTCTGGACAAGAGAAACCTTTTCTAAAACTTGTTGATGTTGAGCTGATTTATTCCCATGACGACGTGGCTGATCTGAACGAGACGTTTTTGCCTGTTGGCGCTAAGTTTCCCTTTTCTCCTAA
Source organism: Paragorgia papillata (assembly GCA_035771165.1). Classification (NCBI taxonomy): domain Eukaryota; kingdom Metazoa; phylum Cnidaria; class Anthozoa; order Scleralcyonacea; family Coralliidae; genus Paragorgia; species Paragorgia papillata. The sequence continues at coordinate 1,297,316 of JAWNZC010000213.1, read as the reverse complement.
ATATGGAGTGTTGCTACGCAGCCACAAAGATCCCCAGGCCAAACACAAATGGAAAAACCTAAAAGATGATGTAATTGGAGAGATAGAACGCTTGCTGAAGAATCGACTGAGAATAACATTTTCTGTGGATCATTTTTGCGAGTAAGTGGAGTCACGTTAGTTTGTCAACTATTAATTGGCTGTTTTCAGTGTCTGTTAGATTGAGTTCGCACGACACCGCGCTACAGAAAAATAGTAGCTCAATACTGCACACTTTGAAATAACGATATTTGTTTTAGAGATGAGCCGATTACGAAAATTGCCGATTACTGAAGCCGATTATTTGGTGGCCGATTAATACAAATAATCGGCCGATTAATCGGCATATGCCGATTAGTGCTACGTTGTTGGTTACCAATCCTCCCTGCGCAGTTTCGCAATGTTGTAGTGATTGCTAAATTGCAACAAGATTTGTGAAATATAACAGAAATGTTTCGTTATGATTAGTTTTGCGTGTTTTGAGAATCAATTTCGTTTTGTTTGTCCGACTTTCAGTTTTATAAATCGGTATGCGCTACGCTATTAGTATTTGGCAAATTGTGATGTAAAAACAAAATATTATCCACTTTATGTGGTACTAGCCTGTTTCGTTTCTCCGTGGAAATGTTCCCTGCCTCACTAAACACACGCTCTGAATAAACACTTGAATTGGGAGGCTCAGATACTTCAGCACAACTTTAAACAAGTTGGGATAAACAAGTTTCTTTGCTCTTCACCAAACATAAAGGCATGCTTGCAATGGCAATCGATCTCTTCTTCAACATTGTGGCTGGCGTTGGAAGTGCTGTCGCTTGATCCAACAATCTCGTCGAAGCAAGACCATAGGTCTTGATGAGGTTTAGTGCTGCAGCTCTTTTCCTGGGTTGAGATGTTCTCGGTCGTGACTACCTCAACCGGTGAAGATCCTTTGCCATTTTCTCTTGTTGGTTTTAAAATTTAAACTTTTAAAAGCGTTTCACAAATCTTTTGACAGAGTAGAGTTCCGAAGTTCCGGGTCATTGTTTCCGAAGTTGGCGACAAACATTGCAACTTTGTTTTGATGCTCGCTATTTGATCGGCTGCTATACGTAACGAATTTGCGGAGTTCGTAAACTTTGTGGCAAACGTCTGACTGTGGAACTCTTCCATCAAGAGTTATGTGAAACGCTCTGTAATCATTGTGAAATAAGGACTATTGTGTTTGGGCTTATGCAGTTACGGACTTATGGTGTGTGTGTTTGCGTCGTTCATGAAAAGCTTTATTTGAGACATGCAAGCCGATTAATCGGCTTTGCCGATTAGTTTCCGATTAATCGGCTCATCTCTAATTTGTTTGTAAGATATCCATGCATGCATGCATGCATGCACCAACTATTTCGTTTTCGTTAAGCACCGGCCGTTTAGATGTTTTCAAATTGTTCTGGTTAAAGTGACACCGCCACGCATTCAGTCCAGTATCTTGCCACCCCACAGTTATTTGCATGCATGTGAATTTTCCTTTTTAACAAAATATTTTATGAGAGGATATGGTGCAGAAATTAAATTGGCAGCGACATAACTTAACAAAATTGTGAAATTTTGATGTTTTCAATTTTTAGGATTGAGCCCATTGTCAAGAAGAATAAAGAAGCAAATTTAGGAAACGTGGAAGAAAACATTGAGTGTGAGCATTCTTCACCGAAGTCTTATGAAGCAATTGTTGTGGCTGTTCACGATACTAATGTTAGACCGAACATGCTGTTGGCTGTGTTGGCTCCTAAAACCGAAGTTGAGAAAGTGGAAAAAGAGTGGGGCTCCAAAGGAGAAGTATTTCAAAAACGTCTCCGATCTAACGATGAGGTTTATTTTTGTGTGCCACTTTCTGACCAGGAACATCTTTCTCTCCCAGATGACGTCGTAAGGTATAACTACCGGTACTTATGTTGATTTTCTGAATTTTTTTACTGACTGACGTATAACTTTGCTCGGATTTTGCAGTAAGCAGTGGCGGAAACTTCACGAAATATTTGGGGGCGAAGCCGTTGAAACTCTGAAAGAGTTGCGTGAAAATTATAAGTTATTTGAAGGCTCTAATTACATAGAAGTACCTTACTCAAGCTAGGACACAAATTACAGTATATTGTAATTCTATTTAATCCTAGTGGCTAGATCTAATGCCAGATAAGCTCCGCTGTGTAACGGCCCGTCATTAACTAAAAGTATGAATCACTAAAAGCCGAAAATGCATTGGTTCGGCTGGTTTGTTGTTATTTTCGATTTGAAACAGTTACGGGGCGATATTTTGATATTTGAAACCAGTCCCGCTTTATCACAATTGTAAAAAAATGTTACCATTTAGTTACTGAGCTAATGGCTGTCCTTGAAATTTTAATTTAGAAATTATTGGGCCTAGTATCCGCCACTGACAGTAAGATTTTGATGACGCAAATAAGAAAGTGCGGATCAACGCGACTTTGTTTGTAATATACTACAATTGAATACAATAGAATAGATACAATAGTATATATGTTCAATAGAATACAATTGATTATATACTTAACAATTAATTAGACAACGAGGACGAGTTGTCTAATTGTTTTAGTATCAACCATAAACAACTTTTCTTTGACGTAAAGAAGTCATAAAGAAATGTTCAGATAGTTTTACCTTTTTGTTTGCAGAAGTCTCTCCATAAACAATCGCTCACAAAACACAAGATTGTAACTACTTTGCTTCAAATTTGGTGTAGATATACTCAAAAATGTCAAACTGGATATATTTCCATTACTTTCGACCCAATGTTTTCTTCGCTCGTACAAAAATTTTAGCAGACGCCATGTTTGATTTTTTAGCCTAGTTTCCAGGTTTTGCTTGCGGCGTGAATATGCCGTGGCTTCTGATTGGACAGAATAGGAGTATTCCAGCTATAAGAAGGTTTATCATTGGATAACGCTATACTATGGTCTATCACCAATAGACCATGGTAGCTCAGCCAATCAGAAAGCCGGATTTGTAATAGACCACGAGTTGGTTGATACTAAAACAGAATATACAATAGTATACAATAGAATGTTATAGAATACATTAGAATATTATAGAACACAGTATAATACAGTAAAATAGAATACAATACTTAAGAAATAAGAAATGACCACCCGTGTTTATATAGCCCGAATCCGATGGAAGCACGAGAGTGAACTGCTCACGCTAAAATTATTACAAAATAGAAACAACGATACAACAATAACATTTTTTTTAATCGTCTGAAAAATAAGTTTTCGTATATTTGACAAGTATGAAAAGGCAAGAATTTTGAGGGCATTGTCATATTTTTTTTATTTTGATTGAATACCTTTTATATTTAGATTTTTTCCTGACGAGATTACGCGAACATATAACAATACTAAAGGGGGAATTAACTTGGGAGATAAAGACAAGCATTTCTTATTACAACCGTGTGAAGGAAGAAACCATTCCGGTAGATATTTTTATGCTAAAGTACGAATACAACCTTGGATGAAGCCCAAGACAACGTCAGTGAATCAGGTGCGTGATTAGTCAATGTGATAATCATGTTAGAATTGTTACACGGGTGACGTGTGCTGTTGCCTCTCACCAAAAGTTAAGCCCGGTTAGACGGGGGTTAGTATACTTGGATGGGTGGAACTCATGTGAGACTGTGAGTAGTAGTTGGTCTCTCCTGTGCTTCGAGTTTTTTCCCCTGGGTTGTCCGGTTTTCCTCTCTCCGTAAAATCAACACCCACATCATGGTGGTCAAGTTCAATTGGGTGCATTTTGCGCTGTTTGACCACCAGTTGCTATAGGAAATAAAGTGGTGATAAAACAATAGGTATGCTGTGATTGGTCAGTATACTCATGCAGGATCAGAGTATGTAAACACGGAAATCTATAGCAGTTTTGTCGTACTTATAAAAACAAAATAAATTTGAAATTTACAATGCGTTATAGCTATGTGTAAACTAGGCATATATATGTATGCAGTATAAGGGCTTTAACTGTAAGCTTCAACAAGGAATAAGTTCAACAAATGCTTAACTTACAGAAACAGTGATTTGTGTTTATGAAAACACTGCTAAAAGGTTTGATTAGTTCACGTCACGAAAGCGACTTAACGAAATAAAATTAATTGTTTATAAATACAGTACCTGATATATATTTTTCTTTCACAATTTACTTGGTAAAAAGACCGATCGATATCAAGTAAAACACCCATGAGCATAAAATTCAAAATATTCCGGGGAAAATGGCTACTTTTTTCGGAATTTAAAAAAAATGCACCAAGCAGCTTTCTACGCGGCCAACGATATGACGAAACGTGATCCAGTCGTTGGGATGGCTGTTCACTGTAATTGCAAATACTTTTCACTATTTTAAATTTTTTCATCCAATTTTTCCTTAAGTCAACAAAGACAAAACAAGTTTCAGCTCACTAGCTTTTCATGTTGCTTGCTCATCACCTTGTGTACAAACGTTGTCAAGGCGTTGGATCTCCAAAGTGTCAGAACGAGAAGTGTGATTACTCCACTTCATTCACTTTACTTTACTTTACTTCACTTCACTTCACTTCACTTCACTTCACTTCACTTCACTTCACTTCACTTCACTTCACTTCACTTCACTTCACTTCACTTCACTTCACTTCACTTCACTTCACTTCACTTCACTTCACTTCACTTTACTTTACTTTACTTTACTTTACGTTACGTTACTTTACTTTACTTTACTTTACTTCCGATCCTTGTTTTATTTATATTAAGCGCAATGTCAAAGGATTCAGAACAAGACAAATATTTTGGATAATCGCCTTTGATCGGTTATCCCGAGCTCTGTGAGGGTGCTAATCTCGACACGCGTGGAGTCCATTTACACGCGAAATTACACGCGAATGGGAAAGAAATTCTGCGACATGTTTATATCAGGGCGCTTATATATATACCGGGCGGTGAAACGCGCTCACAAAGCGCTGTTCGATGTGTGATGTGGTAGAGGACTGTCACGAGCGTGCTTTTGAACGAAAATGGAGAAGGAGCGTGATTTTGCAGTGTTGTTATCAAGGCGTTTTTACTCTGGTGGTATAAGAAGTTTCAAGGATTTCGCAACAGAAATAGTTAACTGATGTTTCCTTCAACTTATACAAGCTTATTATGGTGAAAGAACTTTTCTAAAAAGATGTTATTGTGGATGAAAGCTTTGTCAATCGTATACGTCGGAGGAGGGTAAATTTCAACAAGAATTTACGGCATGATAACTTGCTGTCCCACGTTTCATCTTTCAGGTATGTTGAGACCATTATAGTCTGTTTGTATTTAGAAATTTATGTAGAAATTGGAGATGATGTTTTTTAGTTGCATTGATCTGAATTCATGCATTATTTTCGCTTTATTTCCGCCCATTTGTATTGTGTTGAGATTTTCGTAGTGTTCGTAAACACATCGATCACTTTTTTGCAATTTGTAAACACTAGATGAGGTCATAAACAAACTGTAAACCAATTTCGTCAATTTTAGCAATATGTGAAAACAATCGCCAGAGCTATAAGCGAAGCGCATCCTATGTCAAAATGTTGTCCAGACCTGGCAAATTTGTATGCTCATAGACGAGGGAGCTGCCTTTCAATATTTACTAAAAAAACTCAAATGCTATAGTTGATGGTTTCTTTCAAAACATTTATAAAGACAGGATAGCCACAAAATCGGTGTTTAATGTACATTCTATCGAACATGGCTTGTAAAAATGATGGCGTGTGCTAAAATGGCGATGAGATCTGTCTGTCATCACGTCACCATTTTTACCATTTTTACAAGTTCTTAAAATTTTAAATCTGAGTTGTTTTGAAAAACACTTTTTAAAACAAAATGTGCGATAATTCTGGTAAGCGACAAGCAAGTGATACGGGTGGTCCCTCTTTGAAGCGATTTAAGGATAAAGGCACAATTTATTCTCCAACTTCTACCACGACTGGTCAAAATTGTTCTTCAACTACATATGATGACAAGGTGTTCCTGGACGGCAATGAAAGACTTCAACCTGTGGCTGATTGTGAAAGTGGTTTTGCGAACACTGAACCAACCCCACTTAAGTATGTTGGAAGAATTCCATTACAGCCTGAAGAGCTTCTTCTCTATTCCCCAATAAATGTTTCACTGCACCATCTAAAAGCAGGGGCGGATCCAGGATTTTTCGTACGTTAGTCAAAATTTTCGTTTGTGAACATTCGGGGGGGGGGGGGGGGTACGGAAATTTTTCCGGAGGGGTATGATTAGTTATTAATACCCACACTAGATCTTTTTCAGGATTTTCGGTAAATAAAACGTGAGGTGCACAAATGACTGTTTCGCCCAATATCAGGGCTCATCAGCATGCCTGTGATTCCGACATGGACAGCCTTTGGAAGGCCGAAAAAGAGCAAACTGGTTTAAGGCGCCAGACGCCCGCCTTTCACACCTTTGCCACGAAGCAAAAGGAGTTTGGCTAGAAATGGGTGACTATATGGGACATTTCGTGGATGTGAAATTGCTCAATTTTTAACACCATCCCAGTCTATTCCAACCCTTTTAATACCCCCCACCCTAATACCCCCACCTAACCTAAGTCCTAACCTAAAACCTATTCCAACCTAAAAGGCTAAAACCTATTCCAACCTAACTTAATCCTATTCGGATTAAATTGATAAACTCAACTGAACATCTGATTCTTTGCAAGGAAAGATAAAAACGTACCAAAAACTTGTAATGCAACGAGATTATATTATTTTCATAGATAAAAAACTAGAGATCGTATTACACCAAGCCATGTGGTCTAACAAGTCAACAAGACACTGACACAGTCCCTATACATTATATGGATAATAGATATCCAAATCAAAATCTTAAACTAATATCAGGCGACAAAAAGCATAAACAAAATGCCTACACTACAGTATATATTGGTTCGGCTGGCCGGGCTGGGTTCGCGGTATATAAGTGAATATTTAATATTAATAAACTTTTGACAGCATATGCTAATTTCATAAACGATCATGCTAGCCGGTCATGGCGCACAGATTGTTCGGTTAATACAAGTCCAAAACTATTATAATAAGAGTCGAATTTAGTTAAAATAGAATATATTTACTTTATGGCTGTACAAGACTTGTTTTTCCTTTCTCGAACATACGTACTTCGGGATGAAAGATTCGGCACCAAAATTTCTACTGAGGCAGAAGCTCGTGTTGTTGTTGATAGCACTCAACAGCTCTTCAACAGAACTCTTCGGCAAAGCGTCGATTCGCTTCATCAGATCAGCGTAAACATCTTGAAGATATGGCCGATCGTTTCTCTCAAACGCGGACTGCACAGTCTCGTAAATACTACAAGACATTGCAGTATATTCGCTATTTCGCTTTTATATTTCTGTGGCACTTGAAATTGAACCTTCGCGTTCAAGCTGCGATCAGAAAGGCTATAGAATCATGCCGTATACACTGAAGGCTGATGCATATGATCGATCAAAAAATGTAGCCAATGAGAATTCAGATATTTTTTAAATTAGCCAATCGGATAGCTTGTATACGAGCCCCTGATCCACAAACCGATCAGAACCCCCACAGATCGATCAAAAAGCAAATTGGCCAATCGGATGGCTGGAATCAGACTACAGAGCGATCAAAACTCACGCGCAAGACCGCTGTTCTGTGACTTGATATATTACTTTATCGAAGGCCTTGCTGTATGAAACTTGATAACTGGACTACAAATTTTGAATATTAATGTCTTTGCTATGGACCGCAGTTTGAATTAATTAACTTAATTAATTAACTGCGTTAATTTTGCAATTTTTACCTTAGTCGCGTGATCGGTTTGACTACCCCTAGATCCGCCCCTGTCTAAAAGCATCAACTCTGTCAAGGGATACACTGCAGAGAAATATGTGAATGTAGTGAAAGCTGTATATGTTGTGTATGGTGTCCGATTTGATTGTAACAGCATACAAAACTATTTTTACCGGCAGCCAACAACTTGACGAAAGGGTCTAGGGAAATACAATGGTTATTTAAGATGGAACTTTTATTCAGACTGCATTCAACAAATTGTGACAAAACAACAATCACTTTTTAATAATCTCCTTATTGACCCTTGGTTTTGCAACATGCAAAACTGTGATGAACTACGGAACGATCTCAAGAATATAGTAACTTAGGTTAGATATACTGCCGAAACAGAGAACGTAGGAATCTAACGTTTCGAGCGAAGGCCCTTCGTCAGAGAGAAACGTAAAGAGTGATCTCAAGAATCAATGTTTGCAAGAGAGCAAATTATTACAAACCCTTGCTTTCAAGGTCAGCAAGAATGTTGTAAACATCACAAATAAGTTTCCAAAATGGAAAGTCATTCCTAAGGTGCAAGAAGGAAATGTACATCTGTACTACCTGGGAAACAGTCCAGTTAATGTAGACTATGAAGTGGTCATAGCAGCAGATGGTAGTTATCAGTTCTTTCATATGGGAAAGCCAAGAATGTTCAATATTGATCCTGATCTTTTACCATGCAATAATTAATGAAAGAAGTCACTCTAATGAAATCTCTTTCAATTGAAAATTATCAATGCATACTGCCTGATAGCCTTGGTGTTCCAGTTTTTAAGACTATTGATGGGGAACCTGGTGCATTTGTTGAATCTAAGCCAACTGATGTTAAACTGCGGTCTACCAAGTGTGGCATACTAGTTCAAGGCAATGTTTGTTGCAAAGCTTGTTCTGAGGCAAATCATTACATGAGGACACTGAAATCTCGGAGCCAGGAATCAGGTAGCACTACTTCCAAGCACAAGCGGTATGACTACATGTCTAAAGATGAACTAATTGACCACAGCTGGGAAACTGCAAACAAGCTTCATGCACTGCAACTAAGAATGAAGAGGCTCGAACAATTAATATCAACAAGACATGAGCACAGTATAGGCAGCAACACTGACTCCGAGTTCAGGCAGTTATTTAAATAATTGTGTGATGGGCTAAGTGAAAAAGTTGAAAAATGTAATAACAAGATATGCTATTGGGATAATTGTGATGTGAGTGACGAGTTTGATTCTCCTGAATTATGACACATGTTAAAAAAGCACATCTTGGAACAGTCAGTCAATGTGATGTAGCACCCATTAATAGACATTATTTGTGTGAGTGGTTGGGCTGTGGCAAGCAGTTTGGGAAGAAAAAACTTCTCTTGAGTCATCTTTATGAACATATTGGAAGTGAATCTTATATGTTTTTCCTTACCCTCTTGAAAGATCAAGCAAAAGCTCAAAATGTTCCATCAAGACAGATGAGATAGCATCCTTTAGTAATTAAATGGTGCCTTCGAATCTATTCCAAATCGCATAATACCTATGCAGATTTAAGGGATTCAGGTTTCCTAAAACTACCAAATGGACGAACCTTGTCTGACTACAAGAACTTCTGTTCTTCCAAATTAGGATGGCAAACATCAGTACTTGAAGCAATGAGCAACAACTTCAAAGAGCAGGGATTTTCAGAAGTTGGGAAATTTGGTGGTCTATTTTTTGATGAGGTTAAGATCAAGGAGGGCCTACTTTTTGACCCATCGTCATGGGGTTGATTGGTTTTGTCGATTTGGAAAATGAAGATACTGGTGCTGGAAATTAAGCCTTGCCACACATATTCTCCAGTTTTACTTTGAAAGCATATTTGCTAATTTTCAGTTTCCTTGTGCTTATTTTTTAACTAGAGGGATTTCAGCTCAAAACTTGAACCAAATATTCTGGCAAGGAGTTGGTTTACTGCAAGGTTATGGTTTTACAATAATTCTTGCATGCATGCTGCGATGGAGCTGCTGAGAATAGGGCATTCATGATGATGAATGGTGTTACTAAATCTGTGAGCCAGATAAACAATCCATTTTCAGGTCTTCCTTTATTCTTCATTTCTGATCATCCTCATTCGATTAAAAAGCTTCGCAATAACATTTACAGCAGTGGATGCAAAGATATTTCTCCAAGATACACTAGGTGTTTGTTGTTGAACTCCAAAACTATTTTATGGGAACATGTTTATTCAGTCCATCAAAGAGACAAAGATCGACACATTTACGCAACGGATGTAAGGAGCTCACATGCTCACCTTGACAGCATAAGTAAAATGAGAGTTAATCTTGCTGTGCAAGTGTTAAACTTAAAGGTACGAAAGGACATGGAAACATACGAGCCAGTTGCTACTGAGTCAACCAGACTGTTTATCTACAACTGTGAGACATTATGGAGAGTCTTTAATGATAACAACCCACTTTCTGCAACTACAGATCCTAGAATTAAGGATCTGGATAATGTCATTAACTTCTTTGACAATTGGAGAGACGAACTTTCTTCATTGTTTCAATCGAAATCTGAGATCGCATCACACTTTATTACTTGGCAAACAACGTTCGATATAAAGGTACATCATTCGATTTTACTGAATACCACATTTTTCAAACTTTTTTATTTAAGAAGAAGCAATTTTAACATAGTCAAAGATTAATTAACCCTTTAACGGGCAACGACACATTTAGCATTTAGCTAACATGAGACGATTTTATTCAGCAGTGAGGAGTGCTATAGGATGCACCCTTTTCTCCTGATGGGTTAAGTCAAAATAATTAACAATTATTCACCGAAGGCGAGGTGAATATGGGTGAATAATAACCGAGACGAAGTCGAGGTTATTATTCACCGATATTCACTGAGCCTGAGGTGAATGATTGTTTTAGTATAAATGCACATTTTCCTACTTTTAGGAACAGCAATTTCTTTAAAATTGTCAATTTCCTTTTCTGTCACATTGACAAATCGGCAGTGGCCATTTTGAACAAACGCTGCAGGTGATTATCGAGAATTAATCCGAAGTAGCATGACCAATCAGTGCACGCGATTTCCTATAATCACCTACGTATTTATACTAAGTATAATTAACTCAGTAGAGTATCACCTAGGTTGTTGAGCTCAGGAGTTGATTGAAGGATACACAGTTTTCTTTACAGGTTTCAGTCAATGGCTTTAAAGGTATGATAACATTTAGAGAGAGTCCAATGTTTAAGTCCCTTCATGCAGAAAGTCACTACATCATTCCAAAGAGGCTAAGTCAAGATGTGGTCGAATCGTTTTTTTCTGTGCAAAGACAGGCCTGTGGGGGCACAAACAACATGACGGCCTACACCTATGGATACAATATAAACAGCGCACTTGCATCATCAACAAAGTTGCCGTCTAAGAGACAAACAAATGTTTTTGAAAATTATGTTGTTGAGCTTGGTGAAGATCAACATTGGTCCAGTCTTCCAAAGAGGAACAATGTTCAGGGCATATTCAACAGAAACCCGTGGCCAGTACATCTTTAGTTATAATATAGGCATCCACACAATATAAGCTGTTTTGGCTTACAAAGTTTCCATACAGTCACCCAATCGCCATATTTGCTTAATATTCAGTGTACATGTATAGCAAATGTTACAGTATAGTCAAAATATTGTTTTGTAAATCCTTGCTGCAATAATCATCAGCGTGTATCGATTATTGAACTTCTGAACACACTTTTTAGCTTTGAGCAATTAATTTGGGTGATGACCGCTTAACTCTTTAAGGGGCATTGGCATGCTTAAACATTTTATTCTAGCCATTGCCAGATATTTTTATTTAGCAGACTGCAGTGCTGGGATGCACCCTTGCCACTTAATGGGTTAAGTAGGTTTTATACATGTATCATTTGCCAAGCACTGACTTTAGCAATCAGGCAATTATATGGAAACCTGGCTAATGTTTGCACTGCTTAGGTAATGCTTATTAGTACTATGAATTGATGACTTGTCACTGTAGCTGAGAATATGAAAGTCAGTTGCATGTTCAGGTTCGTTTATATACAGTTACTATAAAAACTATTAAAGGTTAAACTATTCATGATTATAAAATGAGTAACTGATAACCGTGAATGTTTTTTAAATAATTCCTGTTAAAGGAAATTTACAATAAAAGTGGTTATTTGAATGCTTAATGGCAAAGTGACAAAAATAAACATTAAGGGAAAGTGCTATTCAGGTTTCATCCAATAAATAGCCACCCAAAAACTTTCTTGTCTTAAAATATTCCCATGATATGATGTTGTATATTAATAAACATCTGCATGACTTATACCCCCTACCCCAGGAAAACATGGGAGATTAGACTACTGAAGAAACAAATGTAAAAAAATGCTCCACCTATAGGGGCAAGCAATACTGGTAAAACCCCACTTCAACAAAGTATGTAAAAATTTCAAACTTGTAATATTCAATAACATAACATCTCTTGCACTGGTTACAAAGCTCCCGCTTTCGAACTAGGTATTTTAAGCCTCACTTGTCATGCAGTCAGAGTTGATTCCCAGTCTCTCCAATTATTTGAGGCAGATGAAAATTACCTAAGCCCCCGCATATATGCCCCATGCATCCCCGGGGTGGAAGGATAGAGGTTTGGTTTCTGATGATAAATGCACTATATGATATTATACTGTACTTCAATAACTGTGTCAATGAGTTTAATAAAATCACCAGATGATTATGCTTTCTGACTCATACCTATGGTAACTCTCATGTTGACTTTTCCAGTATCTTCTATGTGATTGTTTCTGCAAACACTTTGTTGGAACCATAAGTAGGCTGGATTAAATAGACAACACTAAATAGGCTTTATTCAACTTAAAACCCAAACATAAAACTACAAGTATGACAAACATGTAGAGCTAACGAAGTATAAAGTAAAATACAAAATGGAGGTCACCAGACGAGCCTTATATCAGCACGAACTGACCAAATGCGACTGCGGGCTCAAATACCACAGGCAACCCAAATGTTTCATATAATATAAGTTTATGTCATTCTTCCTTCCTAGAAGTTCTAACTAACAGTTAAAGTTACAGTTCGCAGGGTTCTACCAACCATAACGAGATGGTTTCACTTCTCGAGTGGAACGTCTTAATTGAGTCGTTGGATGAAGTTCAGGCACCTGGGTCATTAGATCTTGTTCAGGATCAGAAAGAGTCGACTCCTCATCTTCAACACTGTTACTGATAGGATTTGGAAGGACCTCCGGCGTTCCGTTCTGCATGGGAGTGGACGGACATGGAGCCAGATCACGGAGAGAAACGGTTGATTCTCTACCATCCATGTATCTCACACGTACATAGGTTGGGTTGACATCTGTTAGTTCTACTTGGTCCACAAGTGGATCATTCTTACTTGTTCGAACAAACCGGCGTAACAGAACTGGCCCCGGAGAATACAGCCATGATGGCAATGATGCACCATGTGATGAGCGACGCTGGAAGTTGAAGAACCTCTCGTGTGGAGTCGTATTAGTGGAAGTAGAGAAGTGACCTTATGGAGTGGAGAGCATCTGGAAGCACGAGTTCCCATTGTGAGTCAGGCAGATTCACTGACTTAAGAGCAAGACGAACAGCCTTCCAGATGATACCATTGCTCGTTGCTATTCCCCGTTGCGATAGATACTCCTTGAGTTCTCGTGAAAGAAAGGAAGTGCCACGGTCTGAGTGAATATAGTTAGGCATGCCACAGAGAGTAAATATCTGGTCAAGGCACTTGATGACCGTCGATGAATGCATATTTGGACATGGAAATGCAAACGGAAAACGCGAATACTCATCCACCACAGTGAGTATGTATGCGTTGCGAGATGCAGTAGGTAGAGGCCCCTTGAAATCGATGCTAAGTCGCTCCATGGGCTGCGTGGCCTTGATGAGGACTCCGGGCTGTGGACGATAAAACTGAGGCTTGAGTTCTGCACAAATTCTACATGATGAGCATACTTTCTTGACTTCTTCAGTAGAGTATGGAAGATTTTTAGATCTCACGAAGTGTAGCAATCGCGTCACACCAGGATGACACAGCGCTGCATGGATTTCGATGAGATTGGTCGTCGACATGGAAGCAGTGAATGCACGTGTAAATTAATCTGGGGCAACGTTATCCTTGCCTGGTCGATACCTCACCGTATAGCTGAAAGAAGCCAACTCAAGTCGCCAGTCTTGAATCTTGTTGTTCTTGATCTTTGTACGTTTCCTGCTGTCGAACATGAAGGCCACTGAGCGTTGATCAGTCTTAAGTGTAATGTGACGACCAGCAAGAAAATGCCGCCACTTACGGACTGCTTCTATGATAGCCATTGCCTCCTTTTCAACTGCGGGATAGTGTAATTCACTGCTTTGGAGCGTTTTGGACATGAAAGCAACAGGTCGACCACCCTGGTTTAATGTAGCAGAGAGAGCAACTTCTGAGGCATCACATTCGACCACAAAGGGGAGACTTTCATCTATGGAGTGAAGAGTTGCTTTCTCGAGTTCCTTCTTGAGCATGTTGAACGCAGCTAGGGCAGTTGCATCCAATGGGAAGGTTGTAGTCTGCGTCAAAGGCTTTATCTTGTCAGAGAAGTTTGGTATCCACTTTGCGTAGTAAGCAAACATGCCGACCACCCTACGGAGGGAGCGGGCATTTTCTGGAGGAGGGAACTCTTGGAAGGGACAGAGTCTTTCCTTGTCAGGAGTAATTACACCATTACCAACACCGTATCCAAGTATGTTGATAGATGCCTTGGATTCCACAGATTTGCTTTCGTTAAGAGTAAGATTCCTGCGCTGAACTGCTTCATGAAATTTCTGAACATTTTCATCATGTTCCTTTTGATCACGCCCTGCCACTGTTATATTATCCAGATATGGAAATGTATCTTTGAGTTCTTCTTCAACGAACCTGTCCATTGCCCTCTGAAAAACAGCAACACCATTTGTAACTCCAAAAGGTATGCGACAGAAGTGGTAGAGTCTTCCATTAGCTTCAAATCCAGTGTATTTCTGATCAGTCTCTTTTATCGGCACCTGATGATAAGCACTTTTAAGATCAAACGTTGAGTAAACTTTATAGCCTGCAAGGTTGTTGACCATGTCGTCGATCCTTGGAAGGGGGTGGAAGGGGGTAGGCATCAAGTTCGGTGTACTGATTGATGGTCTGCGAATAGTCTATGCAGAGCCGCTTCTTATGTCGGTTTGATGGATCCTTGACGACAACAACTTGTGCTCTCCAAGGCGATGAGCTGGGCTCAATAATCCCTTCCGAGTGAAGCTTAGTGATCTCTTGTTGTATAAAATCCTGATCCTCCTTGCTGAAACGCCTTGATTTACTTGCAATAGGTTTACAGCCGGGAAGAAGATTTGCAAATAGAGATGGTTCATCAAGTGAGGCTGCAGAGAGGCCACAGACTGGTGTAAACTTTGGAATTATCAACTCTGGTTTAGTACCACCAAATTCAATTGTGACACTCTTGTGCTCCTTTTGGAAGTCTTGACCAAGAATAATGTCACTACAAAGATCTTTAAGTACCCCCAGACGAATAGATGAGTAGACATGTTGATTAAGATTGATGTCCACAAAACAGTGACCAATAACATGCGTCTTGAGGGAGGTGAAGGCCATAGATATATTTTGTGTCGACGGATAGATATTGACATGCAGTTGTTTGGCCATGCTTTCACTTATGAAGCTGTCAGAACTTCCAGAATCAAGGAGCGCTGTCAAAACATTCCCACAGACTGAGACCTTCACAGAGGCTTGCATCAGATTCTCTGGACATGCAGCAACGATTGAACAAAGTGCCGGTGAAAACATTGAAGCAGTAGTGCTTGTAGTGGCTTTTGACTTACATACTTTAGCATAATGTCCCTTTTTACCACAGTTGTCACACAGAGAGTTTTGTGCTGGACAATTTCTTCTACTGTGAATGGAATTACCACAGAAATAGCACTTCTTCGATGTAAATGTTGCAGCAAGAGGAGAGTCAGGAACTTCAATGGTCTGTTTTGCTGAGGGAAAGGCCACTGCTGCAGCTGTAGGAATGCTAGGCATATCATATGTTTCAGCGTTCTTCTGTGCTAAGTCTAAGGCATTGGCTTGGTCAAAGGCGGTTTTCAAATCTAATTGATTGTTCTCTAGAAGTCGTTGGCGGATTAATGGAGATAGTAGGCCATTAATAAAAGAATCACGAACCAATTCCTCACGATATTGCTCAGCAGTAACATCCTTGAGATTACAATTCTTGCTGAGTTTTCGAAGCTCTTGAAGGAACTCTGTAAGAGTTTCACCAGATTTCTGTCGTTTTGTTGCAAGCAAGTATCGAGCAAATATTTCGTTTGGCATTTTAATGAACAATTGATTTAATACCTCCAGCTAGTGCTGAATCATAGTCAGTACAGTCCTCAATATAATCATAAATATCATGTGATACATAGTTAACAAGAGTCTTGAATTTATCAGGAGCTCTTTCACCACATTCAGAAATGAAGTTAGTGAAGGTTTTATGCCAATGCTTCCATTCTTTAGCAGCCGAGGGCGAATTAGGATCCAAGACGAGTCGAGCTGGTTTGAGTAGCGTTTCCATTGATTTAAGTTGAATAAATTGTCGGAACCATAAGTAGGCTGGATTAAATAGACAACACTAAATAGGCTTTATTCAACTTAAAACCCAAACATAAAACTACAAGTATGACAAACATGTAGAGCTAACGAAGTATAAAGTAAAATACAAAATGGAGGTCACCAGACGAGCCTTATATCAGCACGAACTGACCAAATGCGACTGCGGGCTGAAATACCACAGGCAACCCAAATGTTTCATATAATATAAGTTTATGTCACACTTGTTGATGTTTACCAAATAATTGCTTTCAAATGAGAAAAAGCTTTAAAATGTTGTCATACATTTCAGTACAACGTCAAAGTTCTGATGGTTGACAGCAGATAATCTAGGAAAATTATTTTGTTTTTGAGTAGTTTAAGTTTAATTTGGGATCAAAGTACAACATCAAAGTTCTGATCAGGACGCTTATATACCGGGTAGGTATATAGGGCGGTATATAAGCGCCCTGGTTCTGATTGTCAACAGAGCAGATGATCTATGAATTTTTTTTGTTTTTGAGTAGTTTAGGCCAAGTAAAAAAAATATATAATAGTTTATCGTCTGAACTTTTAAAAAATAGGAGAATGCGGGAACTTTTTTCTTTTTTCTTGCAAAATGCTTTCAAGCTGGCGACAAAACAACGTCTACGCGACATGGATTCTGCCATGTGGAACTCCCAATAAACCAATACAGCTGCAAGGTCCCAAAAGTTACCGAAAGGCACCAAAAGAGCCTATAAATGAAGCAAATGGCCCCCAAAACAAGATAGATTTTCAGTATAAGACAAAATAAAAAGAATTTTGATGTGGCAGGAAAAAAGGATGCAGATGGGGACGATAAACTGTTAATATTTTTTACTTTGCCTTAACTGTAATTTGGGACCAAAGTGAGCTTTGTAGTCAAAGATAGCTTTTTAGTCTGCATTATAAAAGTCACATATACTTCCTATTAACTCTCTGATAAAGGGCCTTTGGTCGAAACATCAGTAGCAATTCCAAATGAGCAGTAAATTTACATCCATGAAAGAAGATTAAATAATCAGATGCATTCTCTTTAGTGTTTTCTCAGTCATCAATATTTCTCACAGTTAGTTTCCCTGATTTTATCACCTCAAGTAATGCATAGCCACTGGAAAGGGAGAGGGCTGTGAAACTCCGCTCTGAAACAATAGAACTTCCGGTTTGATGTTAAAAATTTCACGCCTGAGCGTCACGTGATCTTGAACCGGCATGGCCAGTGTATATCTTTCATATGGCTTACATTAGATTATAACCTTGTTCTTCGTTAAACTGCACGATGTCGGTTATGGTGACTTCTAAAAATCCACAAGAAACATGATATTTACAAGTCCAAAGGAGTACCCTTGTATTTCGTTAACAAAATTCGGTAGGAATTCGGTTTTTGACGACCTACGAACTTAAGACAGCGACAGTGCTGTTATAGTGTATACACTATACTGTAGTCCGTCATTTTTATGACAAATTTTATATTTTACATTGATTCTGCGTTAATTTTAGATATTAGTTTATTCAATAATATGATTGTGTGCACAAAGAAATCACCTCAAAAAGATCGGATTGGTTTTAACATGACCGTGAGAGTTTTTAAGTCGCGCATTTCTCAAATAAGACGTAAACAAATATATATGGTGGTGCATCGTTGTGTAGATGATCGGCGTTCGGTTTCATGATGGACTTTATCGTGACATTAAAATGAGCATCCCTTGAACATTACACAATCGTATCAAGCGCTAACTCATGCATGGCTCACTCAAATAATTCACACTCTGGCATTGTGAGCAAATTAGCCGTAGCGCGAACTATTTTCTCCCCGCCGGACTAATTATTGTAAACAAACATTTATAAGATTCTCAGCTACAAAAATCTGGGAAAATATTCCCAGTGATTAAAAACCCTTTCTGTTTCAATGTAAATAATATTATATCACCAAGGTTGATCTGAATTTCATTCTCGTATTATACAATGTCTATTTTCTTACTTCGACACGATCTTAATATTTCATCTCTGCTGATCCCCAACTTATTAATATGTCAAGGCAGTGATTAAACTCGAAAGCTTTATACTTTAATTACACTCTCACATATGTATATTCTTTCATAAAATATTTTGTTTTATATTTAACTCTGATTTATTTATGTATCACTATGTAAACTTTGTATTTTTCATTGTATTAAAGTATTAAAAATAGTGTGAATAAATTGAAATTATCATAAATCGCCGCATGTCTACAAATTATTAATAAAAGAAAACCAAGGAACAACGCAGTCGAAAAGCATTTGTCGTCTCCGTGCCATTATTAAATCGGAGTTTTGCACTTTTGTTGTCAGATGGCAACGTTTCTTAATACGTTAGTTATTCTAATAAACTGGTACGCATACGACAATTGCCAGTCCTCACCGTTGTTTATGAAACGCAATACACCAGACATTTAGTGCATTTAATATTCAATGAAGGCAACTCAACTTACGACATATAATTTAGCACAACCATTCATATTAAGACAAAAGCGAATTTTAGTTTTAGTTGTACTGTTGGCAAAACAGTATTGTATCATTATTTTACCTCGGCTCTCACCGTGTTAGGTCCAACCATTGATCGTTTATTCGAATTTACTGCACTTTATTAAATATTCTTTGCAAAGGGAGTTTTCATGAGGGACCATCTATGCATATAATGTCCAAATGAAGTGGAATTTATATCGAAACCATCACGGAAGAACTTCGTTGTAGCACTTGTAGGTACGCGCCTCGCTGCTCTAATGTAAAATCTTGCTCTTTAGTGCTCAATCATGCAGGTTCAACGTCACGTGATCTTGAATTTGGCGAACAATAACATAAATCTCAGTCACGCCCACTTTCACAGCCCTCTCCCTTTCCAGTGGCTATGAGTAATGTTATAATTTCCTTACTTTTTTTCTTCCCTACAAATGATGGCTTTCACAATTATTTTAGAATTTTGGCTAGTTCTTTCCCTTTAAGTTTCCCTAATATTTCTTCTTGTTCTGATCGAGAATGGATAGTCAAAGTATGTAAAAACTGAATAATGTTATCGGATGTTAAGTTCCTTTATCTTAATTGGATAATTTCTTCACTGGTATTTTTTCATTTTGAACTTTGAGAAGAAGTAGCTTTATGACCTTCCGACCGCCGCAGTTGTTGCCGTATTGCCATGCTATTCTTATTCGGTTTAAGTCCTTTCTTTTCCCGAGTTATTTGTTGTTTCGATTTAACAAAGAAAGTCGCAATTCTTTGAAGAACAATGACTGATGTTACATCTGATGTTGATGTTTAATCATACCATTTTTCTCTTAGTTCCTTATTTGCGGACATTTTATCCAGGCAATCAAGCAGAATATTTCCTTTTTGAAGCACAATATTGATGGGATTGATGAGGCTTTCAACCAGAGTGTGAAGAAATAGGAAGAAAGGTAACATGTTCGTGAACAATGAATCTGTATCTTCCATCTCCTTGCTTGATATCTTCCCCCAAGGTTGAGATCAAATTCAATGCTGCCGTTTTATTTCCAAGAATGATTTCTGCTTCTTTTTCACAACTCTCCTTTGCTGGTATGTCATTTTCTCCTTTCATGATCGTGTCCCTGGCCCGTTTAATTACTCAACCAGCATGGTCCCTGATGGTTTCGAAGTCACTCTGGTCACGATAAGCACATGGAACTCCAGCTTCTTCCCCTGATTTGTCCACAGTAACACGACTGCCACTGTTAGACGACCAAAAGTGCTGAAGAATCTGCTGCAGTAATTGAGCTGAAGCTTGGCGAAATTCTCCACTCACACCAGCAGCAGAAGAAAAGACAAGTTTCTCCCATGACTGTTTGATGGCCTAGTGATGAAAACTGCACGACCTTTTCTCAGCAAATGCTTTTTCTAAACGTATTGCCTTCTTCTGTGGGGTTTTCTCAGTTCCTGCCTCGACAAAACAAACTTCAACCAAATACAAAATGTCTTGCAGAAGCCCTTCTGTAAGGACAGACTTATTTTCATCTAACGCTGCTTCCAATGCCAATGTTACAACTTTGTTTTCCTTTGAAGGCCGTTTGTAGACTTCGAGAAGTGTTTGCAGAAACGACACAAAAGTCCTTGCTGTAATACTTGAAGAGATACTGGAACAGTCAACACGAGAGTCATATGAGTCAGAAAGCGTAAGCTCACTTTCAGTATCATCATCCAAACATAGTTCTGAGTTTCTGGAATCTAAATTCTTTACAGCCGCCATGTTTGTTTCCCCGACTGGTTTCCAGTCCGCGCATCGCACACCGAACATCGCGCTCATTGCCGTTTCACCGCCCGGTATATAAGCGCCCTGGTTTATATATATGAAACAAATCCACAACTTGCGCGGTTCGGACAGCAGGGTACTGGTAACTAATCTGTTAAATTATTCAAATTATTTAAATTTACGTCAGCAAATTATAAGTTCGGTTGCATGATTACGAAATAACTTTTCAACGATCGTGACATGAAAGAAATCTTTGCCAGAAAAATGGTTTCAGCTAAAATGTACATTAATATTACAAAGGAAAAAGACCAAAGAAAGAAGGCTAAGAAGAGATGTGGCAGCGAGAAGAGACAACAATAAATACGACTTAAAAAACCACTGAAAAAACCTAAAAATTAAGATAAAGACCGAAAACGATGCCGACCGAAATGTAAGTCAATGAACAAGGATGTGTCCCGAAACTGTTCAAAGCCGATAATGAATTCTGCTGTGGTGTATTCTCCTTAACTCGAGAGGGAACGATGAAGAAATTTTGAAACAAAAAAAAGTAAGAAACCGAACGAGAAGAACAATGTGAAAAGAGTATACAAAAGCAGAACGGTAGGAGATTCGTATTTACCAGTTTAGCTGAGTTAAAACGGAAGAAATCTTGAAAATAAAAATCAATATAAATATATCTTGTGTATAGAGTTGTCTTTGGACGCTAGGACGTGGCATTGTGTTTTCTTGGCCACTATTATCTATATTGAATGAAAATTTGTCATTTGGTTCATCTCGTTGGGTTTATTTTAATATTAACTTTGCATGCTCTTTCGGTGTGTCAATACATGAGTACAGATGAACTTTGCCAACTAACTCTTTCTTGTCCGAATTGGTCTTTAGTATTTTATTCTGGCTAACGCCAGACGATTTTATTCATCTTTGGGGAAGCCCTCGGACAGGAATGAGTTATAAACTATCTCTCTAACTCTTTCCTGTCCGAATTGGTCTTTAGTATTTTATTCTGGCTAACGCCAGACGATTTTATTCATCTCTGGGGAAGCCCTCGGACAGGAATGAGTTAATTTTCTGGGATGTTTTTCTACATTTTCAAGTGAAACTTTGCTCGTTAGTTCATCCCGGAAATCCGAGACCGAGTATACTGGTTTGTTTCTCCCTTTGTTTACAAAATTTTTCATGCTGTTAATTTTACTATTACGTACTAAAAGTAATAGAATAATTTTATAACCAGAGCTGAGTATAAGTTTTTCTTGAAGGGTCAACTTTGGAATTTATATATTAAAACAGTTGATAACAAGATTTAAAAACCGGGTTGTGTGTTTATTATTAATACAACAAAAAACAGAAGGGGGGGGGGGGGGGGGGGGGGGGGTTACAAAAATGCATATAAAGCGAGCGAGGGGTTGTTGCGTTCATGTATTTCTAGTATGTTTAAATTATATGTTTACTTTTACTTTAGACACTTGCCACCACACCTGGAATCTCGTCATGTTTGGTCGACAATTCCAGATGTACCTATTCCCTTCCTACCGACGAAAATAAAAACAAGGTATGTCCATCCAGAAAGCGAAATAAGCACTTGCGGACAAAGTCTATCATTGTTAACACAACTATATATTCTCTTACACTTGTATTATTAATACTATTTCAATTTAATTTATAATGCAAAGCATTGCAAATGCAATTGCATTACATTACATTACATTACATTACATTACATTACATTACATCACATTACATTACATTACATTACATTACATTACATTACATTACATTACATTACATTACATTACACTACACATTGCATTGCATTGTTTAAGCTAATCTAGTATAAGGAGTACACGTAAGGAGTTCCTAATTGCATGGAATTTTACTCAGTAAATGGATCAGTATTTACTGTTGGCGCATAATCCTAAGGAATATGTAAAATAAACTTAAATTTATTTTCTTGAGGTTTTTTATGTCGTGAAAAAACATTGTGAAGTGTTTGAGGAGAAACTTGCAATCCAAGTTGAAGATAAGTTGAAGATAATTGGGGACCTGATAGAGCACCCAAGAGGCGGAAAAGCAACAGAAGCTATTAATGTCGCTGGCCCAGTCACCACTGTAGTGGCCAACCTCGCATGTGGGATTGCTGTTGTTTTAGGAATCACTACTCTCACTACTCTGGGAGTGGGCTCGTTTGCGGGAGCAGCTGTTGCAGCTACGGTTCTTGCTGTAACAGAATTTGACAAGAGACGAAGGAAGGCAGACGCCCAAATGATTCAAGGTATATCAACGGAGGTGGTATCTTCTGTCTTAAAATGCATTGTGAAAGAAGTTGGTAAAGAACTGAGTCGCATTTTCGAGTACCAGTTGTTTATGCTGAAAGATGAAAGACAACTAGATATTCTGGCGCACCACGCTGTTGCTTTAATGTTCGATCTGAAGGATGGGGACACTTTCGACAGGAACACTCTTCTGAGAAAAGTTCTTGAAGGGCAAAAGGGCAAGAACGAAAAGTTGACGACAAGGGATGGGGGAAAAAATTGGTTCGTCCAAGATGTGTTTCGGAAGACTGGTTTACGCAAAGCGGTTTTAATTACGACGTCTGAAAATTTGAAAAGAGTTAAATTCGAGTATTTGGTAAAACCTGATAATACCTGCGATGTACAAAGGTATGGTTACCGAGATCAAATGCTGGAAATGAAATGTTTAACGTCGCGGGTTGAAGCAAGTACAGCTGTAGAGAAGAACGGCTCTTGTAACCCTTGTGCAGATTGCTCTAGCGATTCAACTTGTATCGACGGAACATACTTTGTAGCGTCAGACGTTGATCGAGAGTACACTGAACTACATCTGGAACCAAGAAACTACCAACCCTTACATTGCTTGGTGCAGTGTCCGAAAGTTTTGGAGCGTTTTGCGTGTAGTATTAGTACGTTGATAAGTGACAGTAGACACATAAACGAACGCTCGTTGGTGAACTATGTCAGTGAAATGTACAACCTTCCTTCAAACCCAATCTTGAAGCCCGTCTATCGACCACATTCTCCTTCGCGAGTTCCGGATTTGACCAACGCTAACCTTCGAGGATGTGATTTTAGCCATGCCAACTTTACAGGTTCTAGACTTAATAAATGTGATTTTTCTGAGTCCACCATATTCTTTGGAGCATTTGAAGGAGCAATCTCAAATGGCTCGAAGTTTGTCGAGGCTCACATTTCCCACTGCAACTTCGTTTCTGCCCAAGCCCGATGCTGCAAGTGGACGAAGGTCAAAGTTCTATACTCGTGTGTGCGTGGTGCTGATATAAGCAACGGTAAGAACCCCTTTGGTGACAACCACTGGAATGGGACGCGCTTGAGCGATGCTATTACTGAAAATTCAGCGGGTAAGTACTTCACTTTATTATATTATTTGTATCACAAGAAGTTTTTGGATATAGGCCGTTTGTAAAAATCTATACCCTTATAGGCTCACATTTGAGAGAAGGGTATCGATTTTTCCATCGTATATGCGCTATCTTTTACATGCGAAATATAACCATCAAAACATGCTAAGAGCTAAGATTACGAGAGTCGAGCAAAAAGCCGTTAAAGGAATATACAAGAAACGTGCCCTGAGGTCAATGTAAATGTCGGAAAACACGTCGCGTTTTGTTGCCCTCGTTCATTGACATGTTTAAATTAGATGCGGCAAATATACCGTGAACAAAACCGTTTTATAACGTGTGAATAAAAGTCTGGACAAATCTATATTGTCAAAATCTCAGAATAAAGTACATGGTACAACATTTTGGCGGGCTACATACATAACAAATGTGGTAAGTGAGAGAAATTCCACAATTTCTGAAGATATTAGCATCAGGAATTATTTCTATCTTGAAAAATAGTTAAATTTCATTTAGTATTGGCCACGTTTTTATCCATGTGGCCCGCCAAAATTATGCGCGCGCAATATCGTTCGACTGGCCTATAGGGTAAAATCCAATCTCGTACCCAGACCCATACGCGCGCGGCAAGCGAATGGCTCTGGGACAATCCATTTGAAAATCGACTCTGATTGGCTTAACGCGTTGACGCCTACTGCGCTGCGCAGAGAATTTCACACCCATTCTCCCATCGCGGTCTTCATGTAATATGGCTTATTTTCGAGAAGGAGTGAAGCGAACTAACGTGTTTATTGGGACTTAATCTGAGAAATTGAGTTATTCTTTTTTTTTTTGAGTTATTCTTTTGAGAAATTGAGTTATTCCTTTGCAAAAGTCATTTCAAGGAGACAAGAAATACTTACTTGCCTTTGTGGTATTTTTGGAACTCTGGTTCGAGTTTAAAGTGTGACAGATAACAGATTCATCGTGGCCCATGCATCGTGGCCCATGCATCGTGGCCGTTCTTCATGACGAGTTCACTTTTCAGATTTCATAATTTTCCGTACTTGTATGTAAAATAATTAAATATTTATTGTATATCGTCATATGGACACTGGATATGACTTCAAGAAGTATCATTGGAACGTATAAACGATGGCTATTTGAATAATAAATAATTGTCTACATCTTTCAATCACCTCAAATATTCATAATTTAATAGCTGAGTGACTGACCAAGTTTATATCAACATGTATGTATCTCATATTTTTAACAAAAAAATATATTGTCTTATGGATGTTGACACTGTGTTTATTACTTTTTATATATGTTATATGTGACATAATATTCTTATAGCTATACAATGTACTACAAGGCATTGTTTTTTTTAAATTTGTATCTACAAGTAATATACATTGGTATATGGGGTAAACATTAGTTGCTGATTTATACATTTTACACCAGTTTTAAACTGGTACTATACCTATATGACCATATGGGAAGCATGGGTGGTGAAGAGACAGAAGAGTTGCCTGACCACTGTGATCCATAGTTAAGCTTGATTGGATGGCGTTAGTACTTGGATGGGTGACCACTTTGGACACCTTGTCACAGGCTTGAGCTTGGAACTTGTGTGAGTAGAGTTATTGTAGTTGATCTCTCCTGTGCTTCAAGGGTTTTTCCAGGTTCTCTGCCCCCCCCCCCCCCCCCCAATAAAATCAATTCAATCTTAGGAGAACAACCTTGTAAGGGACCTTGAGTCCTATTGTTGTTTCTCCAGTATCAGTTAGGTACAAATTTTAATAAATAAAATATATGATAAAATAATAAATGGTGAACTTATTTTTCTATTTAATTATATTTTATATACAAGGAGATACCCACTCTATGTAGTGACCCCATATAGTTTACTTTTTAATATCTTAAGCGTTAACCCCCCTTGCCCCTCCTAGCACTGAAAGGCAAGAGTGGAAGCTGCCCCTCCAGTGGTGTAGGAAGCAATTTGATCTTGGAGGGGCACAGCTTCAAAAGGGCACTTTGTTCAGGGGGTAGGACTTCAAAAGGACACTTGAGGCACATGTTTTAACATAAAAAGGGCACTTCATGACAAAGTTGGGGGGGGGGGCATATGCCCCATTTTCCCTCCAGTTCCTACATCCCTGTGCCCCTCCTGGCATCCCTGATCATAAACAGACAGTGATTGATGGTTACAGTCAATGTTTTAGTACACACTGTATATCCAAAGTCTGCTTTCTAAATTAAAGAAAATTACTTTGAAAATCAGTTCAGCCAAAGGTCTTTTCATAGTACAGTCACCAACTGTAGTTTTACTTTTGCAAACAACAATCTCTGTATTATTTCTTATGTACTGAACAGCTGCATTCGGATCCATGTATTTAAAAGCCAGAAGTTAAGAATTCCCACCTCGAGAGAACAATTTTCCACTACTAACTCTGGTTGTTTACACAATAAAATTAATATTACATTTACTGTGTTTGACATTTTGATTTGGACCATAACCCATTCCTGCCTATACTGGCTACTGTAACTTAATTAGCTGATTAACAGGGATTCTCAGCAAACCTAAGCAACAGTGAGTTGACCCATTCAATGTGAGCTTGCAAGGCCACCCCAACCAGCTAATTAATGCATTCCCTCTGCAGTAGAATAAAATCATCTGGCATGTTAACGAGAATAAAATTCTAAATAGCTTAACCTGGTGGCGAAAAGGTTAATAAAATGATTTCTTAAAACTCATAATTTATTGCTGTCGATTATGACTTTACTCATCTTAGGCTGCACATAATGTAGCCTTGGTTCAAATATCTTCAGTTGGCACTTCATCCAAAAGTAAATTTATCAGTAGAGTATCTGCATACAGTACAAATGAGAGCCTTACTAACTGTGGACACCCTTGTTATAAATGGGGACTACGCGCATGCCAGCATTATCTACCTAGTGCTGGCAGAAGATACTTCAGGTTAGCCTAATTTGTCAAAATTAATAGTATTAAAGGTGGGGTGCATTGTGCTTTCCCTTGGAAATTTTAATCCTGACTGACATTTGGACATTGGTGGGTCAAAAGTGGTCGATTGCAGTTGCTGGGATAGAATAAATCCTATCCCAGCAGCAACTCAATGACCACCAGTGACCAAATGGAAACCAGGCTTTAGTCGCATT
Organism: Paragorgia papillata; assembly: GCA_035771165.1. Classification (NCBI taxonomy): domain Eukaryota; kingdom Metazoa; phylum Cnidaria; class Anthozoa; order Scleralcyonacea; family Coralliidae; genus Paragorgia; species Paragorgia papillata. Next base: position 1,270,046 of record JAWNZC010000213.1, on the reverse strand, counting down.
TTAGCCCCATTTTCAGAGTTACCAATGGAGCTTAGGAAAAATATTAAGTGGGCTGTATCTCCCCCTAGTCCCTCTATTGTTACACCCATATCAGTTACCAGACTGCACAAGATGCCAAGTCTAAAGGGTATTTTTTGTACCACAAGCTGCTTTATTACAGTATATATACATGTACCAGTAATCATATAATTGTAAAGGGGAAAAGCGTGTGCTGTTAGGGCGCTGCCTCTCACCAATAGTTAAGCCCGGTTGGATGGGGTTAGTACTTGGATGGGTGACAGTTTGGGAACAGCCCCGTTCTCGAGCTTGGACCATGTGAGTAGAGTTTAGTTGGTCTCTCCTGTGCTCCGAGGGTTTTTCACCGGGTTCTCCGGTTTTCCTCCCTCCGTAAAATCAACATCATAGTTCCCCCAGATGTTACGTTAGTTAAATCTGCTAACTAGTCCATCAAGGGGGTGAGGGCCATTAGGTTATCAGTATCTAAATACTGTCATGTGTTACCCTCAATAAATAAGGTCGCTTACTTACTTAATGTTTTAAAGAAAAGAGTAAAGTTGATATAATTAAGCAGTGTTTTCGATATAAAGTTAAAAAGGTGGTGCCCTTGGTTTTACTTTGATGAAGGGCTCCACAAACTTTAGTAAATTTTACAACTGAACTAGACAGCTGCGACAAATGAAACCAAAATCCTATATCATTATAAATCATATATTAGCTAAATGTGAGCATGTGTGCCACCTGCCCCTCACATCTTTGGTGTTAAGTACTTTAAAGTTAATGTTTAAAAAAATAAGTAAAAGAAGAACCCCTCACTTTGTTATTTTTTTATGCATATAATTTTTTCGCCATACTCAAATGGGCAAGATAAACAGGCCGTACAAATATGGCTGGTTCATAGTGAGGTTCAGCTACTGGTGTTTGAATATTCAATCACATAGATCAGTATAAACAGATGTAATATGAATTCATAAATGATTAAACCTCAGAAAGCTACAGTGTCGATTATTTCGATTACACACAAACAAGTGGATTATAAAACATGTAACAAATTAAATGTTGCAAATCAGCAAATGACAAATATACCACCAAGCTAGGTCACGTTTTATTTGAAAGACATACATGCAGTACTATATACATGAAATAAGTTTTTAAAATTCCAGATTTCGTTGTAATTTACCTTGTAGCTGTCTACGAATATTCGAATAATATTCAGAACAATAATACGATATTTTCGTGTTCATAAGTTTGAATAAACAAGAATTCAAACTGGGTGTCATCAGAAGGTCATGAACTGGTCATCGATCACTATCACGCCTGGTGCATTATTTTCCATTTATCAGTCTCTTATCCAGAAATTTCTGCCAAGTAATACTTTATCACATCACAAACCAGCCACGATTATATTCTTACAACATTTCTACTGCTATTTGTTACTATTAAATTCCAGAATCAGTCACAACATGTCGATGTATTTTGCAGAATATTGAACGGCCGTGCTGAAGGTTTTCGTGGGTCTGGGTACAAAAATACCAACTGCGCATGCCCCAAAATACACACTTTTTCTGGTATTTCAAATGGATTGTCCCAGAGCCATTTGATTTGCCCGCGCGGCCGGGCATATTTGGCTCTGGGAACGAGATTGGGTAAAATCAAGGTCGTACAAGGTCAATCGTTTTTGAAGTCGTTCAATAAACTTGCACCTGATAAAATACTCTGGCTTGTTATCAAACAGTGTATAATTTTTTTTTCTGATTCCATTTAAAGTGCATATAAACCTACCCTGGATGCCAGAGGTTTTTCAACGCCCGTGGGGGAAACGGGGACACACGAGGAAGCCAGGCGGTAAAGTGGGAGGGATATCCCCTATAACCCCCTGCTAACCCCCCTTGCGAGCGTGGAAGAACCTCTGTCACCCAGGGTAATATAAACCCAAATTTTTTATCATCTGAATACGTTGTACATAAAGCAAACAGTTGTTCAGTGAAATATTTTTTTGATTGGAGCTATTCTTCAATGTTTTTGGCGATTCGCATTTCTAGTATGGTAATGAGATGACGTCTATGTAGGCATTTGGCTTTCTTTCTCTTTTTGGCAAGATAAACTACCTGAGAATTTTTGTGGAAAAACTCATACAATATGGAACATGTTGTTCAAACACACCATTAATGGAAGAATTGGGTCATGTCACTCCTGCAAATAAATATTGTATAGATAATGATGACTACTTTGGCGTCATCTCATTACCGTTTTGAAAACAAAAATCTCTATTAAAGCAATAAAGGTTGCTCCAATCTAAAAAATATTTCGTTGTTCAACTATTTGCCAAAGGTAGAACGTATTTAGATACTAAAAAATTTGAGGTTATATGCACTTTAAGCCGAACACTTAATTTGAGCTATGTTGTCACAAGCGTGAAAATTGGATATATTGAGTTCTTGCACGTATTCCCAAGCTGGGTGGCAAATCTATATAAACAAAAGAATTACCATTCATTATTTGGTCCACTAAACGTCGGTACCTTGAAGTTGCCACCCAACATGGCGACTTTGACGTCACCGGCAAGAGCCCAATCTCATTAGTTTGACTAATTAACTGACTCAAACTTTGCAAACGTACTTAGTAAACAAAACTAAGCGTTGCTATACTATTTACGTGGTTGCTATAGTAACAAATTAGTTTCCAGGCCTCTCATTTGTTTCCAACCTCATATATAGCAATATTTTCAGATTTTACAGGTTGGCGTCTTTTTTGCGGAATTGGACCAAAATACGGTCGAGGTTAAAAGCGATGATTCAAAGGGACCCGTCCAGTCCTTTCGCGGCTTTTCCAAAATATGTCGTAAAATTTATTCCTTTTTTCAAATTTATCGTCAAGTTTCCGTGAGTCTTAAGATTTTTGCAATCTTCTCGATACCCTAACCACAACAGCAATCCTAACCTTAATCAGAAATCTGGTTCAACATATTTTGGAAAAGCCGCGAAAGACTGGACGGATCTCTTTGAGTCATCTCTTCAAACCTTGACCGAGGTCAGTTAAAAACATAAAAACATTGCTTACGATAAAAACTTGGAAACGAATGTGTTGCTTTGGTTATCTAATATCAGTCGTTCCGGTCTTTTATGGAAAGAGCTTTGGGGGAATCCCTAAACGTCTAATACGTAAATAATCAGAACAGCAAATTAAAGAAAACTACTTTTGCAAAAGAGGCTGTAAATGTGAACAAAATTCCGACACGGATCCATAATGGCAAAGAGATAAAAGGCTAAGCTCTGAAGCTGGATAATTTGTAAATTTTAATGGGCGATAGGCTACACTGGAACACTAAAAATTGAGGTGTTCCGGTTTCCCAGAGCCTTTCTTGCACCCCAGCACAGGAGAGGCTTTGAGGACGAGAATGGTAGCTTCCAGACAAACACCACAACAGTGCTTGGTTTTGCTCAATGAGTTCTATATATGTCTATAAAATTTTAGCCGGTACAGAAAAACCAGCCCAAGGACTTTCAGTTTTATTCTGCTGTCATACTTGTGACGTCATAGCTCAAATTACATAAAGTTTCGTAACTGGAAAACGGGATAAGATATGTAGGGCGTGTAAAAAGTTTGTTTTTTTAGTGTTTTTTTTAAGTGTCTATGAAATGAAGATTAAGTTTGTCTTATTTGGAGGAACTCTTAAAATGATATATCTCACTTCTTAGAAAATATGATTTGTTTGATATGCAAATAAGCCACTGCATACGTCACACTGGTAATTTTACAATAAACTCGGACTATGCGCACAAGGTAACGTTTCAGAGCGTTTTCGTATATATTGTTTACTGTTCTCAAAGGAATCGAGAACAATCAGCTCATTACTTGAAACAATACAAAAACGCTCGGAAACGTTACCGTGCGCACATAGTCTCATGCAATGTGACGTATGCAGTGGGTTATGTGCAAATCAAACATATATTATTTTAAGAACGAAGTGAAATATGGAAAAACTGTGTAAGTTGTTACTTTATCATTTTAAGAGTTCCTTCAAATAAGACAAATCAGGGACAAACTTAATTTTTATTTCATATACACTTTAAATACAATCATAAAAATATTTCGTTTTATATACATTATAAAATTTAGATTTGCTAATTTGTTTTTTATATACTGCTTACACCTTCAGACACTTTCGATGACCAAGATGGCAATTGGCAGATGCATGGGCAACGGAACCACACCGAGTCATCTCGTCCCAAAAGTAAGAACTTTTCCCGATACAGTCCTAAGAGTCATGTCAAATTGTTTACTTGATCTTGAATAATCACACCCAAACCCAGTGTAAAAGACACAAAATTAATGAGTTCAGTGGTTGCCATTGTATTAAATTAAGGCAAATTTAGGCAATTTGTAGGTGTTATTGGAACTAATTTAGCCTTCATTATTTTTATTTATTTATTTATTTATTTATTTATTTATTTATTTATTTATTTATTTATTTATTTATTTATTTATTTATTTATTTATTTATTTATTTATTTATTTATTTATTTTATTAGCTTTGCCATATTTTTACATAGCAGAAATAAATTAAAAAAATAAATACACAGAAAAAATATAAAGGAACACGATCACGATGGCAGGGTATCCGCAACAGCAGCGCCAATTACTGCAGGCCCAACAATAAAACAAAAACGAACAAATATTAATATGGTACGATTGATAGATTGATTGATTGATTGATTGATTGATTGATTGATTGATTGATTGATTGATTGATTGATTGAGAAAATAATTAATCGTTTTCAAAGTTCGCGGAAAGCGAACCGCATATTTAAATTTTGAGTGAGCCTGGTCAGCGTTTAGCAGTTTGACAGCGTAAGGTTTGCACTAAATGAAATTGCACAGTAATTTTTTCATTGTGAATTAATTATTTCATTTTTGACAGCTTACGTTTAGAAACGAATTCACCTCGACAATTCGACAATTTTCTACGATTACATTGCCAAGCCAGCATTTATTTCGGAGGACATCGGGACACCACAATGAACTCGTGCATTGTTCCTGTCAGTTTTAGTACGTTTTTCTATGTTGCATATACTATCAACGTGGGAATTGTTGTCTTTGATGGCAACATTGTCGGCTATATAGTTTTTATCTATGACCATACATTCAGTTAGCACGTAGTTACGATACAATCGTGTAGTCAGTATAGTCGTATAGTTCGTTGTGATATATATATATATATATATATATATATATATATATATATATACAAAGTATAAAGTATAGTTTTACCTTAAAGTCTTCGCTACCAGAGGTTTCACCCTAAACGGGATCATCAGGCGACTGGAAAATATCGGTTAGTGGGCTGCTTAAATGCGTTAGTTGGGGCGTGGGTGTGGGCGTCGAAACGTCCGGCGCATTCATTTGGAGCGTGGGTGTGGGCGTCGAAACGTTGCGCGCATTCCTTTGATTGTTTAGGTTGTTGATCCGAAATCTATTTTTGTGCCGACACGTCGAAACTATTTCTGATCTTTTGTTGAGTAAGAGTTGTTTGTCTGCCTTCATGATGAAAAGTTTTTCGTCCAAACATAAATTGCATCTTTTTGATCCTCCCGTGTAAGAAATTGAGTGTTTTAGTATAGACCAGGTTATGTCGAAACTTTGGTTTTTTTCTTTTAGATTCCAAATGTATTTCGAAAGTTCCGTCTCATTTGAATACTTTTTATTCTGGAAAGATTTAGTATGGTTACGATATCGCTCTTTAAATGTACTTGCTGTCATGCCAATGTATTGCTTGGTGATGTTCGTGTTGCTTATGGAAATAGATGCCTTGTATACTATGTTGTTTGTCATGCATTGCCCACGTAGGGGGCAATTGTCCTTAATCCTGCAATTGCAACTGCTTGTAACTATGCTTCGTGGCTTGCTTTTCCTGATTGTGCGTGAATTATGTTTCGTGATAATAGACTTGACGTTGTTCATGCAACTATAGCTAATCTTGACTGTGTTTCTGTTAAAAAGTTTGTGAAGCTTGTGTCCTGGTGGAAAGTGCTTGTCAATAAGGCTAAGAAAGTTGCGTCCTATGTTTGTTTTGACATTTCTGTTAAATGGAGGGTTAAACCAGATGATATTGCGGCGTCTATTTCTGCGTGTTTGCTGTAGTGCTTCTTGTGTGTAGTTTAGCTCATGGTTGAAATTGCTGCGCCTTAATGCATCTTGGTAAATTGGTGCGGTTTGATGGAATGTCCGCTCGTCAGACGAGAGGAGGGAAATGCGCTTGTTGATTGATGTAGGTAGCTGTCTTAAAATGCTTGGTGGGTGGTTTGATTGCTTGTTTATGTATAATGGATCGTCATTGGGCTTTCGAAAAGGTTTGTATTTTCCATTGCTTAGGTCGAAAGTGACGTCTAAAAAGTTTACTGAAATTAAATTTGCTTCTGCCGTGATTTTTAAGCCAAACTGTTCGAAACTTTTGTGAAGATCTTTTCTTGTTTTGTCTGCCAATCGTGCGGTCTTATTTTTTAGTACTGCCAATCCGTCGTCTCTATATAGGCCAATATTTTGGTTGCCAAACTTTTTCCCTAGGTCGTTTAGAATGAAAAGGCCTACTAGTTCGCATACTTCAGCGCCGTCATAGCTACCCATGGTAACATCAAATAAACTGTTGCTGTCTTTTTTTATCCACGGTTTTTCGTTGTTGAAAAGGAGCGATTTTCTAGCGTGTTTTATTATTGAAATGTCACTTTCGGTAATAATAGCCAAATTTCTGGCCCAAGATAATGCTTGGACCAGAAGGTCTTCAGAAATTGAAGGGTAGAAATTAACAATGTCAAACGAAATGAAGGTATGTCTGTTTTTCTCTTCAATGTTGCCAAACCATTCGATTACTTCTTGTGTGCTTCTCCATTGATTTACGTTCAAAATGTTCCTTAACTTAGAGTTGATTTTATCAAGAATTACTTTGCTGAGCTTTCCGGACTCACTTTTAGCAGGATTAATTAATCGGCATGTTGGGTTGTTTTCGAAATTATCCTTATGATCTTTGAGAGAAATGAATGTTTCGCGTTTTTTCATGTGTTCAATACGGTCGCCAATTCCCAAGTTATTCGAAATGTGTTTCAGTTCATTGTCTATCTGTTCTATGGTGCCCTCTGATCCATGTTTATATGTTTTTGTTATATTTTCATGCAAAAGATTGTTGTATGTGTCGAGCGAGGTTTCATAAATGTTTCTAGTTTTGTCGGCGAAGACGAAAATATTAGGTGACGAATTAATTTTCTTCAAATCGTTTGCCAAAGATTCCTGAAATGGATTGCTCGTATGCCGAAATTTGGTGTTTTCAATGAGTTTTATTAAGTCGTCTTCGAAAGGTTTGAAATCCAAAACAGTGGGAGGTGTTTTGTTAGAAGGCAGTCCGAAATGGTTATTTTTTGATGGGTTTCTATCACCATTAAGAAAAAAGTGAGCTTTCCATCTCATACGTTTTATTACGCTTTCAATTTTTTCGATCAAATCTTTCAAATAAGCATCTTGTGGTGGTATTGGAATGTTTTTCAGTGAATGGTCAAACCGAAATTTTCGCATTTTAAGGTATAATACTATAAAACTACAAAACTACGTAAACAAGAGTGCACAACCGGTATACGGGTGCGAATATAAGTGAGTTATGGTTCACGAAATGTTAGAGAGTGCTCAATACCATATAGATAGAGCAAAATACAAAGTATAAAGTATAGTTTTACCTTAAAGTCTTCGCTACCAGAGGTTTCACCCTAAACGGGATCATCAGGCGACTGGAAAATATCGGTTAGTGGGCTGCTTAAATGCGTTAGTTGGGGCGTGGGTGTGGGCGTCGAAACGTCCATATATATATATATATATATATATATATATATATATATATATATATCAACTATAGTTACACAGTTCACAGTCATATAGTTCACAGTCTATAGTTCTACTATAGTTCACAGTCACACTGTAGTCAACAGTTGTATGGTCGTACAGTATATATATATATATATATATATAGTAGTCAAATGGCCAACATTCGTATAATTACAACTCATTTAGTTAAAAAGGTTGTTAGGCTTTAAGTCAAATTAGGCAGTCGCAAATTTTAACTGTCTTACATAAGTATGTGGGTTTCTTATTTGTAAATTGATGATGCATTGAAGTGGCAAATTTACCAGGCGTTTTTTGAAGTGAAGAAAGGTAAACAGCAATTTTAACTGTCTTAAGTACGTAGTTGGTGTTTTTTTTGTTTTTATTTGGGGTTTTTTGAAATCATGTAGTTAGTGAGTGATATAGGCAGTAGTAACAGGCAGTTTTTTAAGTGAATCTTAAAGAAAGGTAGACAATACTTTTAATTGTCTTAGTATGTAGTGTTCTTATTTTGAAATTCTGTAGTTAGTTAGTGATTAGTCAGTAGTAATTTTTGTGTTGGGAATTTTTTTGTGCTTTGAAGTTGGAAATATTCTTTTAGAGAAAGGTTAATTTTAACTGTCGTAAATACGTTTTTATTTAAATTCTATCGTTTTTGAGTGATATATAGTCAGTAGTAATTTTTGTGTAATTAGCAATTTTATAAATTCGACCAACATTCGGACAAAATAAGTCATACATTAGGCAATAAATAAAAAAATCCAAATAGTGAAATAAAAGTAGCGTGCTGCGTAGACAGTGTTGAAACAACAATCGAAATATAGTAAGGTTAGATATACTGCCGAAACAGAGAACGTTGGAGTCTAACGTTTCGAGCGAAGGCCCTTTCTCTCTGACGAAGGGCCTTCGCTCGAAACGTTAGACTCCTACGTTCTCTGTTTCGGCAGTATATCTTACCTTACTATATTTCAATAAATAAAAAAAAACGCTGACACCGTTTTGCTGGAAGTTTATCTCGGAATCGAACTGCGAAAAATTTTTTTTGAACAAAATGATACGCTTCTACACCGTATTCTACAAATTAATGTTACCATAGTAACAGTGGTAAAAATTTAAAATGGCGGTCTATTTTATAGTGGACTGATTTTCACTTTTCCAGCGACTTGTGGGACACTATCAATTAAGAATATTTTCAAATGAATATAGAACATCCAGATTGAATACCTTTGTTGTCAGGTAATAAAAAAAACGTTTTTAAAGTGCATATAACCCCAATTTTTTTATCATCTAGGGACCGTTTACATGGACAAACGTTGTCCCTGGTAGAAGGGTCACCCTGCCCCCCGAGCTACCCCGGGGGAGCCAACTTTGTGTTCATTTTACTTTGTCTCGACAGCGAGCGTTTACATGGGGAATTTCGTACTTGTCTCGGGTAGTAGGGTCACCCTGGGGTAGCGTCACCATCTTTGCGAGGTAGGGTTACCCTATAGGGGGCGAGATAAAGTTGACTCGCCTACCCGAGGCAAAACTGCGAAACAAAATGGCGGCAGAAAGTGAAACAATTGATGGAGCAGCAAATACGAAGCGAAAAAAATGGTCTTGGTCGACAATGGTTGAAAACCTGATAATTGGCCTGAAGAAGTATAAAAGCTTCTGTGAGTTTAATTCTATCGTTTAATTCTAACAGTACAGTTACAGTTTCTTCCCGACGATCGGACATCTTAAATTAGATGCATTAAACCGTGATTAAACTATACCCAGTCCTGCAGGCTTAAACCGATTCAGAAGTCATAATCTAATTCCTCATGTAAACACACGACAAAGTTGTCTCGGGGGGTATGGTGTCCCTCTTACCCGAGCCAACTTTTAGTCCATGTAAACGGCCCCTAAATACGTTCTACCTTATTGTAGCCTGCGTAGCCGGCGCTGGGTGATTGGGGAAGGGGAGCACCTGCAGGCGCCTATTGTTATTTTTCGTGCCGCCCCGTAATTAAAACAGTGTATTTTTGGAAGTTGTCAATTTCAAAAACCTGATCTAAATAGCTTAATTAATTTGGAAGTTGATCGAATATTTACTCCGTTTAGAAAACACGTATCTTGAATTAACTAAAGTAGTACAGTTATGAATGAGTATGTGTATGTGTAACAAAGTGCATTCTTGATTCAGGAATTTGTGTGGTATACGTTTGCTGTGTGACAACATTATATTATTCTGTTGTTGCTATATGTTGGCTGGTTTACAGTTAATAGCGTTCACTGCAAAATCTTTTAAATAATTAAACAATTTATGTTGAGTGGGCTACAGAAAGCTCAGACAGATTATTTTCGTAGTTATAAAACATGTGTATGTAACTATGACGATCAATAATAGTAAATCATAACATCCCGCGACATTCGCATGTATATGAATAATAGTTAAATTTAATGGCGAATTTTTATTATTTTCCACTAACCACTATGGCCAATGCAGCCGGAGAAGTACGCCTGAGTAGATCTAACTCATTCGAATCAAATGCGATTGTAAGAAATTCTAAATTATGTTTAATTTTGGCATTTTGCTCAAGCCAATGTCAGACAATTCAGTTACTCGCCGTTAAGCCGAAGGGGCCACGTCTTGCGTGAAAATCTTACCGTGATTAACTGTTGGGAAACCAACGAATAAACATTTTCCTTCGGATGCACATGCAGATGCCTTATGGCCACTCTCTTCTCAATCTCAGTTTATTTTAGACTCGTTTCCTTCTACTATGCAAGGCACATTTTCGCAACGCTCTTCAAACTCTTCGCCAACGTCTGCAGCGGAAATACAAGCTATCTTTGATTGATTGGTCAATAGCGTGTCAACCAATAGATTGCGAGCGTTCGCCGGCGAACACTATACACGAAAAATAACAATGGGCGCCTGCAGGCGCTACTTTCAATGTCCGTCCCATTCCCCAGCGCCGGCTACGCACGCTACTTTTATTGCTTTAATAGAGATTTTTGTTTTCAAAATGGTAATGAGATGACGCCAAAGTAGTCATCATTATCTATACAATATTTATTTGCAGGAGTGACATGACCCAAACATGTTCCATATTGTATGAGTTTTTCCACAAAAATTCTCAGGTAGTTTATCTTGCCAAAAAGAGAAAGAAAGCCAAATGCCTACATAGACGTCATCTCATTACCATACTAGAAATGCGAATCGCCCAAAAACATTGAAGAATAGCTCCAATCAAAAAAATATTTCACTGAACAACTGTTTGCTCTATGTAGACCGTATTCAGATGATAAAAAATCTGGGTTTATATGCACTTTAAAGCTTTTGGATGTGTACAGAGCGTACGATTCGCATTTGCAAAGTAGTAAAGTACTTGACTAAGAAAGTACTTGATAAGAAGGACTCAACTCGGGTTTATGAAAGGAAGAGGAACAAGTGATGCGATTTATATTGTAAGGCAATTTGCAGGAGAAGGCATTGGAAGGAAATCATAAAGTATACTATGGTTTTGTTGACCTGGAGAAAGCATATGACAGGGTTTCCTAGAGAGGTAGTGTTTTAGAGTGTGTTCCTAGAGAGGCGAAGAGGATTACCAGAGAGACTGATTGATGTAGTGAAGGATATGTATAGAGGGTCAAGAACAGTGGTGAGCACACTGTATGGCGACACAGAGGAGTTTGGAATTGAAGTTGGATTACATCAAGGGTCTGCACTGAGTCCATTTCTGTTTGTGGTAGTGATGGATGTGCTGAGTGAGATGATTGGGACTGAAGGTATAAGGGAGCTATACTATACGCAGATGATCTGGTGGTGATGGCGCACTTGGAAGAAGAACTGCAGCGAAGGATGGCAGAGTGGCAGAAATGCTTGCAGAAAGGTGGTTTTAGGGTGAATGCAGAGAAGACGGAGACAATGGTTAGCAGTAAGGAGAGCAGATTGCGCTGGAGGATATCCATGGAAGGCAGCTGAATCAAGTGGATAGTTTCAAGTATCTCGGAGCGATGGTGGAGAGCACAGGTGAAACGGAGAAGGAAGTAAGGAACCGGATAAGCAGCGCAGGATGGGCAAGATGGAAGGAAGTCAGCAGTAGTGGCGTAGCTAGAGGGGGGGCAGGGTGGCGATCGCCCCCCCCCCCCCCCCCCCCCCCCACTGGACCTCTGAGTGTACGTTTTCCCAAGAAACTGAATGATGTTTGTTGCGAAAAGTCAAGGGAAACGCATGACTCAAACTGGTGACAAAGTGTCGGGTCACGTTACATGCGATTGCAAAATGCGAAGTGCGAACAGATCCTTTTCACAGGTTGACAGCAGACCGCTGTTCCGATGAAATACGAGTCGCAACTTAAGTCTCAATCAGTGCACTATTCTATTAAAGTGCTACTACGACGACATTTCAGTTACTTTTCTGCACAGAATAGATTTGTTGAGGTCTAAAATAAGCATTGATGTAAAAATTACTCGAATAAAATTCTCCGGAAATATTTTTTTAAGCTCCGAAAATCGCTCAAACGTTGGCCGCCATTACTCAAACATGTTCCAGGTGAGTCCGCGATCTCTCAGCAGTACTTCCTAATCTAAACACGTAAATCCAGCTTAAATGAGGTTTACTCGTATATTCTTGGATTCCTATAGTCATAATGGAAGATATTTCGATAAATGCGACCTCTAAATTGAGATATGTACCTGAAAATTAGGCATGCAGTATTGAGAATCTGATGTAATTTTCTCTGGCAATGACAATGGGACTCAGGAACATCGTAAAATATTGGCGGCCCCAAAATCTCGAAATATAAAGCAAAAATAAAACGTCTTCCGGTCCTCGCAATAAAAAACGGTTTGAGGAGGTAAGTAAAAACCGCAAACGTTTCGAAAATGTGAAAACATCGAATCCGAAATTTTGATCGTAGTAGCACTTTAACTGTGATCAGTGCAATAACTCAAAGTCTTAAACATATTTAAATAGTTTTAATGTATTTAAGAGTTACGTACTTACGCACTGAATTATATGTCAATACATTGAATTTTTGAAATGATTTTCGTCGATTTCATGATGTGCCCTACTGCCGTATACGCTCTTAACAGTACTGAAATTAATTTACATGGTCACATGGATATGATACTCAGTTTGTCACCTCTTTTTAAGTAGCCAGTTAGTGGAATTCGTGGAAAGTTTCCACTGGAAACCGAACTGTAGAAAAATTTTGTTTTTTTGAAAAAACTTATTTTGTTTGATGAATAAATTTCGCTGTAAACGAAGTCTTGTTTTTAATTGATTGTATAGCTCTATATACTCACCGGCCGCAGCGTCTCGCGCCTCACGTTCAGGATAGCATGTTTGGTCAAGGTAAGACCAAACGAAAAAAAGATAGAATGTTCTCCGTGCCAAATGACCTTTGACAGCGACTACAGAAAAAGGCACAATGATAAGTAAGTACCACAGTGAAATGATAGCTGCCCATCGCCATATTCCGTACAAGCTGGCCATTTACGTTCGCACGGAAAACGAAGCCTGATAAGCCTGCAGGTGCAGCAGAGGTTCCCGTATCAACCGTTTCGGTGCCGTCTTCATCAAGCGAATGTGAAGATACACATGTGAAGATAATAGGCAGGACATAATGGAAGATCGCCCATTTCTTTATTTTATATCAAATAGTCCCATAAAGTCACTTAAAAGACAAGTAAATAAATGAATAAAATTAAAACGTATGACCACACTAAATTCTGGTCACGCCCACGTGACCATGCCCATGTGACAACGCCCACTTGTCGGAAATACGGAACGTTTGCCCCACCACTCTAAATTCCTAGCTACGCCACTGGTCAGCAGTGTAGTATTCGATAGAAAAATGCCAATGAAGCTGAGGGTGAAGATCTACACAGCAGTGGTGAGACCTGTATTGATGTATGGTGCAGAGAACTGGGCGATGAGAAGGAGTGCAGAAAAACAGCTGGAAAGGACGGAGATGAGAATGCTGCGATGGCTGATGGAAGTATCTTTAAGAAAGAGAAGGTGGTGTCGATCGCGGAGAAAGTGAGAGAGGCTCGCCTGAGATGATATGGCCACATACTCAGGATGAAGGTAGACAACCCGGTGAGAGTGGCGCTGGAAAAACAGGTGGAGGGAAAGAGATCGAGAGGGAGACAGAGAATAAGATGGAGTGGAAAGAGACATGAGACAGTTGGGCTTGGAGAAGGAAGATGCAGAATTCAGAAGACGTTGGCGGCAACATATAAGAGCGGCCGACCCCACTAGGGATTAAGGCAGAGAAGAAGAAGAAAATACTTGACTAGTTGACTTTTGTATTTTGTTTAGTAAGTTCGATGTTTGTAAGAAGATTTTTCTAAGGAAAATTGACTGAATGATTGTAAAGATTGTTTGCGATCACAATAGCTATCAATATTTTAGATAAACCCAGAAATACAGAACAATGTTTTCACAACATCATAATTTTGTCATGAATATTGTATTATATTCTCTCTGCTCATTCCGCCACACAATGGCCAAGCTGAAGGAGAATTCAGATTGGGGGCAAAAATCATTTCAGCTCAGGCAGAGTGGGCGGATGGAAAGGGTTGTCGCGACTGAGGGGAGGTGCATAGGTGGGTGGGAATTTTCTTCAACAACTTTGTGCTTTTGCTCTCCAACGTAAAATGCGTTTAAAATGCTTTCAGTGCCCCTTTTAACCGTACCAGCGCTATCCACTGGATAGCGATTTTTTCAACCTTCACGACGGGCATAAATGATGTTGAAAACGCTCACGTTATTCAACTTCTCAGGTTTTATTTCAGGTAGTCTCAACTTTTGCACTATAACAGACATCCGTTTATAAAATAACATGTATACAACAAGCAATCTGATTGGTTAATACCCGTGCAGGATGAGAGCATCCTGCACGGAAATTTTCAGGCCAAAGTGCGGGGTTTTTAAAATGTCGGACAATACAAATCTTTCGAGGTTTGAATTTGACAATAATAATATCATAAATGAGAGCGAAGTTAATGAAAACAACCCACGGAGATTCGCCCTAACTACAGAGGAAGACGTTGACGAGTTGGTCTCAAATGCACAAGCACAAAGCACAAAATACAAGACAATTTACGCTGTCAACACTTTTAAAGGTAAGTTTGTTTACGCGATAGACTGTATAATAACAACATTCCCAATTCACAAGCGAAATAATAAAATTTACACAAATAAATACATTAATATTATGTTTTCAAGAATGGGCCAAAGTCCGTCAAATTACAACAGAGTTGCACGAAATGGATAATGAGACATTGGACAGCCATTTACGATTGTTTTACGCCGAAGTAAAAAACCTGGCTGGGTGCTAGGACTACAGCAAGTCAACCCTACTCGGTTTAAGGTATGATTTGGAGAGATATCTCAACTCCCCACCACACAACAAAGGTGTCACAATATCTGGAAACCCAGAATTTAAAAGGTCCAACCTTGTCCTCAACACGAAGCTTAAATCCCTCAAAAAGGACGGTAAAGAAAACGTAAAGCACAAACCTCCCCTCGAGCCCGAAGACTTGGAAAAGCTGAAGGCAAGTGGTGTATTTGATTCCTCAAATCCCCATGGACTGCAGCGAAATGTCTGGTTCCACACGGTATTGTTTTGGTGTCGTCGCGGTCGCGAAGGTCAAACAAATTTGACAAAAGAGAGCTTCATCTTCGCACAAGATCCGACCAGTGAGGAATATGCAACAATGACACATTGCGAAGCATCCAAAAATCACCCAGGAGGAATAAAGGATACCGAGAGTTTCCAACATATGGGTCGAATGTACAGGACAAAGGAGGAAAACGACGGGTACACAGCGTTAAAGCACTACATCAGCAAGTTAAATCCGGCGTGCGAAGCTTTCTTTCAGTACCCGAAGCGTAAATGGAGGCCAACTGATGCAACCTGGTACGAAAATCGTCCTCTTGGCGTTAACAAACTGGGCGATATGATGAAGAATATAAGTGCAGCCGCTGGTTTGTCCAAGATCTACACAAAGCACTGTGTAAGAGTCACTTCAATTACCCTTTGGTCAAACGCTGGCTTAACCAACCGACACACAATGTCAATTTCGGGCCATCGAAATGAGCAGTCCCTGCATCACTACAACCATAGACCATCAACAACACAGCTTAAGCGCTGTAGTGAAGTTCTGTCACAAGCTCTTGGCGATGAAACAAGTGATTCCGATAGGCATCGAGCAGTCCAGCGAAGGCGTATCGTTGACAGTCTTAATATCAACCCATTAAAAAGAGCAACAACCTTCACTTCTCACTCTCAGTCCGTTCCAGCGTTCAGATCGGAAATCTTCCGAACTTTGATTCTATGTTTAGCGGTTGTTCCATCGGGAATGTAAATGTTAACTTCAGTCTGCAATAGTGAACTTGAACTGATCAACTCTTGTTATATTTTAAAACGTTGTAAAACCTTGTTCTATATTTGCGATCATATTTCAGTAATTCAGTTCCTGTCGAAGGACAATCGTGGGTAGGGATGTACTCTCTTTTGATTGGTAGTCGCCTAGGCGGCTCGTGATTTTTTTTACGCTTTTCGAAAGTCTCGCAACATCCCGCGTGTTTGGATCACACTATCCTGCACGGAAAACCATTTGGTATTCCTTAAATCCTGAGCATAAGTGATGTTCAAAACGCTCACGTTCATTCAACTTCTCAGGTTTTATTTCAGTTAGTCTCAAATTTTGAACCGTAACAGACATCCATAATCCTACAAATCATAGGATTTGTAGGATTATGGATGTTTGTTACGGTTCAAAATTTGAGACTAACTGAAATAAAACCTGAGAAGTTTTTGTATTTTTAGCGGGAAAATGACGTCACATGTTTTGCGCGAAAATTTTGTTTTAATATTTTTGCATGTTTGATAACTGCTTCAAAAACAGCATGTTATGTGAACTCTAAAACCGAAGACAAAATTGAAATATCGTTATTTAATCAAAAGTTATAACGTTTTGAAATTTCAATTTTCAGCCATTTTGAGCTATTTATAGAAACAAAATGGCGAAAATTCAAATTTCAAAACGTTATAACTTTTTATTGAATAACGATATTTCAATTTTTTCTTCGGTTTTAGAGTTCACATAACATGCTGTTTTTGAAGCAAGTATTAAAACAAAATTTTCGCGCCAAACATGTGACGTCATTTTCCCGCAAAAAATACAAAAAATCGAAAAACAAAAAAAACATAGCATTTGTACCGTGCTTCGTAAAATTGGCCGTTGATTGTTATGACCTCAGATTAGAATTTGGTATTTATAAACTGAAGTTTGTAAGATCTATTGTGGGCTCGAGATCCGTAGTTTCACAGCTCTTCGGCCATTTTTACGGTTCAAAAAATCGCTATCCAATGAATAGCGCTATCCGGCCTTCGTACAACCGGCCCCAGTACGGTACGGTGCGGTGCGGTACGGCACAGTTCAGCACGGTGCAGTACAGTATATACAGTACAGCACGGTGCAGCACATCACAGTGAAACGAAGGAAGGAAGGGTGGATAGATTGAAAAATTGATGAAAGAAATACATCAATCAATCAATCAACCAACCAATCACGTCGCTATGGGTACGAGGCTGGTCGCTATGGTCTGTGGTACCATTCATAATATCAAACAATCGAAGAGCAATGAGTAAGTATTATTGTGAGTATGGAGTAAACAATATATTCCATTATACAACACCTTCAGTAAAACAAGCAATCTGATTGGGTAAGAGCTATATGTTACTACTGTATAGATGCACTGATGACGTCATGAAGTCGCAAAACTGTTGGTTGTATTTACATTTTTTCACTTTTTTGGCTGGTTTTTTTTTGCAATTCTCATGAGTAAAATGGATGAAAACATAAGGAATTAATACCGGACTGGTACAATTTTGATTTAGAATTGGCAAAAAAGTAGACGAGTATGAACAGAATAGCCGTTTCGTTAGCGTCAGTGACATGGATGTCGACAAAATTTTGACAGATTCGCATTCAAAATCCACGATACGACACACCAAGTGGGTTATCAAACTCTTTGAAGGTGGGAGAAATTTTATTTCTAATATGTAGTTGTTGTTTTCGGAATAAAGTTACTAAACTTAAAATTAATATTGCAGACTGGCGACAAGAGCGAAAAATTACAACACCTTTGATGGAAATGTCGGACAACGACTTAGACTCGGCTTTAGTAAAGTTCTATCTTGAAGCGAGAACCAGCAAAGGAGAGCAATACAGCCGTTCAGCCCTACTGGGATTTCGAAACTCAATTGTTAACAACAACGGCAGAGCTGTAAAGATAAGCAAAAATCCTGCCTTTATCAAAAGCAACAAGATGCTTGACGCAAAGCTAAGAATAAATCGCCGCGAGGGAAAAGAAAACGTAAAACACAAACCAGCAATAGAATCGACTGACCTGGTAAAAATTGAGTCCTCTAACTTTATGAACATGGATACCCCAAACGGTCTACTAAGGAAAGTGTGGTTTTACACCTCTTTGTATTGGTGTCGTCGCGGTTGTGAAGGTCAAAGAGAACTGACAAGGTGGAGTTTCGACTTCAAGCAAGACGCCGATGGTCGCATGTATGCTGCAATGACCCATGAAGAGTGCACAAAGAACCACCAAGGCGGAGAAAACAGTTAACCATCCTGTGAAAAAGAGACCAGGCTGTACACCACTGGCAGCAGTTCTGATGCATTTTCCTGTCTGAAACGGTACACTGAGAAGCTAAACCCCTCGTGTAATGCGTTTTTCCAGCGGCCCAGATCAAATAACAAGTTCGAAGATGCAGTCTCGTACGAAAACAAGCCTTTGGGAGTCAACTATCTCTCAAAAATGATGAAGTGCATATCAAGTGGCTGTGATCTGTCCCAGGATTACACGAATCACTCAGTCAGAGCCACCGCGGTCCGATGCAGACATTCCCGATCGACAAGTGGCTGTGATCTGTCCCAGGATTACACGAATCACTCAGTCAGAGCCACCATGGTCCGATGCAGACATTCCTGATCGACATATCACCTTCGTCTCCGGCCACAGCAACGAGCAAAGCCTGGCACACTACAGCAGAACGCCATCTGCCCCACAACTTCAGAAGTTTTCCGACACAATTTCTGTTGCACTCCATGGAAATATTGTTCAGCCGTATCGATCAGGAAGATCTGAGCCGCTATCAAGAGTATTTCCTCAAAATAACCAGCTGTCAAGGAACCTCCAGTTCCAACGTGCGGAGCGACTGAAGAATACCCGTCCATTTTTTAAGCTGTTATATTAAAAGATACGCGGATACGCAGTCGGAATAATTTAAAGAACGTGACATCCTAGCTTGTAACTAACTAAGAAGAATCGTCATTAAAATTTTTATATTTAAAGGGGCACTCGCACCCCAAATTTTTTTTCAATAATATGAATCTGTTCTATTTGTGGAGTACAAAACTGGAAAAAAAATTTTATTCGGGTAAATTCTCGCTTTTTTATGGCCTTTCAAAATTGGTAAAATTACCCAAAAATGGACTCCGTTTTGTCCCACGACCGAGCGACTGGGGTCTGGGATCAGTTTGGTGATGTGACGTCACAAGGTGAACCCGCTGTTTGTCAACACTAAAGATACTAATTCCGTTGAAGACATCAAAAACAAATAGAAAACGCGGAGTATTGCTTGAAAAAACGAGTGCTTTGTGAGTGTTTCTGTAGTAAAGTATATAAAGCTTCTTCTTGCGTGTTCACCTCGTGACGTCACAAGTCGTTCTCTCACCAGTCTCCAAAAGATAACCCGCAGCTCGGTCGTGAGACAAATAAGTACCAACTTTGGAAGGCCATACAAAAGCGAGAATTTACCCGAATAGAATTTTTTTTCAGTTTTGTACTCCACAAATAGAACAGATTCATATTATTGAAAAAACATTTGGGGTGTGAGTGCCACTTTAAATAACGAGGCATTATAGTAACTATAAGTAACAAGAATCGTCAATAAAGTAAAGTTAGGTTTATTTTTTGGTGGATACGCGGATACGCAGTGGAGATTATTTAAAGAACGAGGCATTATAGTAAGTAAGTAACAAGAATCGTCATTAACAAAGTAAAGTTTGGTTTATTTTTTGGTGGATACGCGGATACGCAGTGGAGATTATTTAAAGAACGAGGCATTATAGTAACTAAAGTGAACAAGAATCGTCATTAATAAAGTAAAGTTAGGTTTATTTTTTGGTGGATACGCGGAACGCAGTGATGATTAACCGCTGACCGTCATAATTGCTGCGACTTGTGGAGATTAACCGCTGACCGTCATAATTGCTGCGACTTTTCACCGCGTATCCGCGTATCCACTCAAACTATGGCTACGTGGTCATGAGAAAGCGAGTTGACGGGTATTCTTCAGTCTAGCCCAACGTGCTCACAACACAGAACATGGTTGCCGTCACGAGTGCTTCGTCGACAAAGAATGCTTTTCCAGCCGGATTTTTTAACGCCTGTACCATCGGAAGTGTGCAAGTGTACATGGGGCAACAAGATCCAGAGCAGAATAGACAATCTATTGTTTAAAAAACGTCTGCCAATATGAAGCTTGGAATCAATGAACTTATCGAACTGTAAATATCGATTTGAAGTTCTTGTTATTCGCATAAATTATGCATGACACGCGACTTGAACTATTTATAACCAATCAGAATAGCCGTCTTTCTTTTTGTTAACCAATCAGCTTTCTTTATTTGTATAGATCATTTATGACGTAATTAAACGATTTTTATCTGTTATCGATATTTTGTACCCCGTAATTTCCCTCTCTTCAAAAGCCCTGGCCACTTGACGATTTAAGAATCTTAAACTTCGTATAATTTAAGATTTGATGTATAAAACAAATAGATTAAATTTTTCCGTGCGTGTGTACTGTAATAGATCACAGAAGACGTCACTGCGTGTAAAGAACAACAGTCACGCCACTCGACTTCGTCTCGTGTCGTACTTTTTTGTTCTTTACACGGTGTGACGTCATCTGTGATCTATTACAGTACACACGCACGGAAAAATGTGATCTATTTGTTAATTACAAATGCACAAGCAACTGATAAAAATAGGAAGAAATAGGAAGATATTTTCGTCTTATTTTTTTTATTTCGATCAGTTGCTGTAGTATGAGTAAGTATTACTTCAAGTATTTCTTTATGCTGAGGTGCTGAGCCGCTGGCCTAAAATAATGCGGGCTCATTTCCCCCGCCATGTTTTAAAATTTAAAGTCCACAAACCTGGGACACAATATAAAACCACCGTTGTGTTTCTGAACGACTAAGAAGACAAATTACAATTATTAAAAGTTTGTACGCCTTTGAAATTGTAAACCAATTGTGCTACCACGACTGGGCTTTTTATGTGTGATATTTATTTCATCGTAATGAGAATAAAATTACGACTTATGGAAGAGAATATGGAGCCTGCCAAAAGCCATTTCTTAATAAAAGTAAAGAATGCAAGGTAAGAAAGAACGTGTTTAAGGAGAGCTTCAAATAATGTGAGTTTAAGACACAAGAAGTACTGAGTGTTTTATGGAAAGCACTAAACGAAAATATGTGAAGCTTATTCTCTTACATTCTTTCGTGCATGGCTTTCCAAGACGTCTCCCGTTAACGAGTAAAATGGTCTGGCGTTAGAGGGTAGAAACGAGGGTACGCAAGCTAGCCCGCTTTGCCGAGATTGTGCTTGTGCTATTATTTCTTGTCAATTTTTATCGTGTTTATACGAGAGCCGACATCTCGGTTTAATACACGGGCTGATTTTTCCCCAATAATGTAAACAGGGCTAGCTCGCCTACCCGGGCTGGTACTAAAACCTCCGTACACGCGACAAATTTGTTTTTATCAGCTTTTTTCGACATATTTTCAATTCACAAGTTCTGCTTGTTGTTCATGTACTATTCATTTCATATTTAAAACAAGACGCCTGCTCAGGCGTTCACTCGGGCTCATTTGGTATTTTATTCTGGCTAACGCCAGACGATTTTATTCACCTCCGGGGAAGCCCTTGGACAGGAATGAGTTATAAACTATATAAGCTGATTTCTGAAAGCTTGGCGTAGCCTGTGCATACTCTAGCTAGCAAGACTATGTGGCAATGGCAATGCATAATTGCATAGATTTTGACAAATTGAATCTATGGTCTTACATGAACTGCAGCGGTGCAGGAACTGCGAAGGTTTGCTAATGTGGTATTACTGTAAATGTAAACAACGAGGCCGTTTTCCGAAAATTAAACAACGGATCTAATATATTCAGTACACAAACCCTATAGCGTCGCATTCGGCAGATTCGAGGGATCATTTTGATATAGAATTTATTAAATTCGGACAAACAGAAAATATTTAAACATTGTTTTGAAACACGTTTCCAAATGTAATACGACACGGAGACCTACACGATATCTAGACATGCAAACAGTTCAACATATTGATAACTTATTTGCTCTGTTCGGTGCTTATTTAGTAATATTATACTAGCATTTTGTAGTTGTTGGACTAAACAGCAAGGCCAGGGCTAGCCTGCGAACCCAGACGTATTTGCCCACCCTCGTTGCCTCCCGCGGAAACTACAGTATGCGAACCCGAGCCGAGATTTGATTTTCGTGACGTAATACCTTTTTATCCAATCACAATTTACCTTTAAAAACAGGGAACTAACGCGCGGGATTTGTGCGGGATAAACACGTAAACGCGTGGAAACAAAGGAGTGAAGACAAATAAACAATTCCTTTCTGAAATGACATAAAGTATCGAGAATGCGCTTATCAAAGTTTGTCAAGTTTTTAGCATTAAAAGGTTGAATAAACATCAAGAGCATGCTATAAAATACGTTGGCAAAGAGAGAAAGGATCTTTTCGTGAATTTACCTACTGGATTTGGGAAGTCTCTAATATTTAAACGAAATAAAAGTAGCGTGCTGCGTAGGCAGTGTAGAAACAACAATCGAAATATAGTAAGGTTAGATATACTGCCGAAACAGAGAACGTAGGAGTCTAACGTTTCGAGCGAAGGCCCTTCGTCAGAGAGAAACGTTTCTCTCTGAACGAATCGCGTCAAATGTTCGGTTCGATCACTGATCTCTATAAAAAGACTGGATAGCGCATCTATTGTTTCTCGCGCCCTGGTTTTGATGCCGGAAGTGAGCAGCGGCGGCCATCTTACTAGGACCCAAGTGGGTCCTATAGACAATACGGCGTACATAGGAGTGGAAAGCAGTTTAACGACGTTTTTCGCCAAATTCGAGAAGTTTGCTAAGATTTACCACCGAATTAAGGTTCGTAATCTTATTTTATGTAATAGTTAAGTGTTTTCAACTCTTTATTCCTTTTACAAAGGCTTTTTTTTGCGAAAGATACCTGCCCATGTATTTGCTTCATGAATCACGGTATTAACAAAATAGTCGGTAAACAAATGTCTTCCAAGTCCGCATGTGTACTTGTTTCTCTCTTTATTTTGTAGTATAAACGCTGTATTAGTAAATGGTTTACTGTGTTTGGTTTCCTTTAAGTTTTGATTGATTTATTGCCGAGTAATCCAAATGAGAATTCAAATTTGGAAAAGTTCTAGCATAAAACCTTATAGTTTGCCACCTTTAATATGTTTCTTTAGGCAACCTTGTTGCCATCAGAAGTGTATTGTTTTTTTTTATGGTTTTGTACTCACATGGATCTATAGAAATAAATTAGCTTGCAATTCAATTTATACAATAAAGGCCTTCATGGAGGCATAAATAATAGTGAGATATTATAAAGTATGACTTGTCTTTTTGAGTTATACCACTAAAGTTGAATCATAATTTTTGCTTTAAATGGTCGGCTTTTCAATGAAAACCAGCTAAACTTTACATTTTTTACAGGTAAATGCACCTGTTGATATTACCATTTCTGCAGAGTGTCTGGGATGCCAACTAAAACTCTAACTGTATCCCAGACACTCTGCAAGTTTATTATTACATAAATGAAATATAATATAGCCACCTGCAAATAAATATTCACAACAATATAGCAAGAGCATTTGCATAATCTATTTTTAATATTTCTTTATTTGAAAATACATCATTAATTCTCTTGTTTTGGTTGAAGCTACTTTCAATGACACATCTTGATGTTCAGGGCTTCTCATAATCCCATCATAGAATTCTCTTTTCAATATAAACTCTATGTTTTGGGGACTTTTGCCCTTATCAAATGCATTGCAATGATGGACTCAGTACAGCAAAATTTGGGTTTGCCATCTTGAGAAGGAAACCACAGCCAACCTTTGTGGTAAAAAACCCAGTTAAAAAGTCAGTTACTATAGTGTTCTTTGGAAGACAAGTAATGCTAATTGTGGTAAAAAACTAAATATTTATAAATATTTACTTAAAATTATAGAAATGCAACTCCACATATAGAAGCTTTTAATATATACATGCATACAGTATTGAAATCTCTCTAATCATTGAACAGCAATAACTATTACAATGACAGAGCAAATGTTACATGGGGTTACAATCTGTATCCAGATTAACACCTGAGCCACTGGATTACAAAATAAAATACATGTATTAAAAGCTGATACTAAAGCCAAGCCAATTACATGTATGTGTACAACCTGTAAAGGTAATAAACTAAAGATTACAGTCTACTAGATGATAGAGCAAAGATCACTTGCAGCAAGTTTTGATGACTAGTGAGATATGCTATATCTATTGAACTAGATAAGCAAGGGTAGCAAACTGACAAATAGAAAAATACACGTGCTGCCTGTGGTGATTGAAAGAGTCAAACTGAAAATACTACATTAGAAAACCATGTGAACCACTGAACCGTTTGAAGTAGCACAAGCTTATCTTTGGTTATTTAAAAATTAGAAACAATACTAATGCCAAGTCTTGACATTAACCTAGCAGATTATAGACAGTGTATTATAAACTCAAGCATCTAATTTATGGGTCCATGGGAGTGTGGCACCCATTTATAGTTTGACCAGTTAGTAAAATCAAGGGTCCAAATTAAAATACTAATTCAAAAAGACAAGTTATAATTCATATCTCACTGAATTTATGCGTTCACGTTAAAGATTTTTACTAAGTTATATAAATTGCATGTATAAGGTTTTAATATGCTAAAACTTTTCCAAATTTGAATTCCCATTTGGATTTAATAATCGGCAATAAATCAATCAAAACGTAAAGGAAACCCATCACAGTAAACCATTTACTAATACGGCGTTTATACTACAAAATAAAGAGAGAAACAAGTACACATGCGGACTTGGAAGATATTTGTTTACCGACTATTTTGTTAATACCGTGATTCGTGAAGCAAATACATGGGCAGGTATCTTTCGCAAAAAAATGCCTTTGTAAAAGGAATAAAGAGTTGAAAACACTTAACTATTACATAAAATAAGATTACGAACCTTAATTCGGTGGTAAATCTTCGCAAACTTCTCGAATTTGGCGAAAAACGTCGTTAAACTGCTTTCCACTCCTATGTACGCCGTATTGTCTAGGACCCAAGCGGGTCCTAGTAAGATGGCCGCCACGCTCACTTCCGGCATCAATTCCTGAACACTAGATGCTCTATCCAGTCCTTTTATAGAGATCAGTGGGTCGATCGACTGAAAGCGGTGCTAAACGGAGAGTTTTCCATCGTGTTTGGATAACCAGAGATGTGGCTAGGTGATGAAAGACGATATGGCGGGAAATGGTTCACAGCGACGTTTATAATACAAGAAGGCTGTGAAAGCTGTGAAAGCTGTGGCAGTCGATGTGTCAAGATTCAAGAACAATGGTACGTAATTGCAACAAATCGTAAACAATTAACACCAGTTTCCAAATAACGGAAAGTGACTATCGAATCTATGAAGTCTCTGCAAATATTATACTCGTTGAAATGTGATTCCAAATTTGTTTTTGAGATTGCAATATGTTTTATGACTTGTTATGTTGTTGTGATTATAGTAAGACAAAAATGTTGAGAAAAATATCTGTTGTTCTTTGTCCTAATATAAATTAGTAAATTACAGCTTTCATTTCAACCGAGCCTAGCAATATTAAATATTGTCATTCACATTTTCTTAACGATCTGTCAGTGCTAAATACTCTTTTTGAAAAGTAATATAATTGTTGTTTAAGCATTATTTTCACTAACGACATAAGCATCAGCTCAAGAAAAAACAACAAAAAATAGTTTTATCTGTGAAACTTTTATATTAAACATGTCATTACAGCGGATTAACGACTGAATTGTCGCGTTTATAGTTGCAACAATTATTATACTGTATGATGTTTCCAGGCAAAATGTCAGATACCTTACCGTCATACACAGGAGTTACATTTCTTTGTATTGTCTTTTGTTTATCATGGCCATATATATGCTTGCGCTTATGCTCTAGTGAAAACCAGGCTTTATACTACAATTATCATGATTATTGTCGAACCAGCCACTGCAATACTGGGAAGCCACTCAGGATTTTATTGAAGACGCAATAGTCATCAAAAAGGCATAGAGGAGGGGCTCTCTGTTTCCATTCTAGGCAGGGGCGGATCCAGGAATTTTCATACGTTAGTCAAAATTTTAGTTGTCAGCACTGAGGGGGGGAGGGGTTGTATGATTCATCATAATAACGCCCCCCCCCCCAAAAAAAAAAGCGGCTGTTTCGCCCCATATCAGGGCTCATCAGCATGTCTAGGAACACATAGCTAATACCATAATATAATTATGACAAACTCGTGATTCCGACATGCAATTTTGGCAGCCTGGCAGGTTATGATCGTATTACACCAGACCATGCTGTCGGTCTATTGATAGCCTAACAAAATAGACTAAATACAAATATACAATGCCACTTATTTTGTTTGGTGAATAAATATATAGAATAATCGATACCTAAGTCGAAATCTTCAGCTGATATTAATTGATATAATGCTGCTTTTATAATGCATTTATACAGTGGCGCCGCTAGGATTTTTTTTGAGGGGGGGGGGCAAAATACGTTACGTTATTTGTGACAACACATTTCTATGGGGGTCCGGGGGCATGCTCCCCCGGAAAAATTTTGAATTTTGGGTCTCTGATACGGCATTTCCTGCATTTTGAGGGCACTTGGAGCAAAATATAAAGGTCTTAAATCACATTTTTAAAGTGTTTATGAAACGAAAATTAAGTTTGTCTTATTTGAAAGAACTTTTGAAATGACAAAGTAAGATCTTTTGCTGTTTTTTGTTTCCTTGCTTCGTTTATGAGATATTTCAGTTTGTTTTATATTTGAAACTAACCAGTGACATCACAAGGTGCATAATGACTTACTGGGAAAGGTTATATATCTTTTCTGTTATCAAACGGAATCACTTCAAAGCAATTATGTGTGCGTTTTTCCCTTACAACAACAGAAATATACATTTTCAACTGATTCCGTTTAGTAATAGCAAAGATATATAACCTTTCCCAGTAAGTCATTATGCACGTTGTGATGTCACTGGTTAGTTTCACATATAAAACAAACTGAAATATCTCATAAACGAAGCAAGGAAACGAAAAACAGCAAAAGATGTTACTTTGTCATTTCAAAAGTACTTTCAAATAAGACAAACTTAATTTTCGTTTCATAAACACTTTAACAGTGTGAGCAAGGGCGTAAATCGCTAATGTTAAGAAATATTTCGGGCAAAACGTAATGCTGAGAAACTAAAACATAAATGATTTTCCATACAATCTAGTGTACTTTTCTTTATATAGGAAACAATGATTTGCAGTTTAATAGTTTCAAAAAAGGAGCGAATAATTAATTCTTAAATCTTAATCAAACAATTAATACAAGTTCCATCTTCGGGGAGCTGCATCGGTAAAGCGATTAATAAGTACTTCGATGTCGAGCTTCTGACAAATGTCAGATTCCACGGACATGAGCATCAGTGAGTCCAGTCGATCTTGCCCCATTGTCGACCTCAGCCGATTTTTGATTATCTTCAGCTTTGAAAATGATCTCTCCGCAGATGCAGATGTCAACGGAATAGTTAGAGCGATTTTAACAATTCTTGACAAATTTGGGAAGCATTCAGGCTCTTGAAGCAGTGCGCGGTAGAGATCAGTCAAGGACGGCTTTCGTTCTTCTTCTATTGCCTTGGCCAGAATATCTTTGATCATCTTTGAGGAACGAATGAATTTCATCTCATTTTCAAGAGCATCAGAGTCGATATCATATGTGAACCAATCAGCGGCGTATTTTACGTGCTTGAAAGAATCAGGCGTCGTAATGCGGTTAGGATGGAGATATCCGAATTCACGCAAGATCGATCGATTTTCTGCGTCGTATCTTGTTTCGATAGAATTGATCATCAGATCAAGAACCTGCGAAAATAATTAGACGGTAAAAAAGTATCTGCAACTGATCTGATAGAAAGTTCCGATTGTTGACGAAGTTGTATCTTAGATTTGAACTTCAAGATTTATTTTTTTTTCAAGATACTTTGAAATTTGAAAGAAAACAAATACTCACTGAAAAGTAGAAGCCAACTCTAAATTTATCTTTAGCATTAAGCCGGACAGCTGTTTCAGGGTGATCGTCCAGTCGGTTGGGTATCTTCCTTTGTCGCTTTTCCACAGGCATTTCAATGCAGAGGTCTTCGCATTTTTCCACAGTGGTTGTCCAAAAAAGATCGAACTGTTCTTCGCTACGAAGTTCTTTTATGGCCACAAGGAGATCTTCAACTCGATCGCAACCTGACACTACGTCGAGATCCTCTGATTGCAGCTTGTCTGATACACCTTTGCTGAGGTTGAGAACTTTGTCGAGAACCTGAAAAAAAATATCGAATAAATAAAATTCAAAAAATACATAATTTTATGATTTCAAACTGACACTTATGAATTTTATGTGTTCATATCCAAATCTTAAACAAAACTTTTTCCATATGCGAATCATACGAATTAGCCATGCGCAAGAATACCTACACAGAAAATGAAGATTAAAATAAAGTCATATATATAGGTACTCACTTTCAAGGATAAAACAAATTCAAAATCAATATTTGCCAAAAGACCTTTTGCTTCAGCTGCAATGTTCGCCGTTGTCTCAGTTTCGCGGATGTGCTTCAAGGTTCTTAAAATTGCCCCAATAGTCGCATTGAAAGTATTGATGGCATCTGCTCGGCAGGCCCAACGCGTTTCGCACAAGCTCTTCAACGTGCGAACTTGGAAACTCTTCGCAGAGCTAGCGACTGTTTGCATGGATCTCAGCTTGCTGCTCTGTGTAAACAGCATGTCGTTTAGTACATGTTTGAATGAAAACGTACAAGTTCTGAAGGGTGCCAAAGAAATCTCTTGTAGTGGCGTTGCTTGTCATAGCATCAACAATAACCAGGTTCAAAACGTGCGCATAGCAATGGACGAACAAGGCGGATGGGGAGATTTCTTTTATCCTCGCTTGAAGACCTGTCCGAATGCCCGCAACATTACTTGCCCCATCGTAGCACTGACCTCGCAGGTTAGTTACGTCTATGCGGTGGAATCGCAATACAGCGCAGAGTGTTTCAAAGAGCATTTCACTTGACGTCTGATCCACAATCCGGAGAGCTAGCAACCTTTCTTCGATATCTCCATCACGTACATAGCGTACAGTGATGGAAAGTTGCTCCTTGTGGCTAGTATCTGGGGTTTCGTCAACAATGACAGCGAAAAGCTCAGCCTCCTTCAGTCGTCGAACTATCTCCTCCGATATGGCCGTACCAATTGTATCAATCATTTGATTCTGAATCTGATGACTCAGATATGTTGCATTACCTGTTGAGAAAAGGACATTAAAAATCAGTTTCAATATGCAACTGTTCAAACGAGTGATTCCAAAATGCATGCTCTTAAGCATTCACAACCCGAATGGAATTCGGGTTCCATGAACATGAGTGACATCATAGTGACATCCGTAGACAAAGAGAGTGTGAATGTGTGATATAGCTAGGTTATATAGGTTTCAAGAAATCTAAATCAAATCTTCCTAATTCCCAAGATCTTCAAAGAGCTGTGAAATGCACAAGATAGCTACAGAAAGAAAACGCAAAATTAGTGTTACTTGGACTAAACAGTAGCTAATAAAATGCCTTCAGACTTCAGAAACTGACAAACCCCTAGCGTTCTTTAAATGGAAGTCCATGATAGCATCGTTTTCGGAAAAGTGCTCAATTATCTCTCTGAAAATGCCTTTATTGGTGGATGTTTCATTTCCCCGATGGCCTCTAAATGGTAAGTTCAGTCTTTCAATTAGCCTTACAACATTCAATATTCTTCCAATCACTGTACGTTTACGTTTCACCTTGAATGGAAAAAAGAATATCGACTTAAATAATCAGCAGTATTGCTTTATAACACCTGTTTATAAATTCCTCAGCTCATGATTCATGAATCATGAAAAATAGTTGGAAGCCCCGTATTCGCGTCCATAAAACCTCGCTCAGGATTGAAAAAATGTTCGCCTGCATGATTAGCAAATAACTGAAATAGCCATTTCATTACCTCTATCTGTCTCGCACTCGCCTGCATTTCAACCTGTTCGTTTAATTGTTGGTCGATCGGCCTCTGTTTCAGCCAGGTTGAATACCCCTCTGCAGCAAGTCGGTGACCATCGCTCTGCTGGTGCTTCGTCAAGGTCTCCGTTTTCTTCCAATTTGAGAATCCACTGGTAATGAACGCCTTCTCGGACTTACTGCACATCTACAACAAAGAAATTAAATTTGTGTACAGCTGAATTTCAGCATTTAATACTCAACATCTCGTCATGAAAATTTGGGGTATTAATTATAGGACAACAAATCTAAAAAACGACATGCAAATCGAGAAAATTTAAGCTTTACCGTTAGATTAGTTCTAAAAAGATGAAATTAGAGATCTCACCTGACGATTGAATGTGCGGCAGAAAAAACAAAAAGCTTTGTCTGTTTTCCTAGAGTATTCAATCCATTTGAATTTTTCATACCAAGCTGTAAGGAATCTCCTACTATTGTTATTCTTTGGAAAAGTCCAATCTGTTGGTTGACAAGGACCCTTCGCTATGACATAATCTCTTGCCTCTCGATTGGAAGGTAACGGACATGAAGGATCATAGTCGTAGGTGCTAAGATCGAATGGTTGTGATTGTGCCTCGGCCATCCTGAACGTTGACTGAATAGATATTGTGAGTGTGAATCTTGTGTCAGAGCAATGGCCAGCAATTGTGCTGGCACGAAATGACACAATGGACAGTCCAAGCCTGATCAGTACATCACTATATAAAATGACATAATTGGTGACATTGAACTCTCGACTCTCGTGCGTAGAAACCCGGAAAAGTCTGAAAGCTGGAGCTAAAAATACCAATCAATACATGACATCTAAGCGATATAACCTGATAGGAAACCCAAGGAGAATGTCCCAAACAACCTAGGTCTGAAACAACTTCGTCACCTCGATGTAATCATGTAATTAAACTTAAATATGAGCAAACATAATTGCACTTTTTCGCTATTTTCTATAAAACCTATATTATAGCGTTCAAAGAGATCCTACAAATTACCTATCATGTCATAAAAACTATATTAATGCTAAAGAAATCCCAAACTCATAATTCTTTCTTACCTAAGAATCTTTTCTTCGACAATTCCTGCCAGTGCCAGCTGTTTGCTGTCGTCGCCATTTTTTCAAAAGTTGCCGTGCGCAAAGAAAAACACAGAAGACTGGGAAAGAGCCGACTATCAGTTATCATAATTTAGCAGTAAACCTGATGCGAACAATCAAAGTGTGATTGAAGTGCGTCATTACACACTGTCAAATATTGATTTTCAGAATACTTGACAACTTAATTCAGTGGGAGACATCAATTCTATTTCAATTTGTAGAACCTTATGTCAGAACAAAGTTCAGTAGATGCGCAAGTTACGCAACGCAGTCCGCTAACAAATTTTAACACCCCCCCGGCAATTTCTCATCGGATTTGGACGAATCTAAAAACCCACTCTGAAAAACATTGGGGGGGCGGCCGCGCCCCCCCCCCCCCTCGCCCCCCCTTGCCGGCGCCACTGCATTTATATGATTTAGATATTAATAACCTTTTGACCGCAAAAATATGCTAATTTGGGTAAATTCCATCGAGATTATTTACATATACAAGCCTAAATATTAAAATCGGTGCACAGCTTGTTCTGTTAATAGACATTCCAAAACAAGACAAAATATGTTTAATTTACCTTATAGCAGTAGAGGACTTGTTCTTTTGATCTCGAACACACTTCGGGATTAAAGTCTCGGCACCAAAATTTCTACTGAGGCAGAAGTTTGTGCTGTTTATCGCACTCAAAAGCTCTTCAACAGAACTCTTCGGCGAAGCGTCGATTCGCTTCATCAGATCAGCATAAATTTCTTGTAGACATTTTTTATCGTTCCCCGCAAACGCGGACTGAACAGTATCGTAAATACTACAAAACATTGCTGTTTAAATTCTTTCTATTCTAACGTGGGACTTCGAAATGAACCTCAGTGGCCAAGCAGCGATCAGAAAGACTGGATTCGTCAGCCCTTGAGTGTATACAGCAACAACATATCCCACGCTGCGAATCGGTCAAGATCGGTCAAAAAATGTGACAAATAAGAATACGAATATTTTTTGAATTAGCCAGTCAGATAGCTTGTATACGAGCCCCTGATTCCTAAATCGGTCAGATTTCCCCACAGATCGGTCAAAATTGCTGATCTCCATGGAGATGAGCATATTGACCAATCAGATGGCTAGAATCTGACTCAGATCGGTCAAAACTCACGCGTAAGTCCGCTGTTCGTTGACTTGATAATATTACTTTACAGGAACTCAGCCGCAGCATGAAACTTGATAACTGGACTACAATGGTGCCGCTGCTTGAAAATAGATAACTGGACTATCATTCGAATTTTAATTAATTAACTATGTAACTCCGCAATTTTTACGTTAGTCGCGTGACTGGTTTGACGAACCCTAGATCCGCCCCTGATTCTAGGCATAACTTTTCAAATTCAAAACTTGTTAACTCCGCCTTTGTTTTTACTTGGAGCGTGGAAGGCTGTCGTCGTGAATATAAGCCGTTAACTTCCAAAGTCAGAAGTCCAGGACGCATCGTTTCAACGTGTCATTCTTCAATACCGCTTTAGCAATTCCGTGGCAATTCTCTGATGAGAGCCGTGAACAATTGCTTTTCCGAGGACCGCATGCAAAGTTATTTACCAGTTCTTTCCGTATTCTTTTACTCGGATATTCTACAGTAAGATGAACTTTAGTCTCTCTCTTTTGAGTTTCTGAAACTGCTCGGACTGGTGAAGAAGAGTTTCAGCTTTCTTGAGCGGCGTCGAGGTCAACATCTGGTTAGTGCTAAATTAATTAATTTTCTCCTTCGTCGCGGGAAATGTTTTCTTTAATACAAAGAAAACAAGTATCAGCCTGATGTGACAATTTCTGTGGAGTGTCGTTTATTGTTATATAAAGACTTAATACTATACAATATACTTGTCAAAAATTGCAAATATTTTGTGCTCCTTCCTTGACTTCGTTCAGCGTGAGTCCACGCGTGGGCAATTTTAGCTAAATATATTTTCAAATTTGATTGGATAACACGAGACAAAAGGTATTACGTCAGGGCTAACCTGTTCCGAAATAGCTCATCATCTTTTACATACTAGGTCTACCGCGATCGCCGTGTGCAGTTGTAAACATTGTAAGCCTTTGTAAGCCTATTTATGTTGAAGACGGTTGTCAGCCACGCACATTACTGATGAACTATAACTCGGTCACTTGCAAAATATTCCAACACCGTTCGAGATCATTCAATTCGAAAACACTTCATCCAAAGGTAAAGCTATTCAACAGAAAGAACTTGAAATTCGATCACGCCACAATGGCTACATTACATGCTTCACAGTTTCGCAAAGGCTGATGGGAAGTATTGCGCAATTTTCGCAATTTGTGTGAAAAAAACAACAACACAGAAACGGAGCCGAAACCTAGACTCGGTCTACCACTGTAAAGTCAAAACCAAACAGAAATACTGTAACTGATCAAGATCTTTGTTTTAACTGCCATGTTACTTTATTTTTACCAGTCAACCAACGCTTCATTGAACCATTTTCACGAACAAAAACCCTACCGAGTCAAAGATAAGATAGAGTTTGTCATAAATATAGTTAAGAAATGTGTAGTCATGATTGAACGTTAATATCTTGAGGTAAAAGACTTACTGTGGAAATTTTACTTTCTTTCTTTGCTTTCCTGATGTCTGATCACTCGTCTTGGATGTGTTCTGTGTGTTCACAGACATAGTTATTGGTCAGTATCTTGATATTATATACACTTACAATCGCACATGCCGTTTATAGTTGTGTTGATATTTAATACCTGAAGAGACTCGACATATGAACGCTGTGTACATGTGACGTTAAATACAGGCAATCGTGTTTTGTTATTGCAAATTGTGTTTTCTATCGGAGAATTGGATTGTGTTTTGACTTTTGTCTGTGACCAATGTGTTTAAATAGACTTTAGATCTTAGCACTGCATGTGACAACCTGCACATGTATATGATTGCAAAACACCTTCACCTACTATATATATAGCACTGTGATTTTGCAGTAGCCCGAGTGAACGCCTGACCAGGCGTCTTGTTTAATATTCGAAACGTTGGTGAACGAGCTGGCTGCAATATTCTTAATGAAACACTTAAATAGGCTGAAATCGTTGAATGCCGTGTGGGCGAAGTAATTAGGGACATTGGTTTGATGTTTTTTTGCTAATGCCTAATAACCGCAAACCGCTAAAAACCACGTGATCAAGAGCCTGACGCTGCGTTTGCCGTGATTTCTTGACGTTTTCGACCGCAAGGTCCCCATCTCTCTATATACAGCGTTCAATATGTCAAGTCTCTTCGCCTTCACAGCTTCATGTTTACTAGAAAGTGTCACATGCAAGTTCACTTAATGAACGGCGTGTGCGATTGCAAGCGTATATAATAATATCAAGATACTTAAGCCAGCGACATTACTGCCCAATAACTATGTCTGTGAAAAAAACACACAAAACACATCCGAGACGAGAAAGGGCGCTCACTCAGTCGAAAAGAAAGAAGGCCATGCAGTCATGCACTAGCTGGTCACATGCATAGATATAATCACATGCCTCAGTTTCGCAAAGCTTATTGGTCAATATCACCAGCGGCCGCGCGGAGGACTCAGATAACGCGTCGCAAAAAAAAAATAATAATAATAAGAAGAATCGCGAAACCTAGACTCGTCTACCTGCGTTAGCCCGAGTAATAACTATTGATAATAGGGTCAGACTAAGTAATTACGCCGATTACCGAAGCTCTGATATAGAGCTACTGTAAGGTTGCACTAAGGGGCTATATGAGGCGAGCTATCCCGGTTACCGGCTGATTTTATGGATTTTAGTGTGTTAAGTGTTCTTTTTTACGAAGCGTTATACTATCTATCTGTCACAAGGCGATTTCACCGACGGAAAAGGTTAAAGCCTGATTCAAATTTGTGAAATTTGCACAAGCACAACACCGTACGCAAGTGCATTGAGAACTTCGTTATCAATTAAACTCTTTGTACTTTGCAAGTACAAAAGGGGTTACCTACCATGAAGTGCCAACTGCGTTTGCGAACATCGTTGTTTTGTGCTTATTTCACAAGTGTGAATCAGGATTTAATCAGTGGTTCTGCTTAATTCAATATTGACTGCCGCAAGAACAAGGGACAGTTGTGTCGGAATGTTTTATTGTCTATCCGTCATTGGATTTCATAACTTGTTTTTGCCAGAGTTATTGCATTACATTATAATTATAACTACTAAGAGAGATTTAATCCATCGCCTGATTCTATATCTAACCAGATTGGGTGATTCGAGATATCTCTAGTCTGATTGGAGAGATTTCGGCAATATAAATCAAACTATGGAAGCGTTTACACTCGTCCATAAATAAATTTGAGACTTGTTTCACCTTAACGGTTGCCCCCCCCCCCCCCCCCCCTCATATATATATAGAATATATATATATATATATATATTATATATATAAGTAATATTTATAAACCGCGCAGGAGGGCTTTATCGGATATAAAACACGAGGCGATAGCCGAGTGTTTTAGAGCCGATAAAGCCCGCACTGCAAGGTTTTTAAATGACTTCTAAAAAGAATCACTTCATACGTTCATTGGCGCAGTAATTTTGAAAATTAAGCTTATCTCAGCCGTTAAAAACCAGCGAGAAACTTAGAGCGAGTCTATATCACATATATAGATCCGATACGCTCATGATTTTTCTTTGTGTTTTCCTCATGAATTATTAATGAATTTTAGAAATATATATATATATATATATATGCGGTTGTCACCGACGATCGCATGTGTATAAGTAATTGATGAAATTCATTCAGATTGTTCCAAGCTACACTGATGAGCTGTTGTACAGCGAAACACCGTGTCTGTAGATTGAACTATGTACGCTCCTTCACTTCGGTGTTGTTGAGCACTCTGCGAAGTTGCCGTGGGTACCTATTAGCGATAATGCAACGCTCACTACCCTTGTGGAAGTTTGAGCACTCTGGGCCCATGCGCACTTCACGCTATCTGAATGTATTTCACCGATGCTGTCCCACATGCGGTTGTCACCGACGATCGCATGTGTATAAGTAATTGATGAAATTCATTCAGATTGTTCCAAGCTACACTGATGAGCTGTTGTACAGCGAAACACCGTGTCTGTAGATTGAACTATATATATATATATATATATATATATATATATACAGGGTGAATCAAAAAAAACTGATGCCTTTCATATTCAAATTAGCCGCATAGCGGCTGTAATTTGACAGAAGTTCCCTAAATATCTCATGGGTATACGAAGCATATCAAATAAGTGAACCCTAAATATCTCATGGGTATACGAAGCATATCAAATAAGTGAATATCAAATAAGTGAACCTTATTTGATATGCTTCGTATACCCATGAGATATTTAGGGTTCACTTATTTGATATGCTTCGTATACCCATGAGATATTTAGGGAACTTCTGTCAAATTACAGCCGCTATGCGGCTAATTTGAATATGAAAGGCATCAGTTTTTTTTTATTCACCCTGTATATATATATATATATATATAGAATATACAACAGGAAGTTGAGTGAAAGCCTATGTATTAGTGAGGGGATGAAACAATGGTCAAATCCCTAGGGTGAATATTACGTAATTCTATAATAAAAACAAATATGCGGTAAAAATACTTAAGAAGTGATTTAAAAAACGATAATAAAAGTTATATAATAAAGACATATATTAAAATTCAACTCTAGGAGCCTATGTTACAAAGTTTCTCTGGATGAATTTGCTAGAATGTCGGCATGCGGTCATGAGCTCATTACGCTTATTTAAAGTTGATCATGATAACTTAGGTTTACAAATTATAAAAAACTTTTCCCATAAGCATAGGTTACATCTGCTGCTAGCGGGATTATATGGCTTTGCTCGCTTGAGGATTTTCCAAGTGATCTGGTATGGGGTCTTGCTGGTTTTTTAGGTCCCAAATATGTTTGCTTAGTTCTGTGCTTGATTTCTTGGTTTCATTTTTGAACGATGCTTTATGGTTATTGAATCTGGTTTTAAATGTGTTGGCTGTGAGTCCTATGTAGGTTTGCTCTGGTTTGCCGTCATTGGTGGTCACTGTAGCTTGGTATATTACCGACTCACTCACGCAATGTCCACACAAAGGGCAGACTTGTTGTTTTCTGCGCCATTTTCAAAGCCCACGGTCAAACTTAAAGTATTAGGCTCAAAAATGAGCGAAATAAACTGGCAAATTTATGAAACATACCACTAATAGCAGTGCGTTGTAGCTGCTGTGGTGGAACACTAAGTATTATGCTCCAAATTAGTCCTCACACAACGCCAGTGAAGGTCTCACTACCCACCATATTATATAAAAATCAAACAACAGAAAATACATGCCGTATGTCAAACCTAATAATGTGCCCAAATATGTCCATAGTAAATCCAACCACCCACCTGGAATTTTAAAGAACATACCAGTATCTATCAATAAGCGCCTTTCCGAAACATCATCCGATGAAGAGTCCTTCAACAAAGCCGCACCTCGGTACCAAGAAAGCATCAATAAAAGTGGATATAACCACAAGCTCAAGTCCATGCCACCGACATTCTCAACATCCCAAACTAACAACCAGAGGAGAAATCGAACCAGAAATATCATTTGGTACAATCCACCTCAGGGGCGGATCTAGGAATTTTGATACCTTAGTCAAAGTTGCTGTGAACCCATATTTCTAGGGGGGTCCGGGGGTATGTCCCCCGGAAAATTTTTGAAATTTGGATCTCTGAAATGGCATTTCCTGCATTCTGACAGCACATTTGAGCAAAATTCCAAATGTTTTAAAACATGTTTTTAATGGACATTTCATCATTTTCAAGAAACATTTTATCTAAATTGGACTGATATTTTCTTGTTGTCTTAGAAACCTTGTGATAGTTTGAAGGTGTGTAAGGCTAAGTTTTTCCAGGAATGAGGGTGGGGAAATCCAATAAACAGTAGAGAGATATGTGGTCACATTCTAATATAAAAAAGTTGACTGTTTCGCTCTATGTCAAAGTTCATCAGCATGCCTAGGAAACACCAGTTACATTGTTTCAGTCAGTGAATCTAACATGGACAGCCTGACCAACACACAAGTGAAGGTCTAGCTGAATTTAACATTCTGCATAACCCAGAGCAAGGTGGGGTACCTTCCATGGCTGTTGAGCCCCACCTACCCAGAGCTGTCTGGCTTTCAAATGCCTGATACTCGCCTTTTAAACCTCAACCCAAGCAGACAATGTCTGGTTAGGAGTCAGGAGAAGCTTTTGTCAATGACCATAATGGACATACATAGAGGAGCTCAACTCTCTACATCATCCCGATCATTCTAACCCCCATCTAATATGCCACTACCCATCCCCCTACTAACCCATGTTACTATGAGCTGTCTGGTTTTCAGGCACCAGCAACCCAAGTTCAATTCCTGTCCAGTGCAATTATTATCAGATTAAAATTTCATAATAGCCACATGTGAGAAGAATGCTTACTTGATGTATAACGATAATACATGGAAATTTGTAGTAATGTCATGTAGATATTTATTGCTTAGCTTTTGATCTGTCTCCCCAGGCCCAGACCTTATTTAACTTATATGTTAAAAGTTATATGTTATTACTTATAATACTGTATGTTATATATATATATATATATATATATATATATATATAGACAATTAACTGACTTGTAATATGAACTGATGACGAATGTATTATGTAAACTACTGTGGAAAGGCAATCTGACTATGCATCATGATTATGACATACTAGTGAGTATCTAGAATTGAAACACTACTAAGTAGTGTTTATAGTACTACATGAAGCATTTAATAGCATTGGTTTATACCAGTGTGCTCAACGCAGATTATGCTAATATGGAACGGATATCAACAAAGGTTAGGGAAGTATAAACATGACAACAGACTAACATCGATATTGAATCCAGATTGATGAACTACTGTACCTATAAGCTTACCTTAAAGCGACATATGGCTTACTGTAGCTTGTCCGCCTTCAATGATGTGTTGTGGCAAATAGACCGTCTCAGCACCGATGTCTTCCCAATCTTGGGAAATGCTCTCCGGCCACCAGTACTCGACAAGCACTGATTCTCACAGACAAATCAACATACAATTGTCGCAAAAGAACATCATCGCTGCTTTATAAAGCACACAACGCACAATCTAACAAGCTTGTAGAAGCCATGAATCGATCGAACAGAATTAGACTGAACGAAGACCTTGCAGACCGCATTTTGCAGGCTTCCGGTACGGCATACTTTCGGCAAAGCAATCAACCAATCAGATTCAACGATTTGCCTCGTTTTGGCCAATCACAATGGGTAAATCGGCCTAAATCCTGCAAAAATCTAAACCAGTCAGCGCTCGCGATTTGGCTGTTTTGGACCAATGAGAATGGCTAAATCGGCCTAAATCCTGCAAGATTCTAAACCGGGATTGGCTAAATCGGCCTAAATCCTGTAAAACACCTAAACCAGTCAGCGCTCGCAATTTATCTGGTTTGGACCAATCAGAATATCTAAATCGGCCCAAATCCTGCAAAAGTCTAAGCCAGTCAGCCCTCGCAATTTTTCTTGTTTAGACCAATTAGTAAGTTAATATATGATGATATTTATAATTATTTCGTAACAATTTTCACCTTAGTCATCTGACTTATTTGACTAACGCTAAATCCGCCCCTGCACCTTATAGCAGAAATGTGGCTTCAAACATTGGGCAAGAATTTCTCAAAATAATTGACGAAGAGTTTCCAAAATACCAGGCCCTGAGTAAAATATTCAATAGAAATACAGTTAAGATAAGTTACGGCTGTATGACCAATGTTAAGCAAGCGATTGACGGACAAAATGAAATCAACATTGCTAAGATGGGCAAAAATGAGCTACAGAAGAAACAATGTAACTGTAGAAAACAACAAGACTGCCCTTTGTCTGGGCGTTGCCTGAGTGAGTCGGTAATATACCAAGCTACAGTGACCACCAATGACGGCAAGCCGGAGAAAACCTACATATAGGACTCACAGCCAACACATTTAAAACCAGATTCAATAACCATAAAGCATCGTTCAAAAATGAAACCAAGAAATCAAGCACAGAACTGAGCAAACATATTTGGGACCTAAAAAACAGCAAGACCCCATACCAGATCACTTGGAAAATCCTCAAGCGAGCAAAGCCATATAATCCCGCTAGCAGCAGTTGTAACCTATGCTTATGGGAAAAGTTTTTTATAATTTGTAAACCTAAGTTATCAACTTTAAATAAGCGTAATGAGCTCGTGACCGCATGCCGACATTCTAGCAAATTCATCCTGAGAAACTTTGTAACATAGGCTCCTGGAGTTGACTTTAATATATGTCTTTATTATATAACTTTTATTATCGTTTTTTTAAACACTTCTTAAGTATTTTACCGCATATTTGTTGTTATTATAGAATTATGTAATATTCACCCTAGGGATTTGACCATTGTTTCATCCCCTCACTAATACATAGGCTTTCACTCAACTTCCTGTTGTATATTCTATATAAACATGTAATTAGTTATTAAGCATTTAGATCTGATGAGTGCAACAACGTGTGCACGAAACTGAACAGTAATTAAAATGCTTAACTGAAGACCTTCGACTCCTTTACTTCTATCTTATAATGCTCTGGACTAGTCACATTGAGCACTCTGCCAATAGTATTTGCAAGAAACCTTTTCATTGTGTGTATATATATATATATATATATATATATATATATATAAATACAGGGGCGGATCTAGGAATATTTATACCTTAGTCAAATTTGTTGAAGTCCACATTTTTAGGGCATGCGCGCCCCTTGGGGAATTTTTAAAATTTGGGTCTCTGAAACGGCGTTTCCCGCACTCTGACAGCAATTTTGAGCACAATTTTAAAAGTCTTAAAACATGTTTTTAATGGCGCCTTGTGTCCCAAAGTATGATGCACATTGCAACGTTATTACGTATACGCATCATTCTTGTTTCTGAAACCTTATTTATAATTCTTTATGTAATTTTATACTGCATGTCTAACAGCCTTGGTTCGCGTCATTTGATACCCAACATATATAGCCACAGGCTAATGAGCTAATATTCATTTGCGCTTTGTTAGTATAAAATCAAATATCTCCGTCGACGATTTACTTCCTTATATCTGCTATCACGCTACTTTAACACCCGTGTGGTTCTCATTACCTACTCTAAAACTTATAAATTAGGACTGTTTACCGAGTTCAAATGAGGACACAGATTTTACACAAATACAGGGAAAACCCTAACTTGCATGCTCGCAGCCAGACGTATTTTGAAATTGAAACCAAAACCCTGAATAAATTTAACAAATCTAGCAATCTTTTATATCGTAGAACGACCATAAACACGGGAATTATGAATCGTGTTGTCAGATATTTCACGTATCTCAAGCTGCCTTTCGAAAGCGCAACAATATAAATAGCTGATAAATTCATAAACATTTTCGCGCTCCGAGACCAGTTATGACCTCAAGAATTGAAAGCAATACAGCACTATTGCGTCGGACAGCTTCATAAACACCAATCATAATGAATATATGAAAACATTTTAAATTAAACTTGCCTTGGACTTTTTGAGCGAGAGAATGCCCTTCACGGCTTCACGTGTTGAGGTATTTATATTAGGTAAAGCAGTCTTGAGAAAATATTCTTCTTTAGTTACCGAGAACTCGACAAACCATGACGCTTTCAGATGAAATCGATGTATATATTTGTCGCAATAACACCTTGTTGTTGCTTTTTAAAGCTGATCGCGCGCGAACAAATATGCTTGTAGAAGCCATGAAGCCATGATCGAGGCAAACAGATCGCACACTTGGTGGCTGGCAAGTTAGTCAAGGTTCTACATAGCCAATCAGATTGCTCATTTTGAGGTAAATCAGTCGAGATTTGGAGCAAGCCGTGTTCAACCAATGAGAATGGCTAAATCGGGTCAAATAAGTCAAAATGGCTGCCAGATACGGCAAACCAATCAGTGCTCTGAATTTACCTTGTTTTGGCCAATCAGAGTGGCTAAAACGGGGTAAATAAGTCAAAATGGCTGCCAAATTCGGCAAACCTAATCAGTGCCACCAGGAGGTATAAAACGTCCGCGCGCCTTCCCGCAAATGGTCCTGGTGACGAATTACATTTTCCGCAATTGTTCTCGCTGCTATTACGTCGTTTTTAACCGGACTTTTTTTTGCAATCGCTATTTTTTTTACCTTAGTCGTCTGACTTATTTGACTAACGCTAGATCCGCCCCTGAAATACATTCTTTGCTCTGGGTAAAGACAACTGTCACTCATTACTGTTTTATTGCCGATCCTTCACTGATCACGTACGTCGCATTTAATTCAGACGAATTTAACTCAATCAATTAAATGCGACTGTAGTGCGACGTATGAAACGAATTAAATTCGACTGAAGAGTTAAATTCGTCTGAGACGTTGTATCCGTCCAGTGAGACGGATACAACGTCTGAAATGCGTGTTGGTTTCAGACTTTTTTGTGCCCGTGAGCCCGTGATCAGATTTTTACTTCGCATGCGTATTGGACGTTTTTGACGCGATCTAGCGGGATTTTCCTTGCTCGTCACTGAATTGAATGTTGTTTCAA
Organism: Paragorgia papillata; assembly: GCA_035771165.1. NCBI lineage: Eukaryota > Metazoa > Cnidaria > Anthozoa > Scleralcyonacea > Coralliidae > Paragorgia > Paragorgia papillata. The sequence continues at coordinate 1,226,921 of JAWNZC010000213.1, read as the reverse complement.
CACTCACTACACAGCACGCTACTTTTATTTCACTATTTGGAATTATGTTCTGTAGTGTACTCGTGGTCTCTCCCTTGAAGAGTATTTATAAACGATCAAATCTCTTCTCTTGAATCGCTTAACTACACAGCAGTTTAAAACTCTGTGATGATGAACCATTTGCGGATATATAGTGCGATCACCGCCTCAATTTATGTACCATTGAAACAACAACCATGCTTCATGCATCACTATTATTAGCTCACGTTCTGATTGGTTCTCTCATAGCCCCTGGAAAGGGAGAGGGCTGTGAAACTCCGCTCTGAAACAATAGAACGTCCGGTTTGATGTTGAAAATTGCTCGCCTGAGCGTCACGTGATCTTGAACCGGCATGGCCAGTGTGTTCTTTCATATGGCTTTAATACATTAGATTATACCTTGTTCTTCGTTAAACGGCACGATGTCGGTTATGGTGACTTATAAAAATCGACAAGAAACATGATATTTACAAGTCCAAAGGATACCCTTGTATTTCGTTAACAAAATTCGGTAGGAATTCGGTTTTTGACGACCTACGAACTTAAGACAGCGACAGTGCTGTATACTCTAATCAGTCATTTTTATTACAAATTTTATATTTTACATTGATTCTGCGTTAATTTTAGATATTAGTTTATTCAATAATATGATTGTTTGCACAAAGAAATCACCTCAAAAAGATCGGATTGGTTTTAACAGGACTGTGAGAGCTTTTAAGTCGCGCATTTCTCAAATAAGACGTAAAAATATATATATATGGTGGTGCATCGTTGTGTAGATGATCGGCGTTCGGTTTCATGGTGGACTTGATCATGGCATTAAAATGATCATCCCCTTGAATATTACACAATCGTATCAAGCGCTAACTCATGCATGGCTCACTGAAATAATTCACAGTCTGGCATTGTGAGCAAATTAGCCGTAGCACGAACTATTTTCTCCCCGCCCGACTAATTTTTGTAAACAAACATTTAGATTATCAACTATTCCAAGTGATTTAAAAACCCTTTCTGTTTCAATGTAAAAAATATTAAGTCAACAAGGTTGATCTGAATTCGATTCTCGTATTATACAATGTCTATTTTGTTACTTCGACACGATCTTGATATTTCATCCTCTGGTGATCCCCAAACTTATTAATATGTAAATATAGGCAGTGATTAAACTCGAAAGCTTTATTTTTTTTATATAAACATATTTTAATATCATGAACAATATAACAATTGCCCGAAAGCTTTATACTTTAATTACACTCTCACAGTATGTATATTCTTTCATAAAATATTTTGTTTTATATCTAACTCTGATTTATTTATGTATCACTATGTAAACTTTGTATTTTTCATTGTAAGTATTAAAAATAGTGTGAATAAATTGAAATTATCATAAATCGCCGCATGTCTACAAATTATTAATAAAAGAAAACCAAGGAACAACACAGTCGAAAAGCATTTGTCGTCTCCGTGCCATTGTTAAATCGGAGTTTTGCACTTTTGTTGTGATCAGATGGCAATGTTTCTTAGGCTACGTCCACACGTATACGTTTTCGTAGCGTTTTCATATTGTTCTCCGTCCTCAAGGGAATAGAAAACAATGGTGTGTTTACCTGAAACAATATGAAAACGCTACGATAAGGTATACGTGTGGACGTAGCCTTAATACTTTAGTTATTCTTTAATTATACGTGTACGTAAACTGATACGCGTACGACAATTGCCAGTCCTCACCGTATTTATGAAAGAAACCAGTGATGCGCAATACACCAGACATTTAGTGCATTTAATATTCAATGAAGGCAACTCAACTTACGACATATAATTTAGCACAACCATTCATATTAAGACAAAAGCGAACTGTAGTTTTAGGCCATGTCCACACGTATGCGTTTTCATGGCGTTTTTATATTGTTCTCGGTCCTCAGGGGAGCAGAAAACAATGGTCTCATTCCCTGAAACACACGTATACGTTTTCCTAGCGTTTTCATATTGGATGAGGTCTTTGGCAAAACTATTGTATCATTATTTTACCTCTCGGCTCTCACTGCGTTCGGTCCGACCATTGATCGTTTATTTGAATTTACTGCACTTTATTAAATATTCTTTGCAAAGGGAGTTTTCATTGGGGACCATCTATGCATATAATGTCCAAATGAAGTGGAATTTATATCGAAACCATCACCTACAAGTGCTACAACGAAAGTTCTTCCGTACGCGCCTCGCTGCTCTAATGTAAAATCTTGCTTTTTATTGCTCAATCAACCAGTGGCTATGGTTCTCTTAAACAAACATACTCTGTGGGCGGTATTTCGCGTTGCCCGCCTACCGCTAGCGGAAAAATATTTTGGGATCACTTCGAGCCTTGGTAACCTGGCCTATTACGGAAGTATTTGTTTTTCTGCGCGCGTTACAAATGCGTGCTAAATTTAGAATTATTCGCGCAAAATTTGATATCGCACTCCTTGCGGTCCGACTATCGTTTCTCGGGCGTTCGTCAAAGGTTTGTGATTGTGAAAGTTTTACAATTCAGTTCTGATTTTCAATAATGACTAATTATACAAAGGGTATTGAAAATCTTGGGAGTACTTGCTTTAACAGCATTCTGCAAGCGTTGCTATAGTCTGTTACGCCATACGGAAATGAATTTCAGCAAGGCTTCCTAATAAGAGGGATGCAAATTCAAAATTGTTATTATTCCTTCCCGGATCTACTGGACACCCCACGGAAACGCAACTACTTTCACTAATACCAAAACAAAACAATCTGGTATGGCGTAACAGACAGCAACGCTTGCAGAATGCTGTTAGCAAAGCAGTATTCCCTAGATTTTCAATGCCCTTTAGATGAAGAGTCATTATTCAAAATCATAACTGAACTCAACCGTAAAACTTTAACAAACAATAAGGAGTGCGATATAAAATTTAACACTTTGAGGCCTGGACCTCTCCCTGTGTTGAATAAAAATTGTCTGGCGTTAGCCAGAATAAAATACTAAAACTCGTCGTCAGATTTCAAAGTGTAAACGCAAAAAATTAAAAATTTAGCACGTATTTGTACGGAAGTTGAGCAATGTAAGCATTTCATCTAGGCACGCAGAAAAACAGATATTTCCGTCATAGGCCAGGTTACCGAGGCTCGAAGTGATCCCAAAATATTTTTCTGCCTATCGCTAGCCTGCTATAGCAGACCCTATTTTTCTCCCGCTTTGCCAGGAAAAAGTAGTGTCCGCTGACCTGAGCGCCTAATTGAGTTCTGGCTATTGTGTCTCGTCAGCCAATCAGAAATTACTTTCCAAATCCCGGTAAGTGAGGTAATTGTGTAATCGTGTTTATAGAAATTCAATACGGAGTTCGAAGGAGCGGCGATTCCGGCGAAGAAAGTTTACGGGGTGTTGCGTCTAAATTCTATCGAAGTTTCAAGATAAAGCGATAAAGAAAATAACGGAGAGCAAGAATAATGTTGTTATCAATATGCTAAGTAGTTACGGTGTATATCTGATATGCCAAACTCAGACTCCAGCCTGTCGTCCTCGAGTGACGAATGTTGATCAAAATGAGTCTACGACAGACGAAGGAGAACCACAAACAAACATTGTTATTATAGTTGTTTCGATTTACTCGGTCAATCTGATGAAAAATTAGATTAATGCAAGAGAGGGAAGAGAGTGCAGACACATATTCTTTAGTTTATGGCTGTTACGGATATGCCTATCCTAAGACAGTTAATTAACTAGACGTGATTTGATCACTGAACACTTATAATAAGTACTTGTAACCAATTAGTAAATACTTGTGACTTGGCATGAGTCAGCTATGATGTCATTTAGTAATTACATATAGAATGAAGTATGTTACTATAATTATATACTCTAGAAACTATATAAGCAGCCATCGAACATATATCAGGCATGCATATGCATGTATGAGAGTGAGCTATATGTATCAAAGTGGTTACGAAGTCAGTCCTGGAGTTCCTGCCGTTGGTACCGGTTTATTATTCCTTCCTTTTCAAGTCCATACCTGTTAACCTGTTGTTGTTAATATAAGTTAACCTGTTGCCGGAATCTCCTATTGACTGTTTCGTTGTGCGCAGACGACAGATAATTTTCTGAACTTTAGTTTAGTTTTAATCTTTATAGACATTTTCAATATCTGTTCTAAGTTTCTTGTTAATTAAATAAATAATTGTAAAAACCAAACAGCTGAGGTTACATTTTTTGTTGCGTATAGCGGTCACGTAACAATTGCGGCCTCAGGCGGGAAGTGAAAGTGTCTCGGAAACGTATACGTTAGTGTCTGGGGAATTTCATTCAAATCAAAGTTCGGTAACTTTTGATTTTTTTTTTATTCGGAGGTAAATTTCGAATTTGTGTGAGCTCAGCCTTTTGATAAAATGTCAGAATTTAAACCTGAGCAGTTTATGTTAGAGCCTGATAAAGAGGTTTTTAATAAATTGAGAAAGGATGACCTGATCTCATTAGGTAAACATTTAAGTATAGAGGTAAAAAGTTCTATGGTAAAGAAAGAGATGCAAAAATCAATTATGGAACACTTAGTTAAATCGAAACACTTTGAGGAGAGTGTTTTAAATTTGTCTAAGAATCCCGATGCAAATCCAGAAATAGAAAGAATGAGATTTGCAATGGAAGCAGAAAAAATGAAATTGGAATATAGAGAAAGAGAAAGAGAAGAGAGATTAGAAAAGCAGAAATTTGAGCTGGTGTGCCTCCGAAAAGTCCAATAAGGAATACGACCAATTGAGACAATTGATTTTGATTGAAGAATTTGAAAGATGCATTCAAACTTCAAAGTGATATATGCGTATTTCTAAATGAACAAAAGGCGACAACCTTAACAGCTGCCTCGCGTTTGGCCGACGATTTCATTTTAACACATAAGGTTTCATTCACAAGTAAGGCGCCACAGTCTTGGTCTTTTCGAGGTCATAATTCTTCATCATTTGATAGCAAGCGTGTGTTTGGTGCTAAGAACCTGTCAAAGGAAAATTCAGACAATTTTAATCCTGACGCTAAAAAGTCCAAACCACCCACTGCTAGATTTGAACCACCTTCTCAAGGCAAGCCTTCAAACTCCCCTTTTAACAACATAGTTTGTAGTTATTGTAAAAGAATGGTCATTTAATATCAGATTGTTACAAATTGAAACGGAGACAACAAGGGCAAGGTGAAGTAAAACCCAATGGCTGTACTTCAAAACAGTCTATGCGTGACAATGTGCAAGACACATCTGTCATTAAGCCACTTCCTTCTCTTAACTGCGTTAAGGTTAAGTCCTCTTTTGACCCTATTATGGGGCATGTGCTAAAACATGGACGATGGACGATGGACGATGGACGATGACAATAGTAATAATATTAATAATAATAATAATAATAATAATATTAATATTAATAATATTAATAATAATAATAATAATAAATACTAATAATCAATAAATAATAATAATAAATAATTATAATAATTATAATAATTATAATAATTACAATAATTATAACAATTATAATAATAATAATAATAATAATAATAATAATAATAATATTTGTCTAGTTTCGCTAAGTTTCGGGGGGGTGTTCCCTTTTGACACCAAAATGTGCCTTTTTATCTGATAAAACGTGTGATTTACGCGCTTTTTTCTTTTCCCTTTGAAATGAAATGCTACGCACCCTTACTTATATAATATAAATATAAATCTTTTCTTATTAACCTTTTATGAGTCCGGCCAAACTCAATACAAATAAGGTCCTCTAATATTTAAGCTAATTTGCTTCGAGTTCGACTCCCAAAAAGTGAAATGTTTGCCTCAAGCCTCATAAATATTAAGAGACACTTTCTTCTGTCGCAAATGCTCGCCTCCGCTAAGCTGTTCTTCGATCACAATTGTGGGGTTTCAATAGGTTTATTTCTCCTGTCTCAATGCACACGCTCGTTTCATACTACACAGTACACTCTCTTATTTATAGTTCTGTCTAAATCTTTAACCATGCAAGTGCGTCACATTATCAATCAACATAACCGTATCTTAGACAAGGGCGCGTATTAAATTAATAAATCCGACTTTGCCGAAGTTGCGCAACGATTTACTATAGTTTTTCTCGGTGGTATTTTAACCATAAAACTGAAGGCGTATTGGTTGTATTACAAAAATCACGAAATGTATATATTGACCAGGATATCTTAATACGTACCTTACTGTTAAAAACATAGTACTTATATATAACTGACTCAATCTTTTACCTATTTTAATCCGGTTTGTTTACTGACAATATATTGTTTAATATGTCGTGCCTCAAGCTCTTATATCTATTTTTAAATGAACCAAACTGAACCAATTACTTAACTAGATTCGATTTTCATTTAATATTTCGCTAATTAAACGGAAAGTGTTTTACAGTTGTGTCTTGTGAAGCGTAAGCAAAACCGTATTGCTGCAGTTGTTTTTAATCGGCGTTATGGATCGTAGTTTCTCTGAAGTTGTGCAAGGTAAAGTGAGCAGATTTTTTTCTGTGGTATTTCACAATTTTGAACATAAAACTTTAGTTGTGTGTATTGGTATGTAGCAAGTGTTAATCCCTCTTCAGGAACAAAAAGGAAAAAGAACTCGTCTTCCACTGACGAAAATTCGGATAATGAATTAGCGACTAGGTAGGTAACTATATATAAACAATAACATGTTTAATTTGTTCAAAATGTTCATGATTATTGCGAGCGCAATGGATATGCTAATGCGAAAAATTTACGGATCATATAGAAAAAGCTCTTGCGAAACCGTGAGTTCTCACAAGCGGCGTACCAAAATCCCAAGTACTAGCACTGATAAAAGTGAGTCGTTCCCCCCCCGAAACTTAGCGAAACTAGACAAATATTATTATTATTAATATTATTACTATTGTCATCGTCCATCGTCCATCGTCCATCGTCCATCGTCCATCGTCCATCGTCCATGTTTTAGCACATGCCTTATTATGGAAGTCTTTCAACCATTTGCTATAGATTGACCAGGCGGAAAGCGTAATCTATTGATGAATATAAGAGCCCAGCATAAAACACGAAGCAGTGGCATTTAAAAAAAAAATTATTAAGATCTAACGTTTCGTTGTATTACGTACAACATCTTCAGAGACTAAATTACAATCACAGTAAAACTAGATATTTGAATTTACATACAAGAGGTCTTAACCAATAAAAAGCGAGAATAAAATAAGCTTATAGTAAAATAATAAAGGTGAGAAATGAGGAAGGATTAAATGGTCGGTGACAGACAAAATCAAAACAAGTAGAGTGGCGCAGAACCTATATATGTTAGCATTTAAGGAAGGTTTAAGTTTAGCAATAAGCAAACTTTCACGTAAAAGAAGTTCAGATTCGAAAGAACAAGAGTTAATAATTTTAAAGTCGTCGAAAGAAATGGGGTGTCCAGTGTCAAGATAGTGTGAGAGAATGCTAGTTGGAGGAGGATTTTTGCGTTTTCTTCCAGTAATAGCCGAAATGCCCATATGCTCTGAGACTCGCGTGTGAATGTGCCGGATTGTTTCACCGACATACAAGGCTCCGCAGCCTTGACACGTAAATTTGAAAACAACATGCGATCTCACACGTGTGGGAATACGATCCTTAAAGGAAAAATAGTTAGAGAACCTTAGCATAGGACGAGAGGCAAAACGAATAGTGATGTGAGGAAAGGCAGAAGAGAACAGTTTTCGTAACTGAGTTTGCACTTGTAAAAAAATGTGAACCAGTGAAGGGCAACGTAAAGTAAATAAGGCGCTTGGAAACAGTAGATGGTTTTTCAGAAGGAGAAAATATTTTGTCTAAGAATGGATTGAAACAACTGTCAAGAAGTCTTGCCAGAAAGGCGTTAGACCGAAAAATTCTTTTAAGCTTTTCAAGCTCAGCTTGAAAAATAGAGTAAGTAGAGCATATACGGAAACAACTATTAACAAGAGAGAATACTAATCCTTTCTTGTACGCGAAAGGAATAAAAGAGTTGAAATTTGTGAGAAGGGCAGTAAAAGTGGGTTTGCGATAGACAGACGTAGAAAAGGTACCAGAAGAACGGTTAATAAGAATGTCAAGGAAAGGCAGACGATTATTATTTTCCGGTTCATGAGTAAACTTGATATTTTCGTAAAGGGAGACGTTATGTCAAAGCTAGCCATAAATACATGATCACGAGTGTTAAAATCTAAAGAGTGTAATTCTTGAACAAAAGAAAATGTATCGTTAATGGAGTATTGGTTACTAGAGATAGGACGGAGAAGGGAAACAAGAAATTTAGCGATATTATAGGAATGTGAACTAATAGAGGAGAGTATAGGCCTAAGTGGGATGTTACATTTATGAACTTTGGGAAGACCATATAGTCGATACCTGGACGAGAGCCCGTACGTCTAAGCTTATCATAAAGCTCATTGTCAATAACGTTCTCCTTTTTAAGTTCCAGTAGAAAGTTAACATCCCAGTGTACGTCTAAGCTTATTATAAAGCTCATTGTCAATAACGTTCTCCTTTTTAAGTTCCAGTAGAAAGTTAACATCCCAGTGTAACATCCCACTTAGACCTATACTCTCCTCTATTAGTTCACATTCCTGTAATATCGCTAAATTTCTTGTTTCCCTTCTCCGTCCTATCTCCAGTAACCAGTACTCTTAACGATACATTTTCTTTTGTTCAAGAATTACGCTCTTTAGATTTTAACACTCATGATCATGTATATTTATGGCTAGCTTTGACATAACGTCTCTCTTTACGAACATTTCACTAGACGAAACTACTGACATTATTATTCAACGACTTTTCAACACAAGCACTCATTTTAATAGCTTTTCCATTTATAATTTCCGTAAGCTACTTAATCTTGCGGTTAGAAACTGTCATTTTCTGTTAAATGGTATTATGTACGAACAAGTTGACGGTGTTGCCATGGGCTCGCCTTTAGGTCCCTTTTTCGCAAATATCTTTCTTTCTACTCATGAATCTAGTTGGTTACGTAATTGCCCTCCAGAATTTAGGCCACTTTTCTATCGCCGTTATGTTGATGATTGTTTTGTTCTGTTTCGCTCTCCTGATCATGTCTTGTCATTTCTTAATTGCTTAAATTCTCAACACCAAAATATCAAGTTTACTCGTGAACCGGAAAATAATAATATAATCGTCTGCCTTTCCTTGACATTCTTATTACCGTTCTTCTGGTACCTTTTCTACGTCTGTCTATCGCAAACCCACTTTTACTGCCCTTCTCACAAATTTCAACTCTTTTATTCCTTTCGCGTACAAGAAAGGATTACTATTCTCTCTTGTTAATCGTTGTTTCCGTATATGCTCTACTCACTCTATTTTTCAAGCTGAGCTTGAAAAGCTTAAAAGAATTTTTCGGTCTAACGCCTTTCCGGTAAGACTTATTGACAGTTGTTTCAATTCTTTCTTAGACAAAATATTTTCTCCTTCTGAAAAACCATCTACTGTTTCCAAGCGCCTTATTTACTTTACGTTGCCCTTCACTGGTTCACATTTTTTACAAGTGCAAACTCAGTTACGAAAACTGTTCTCTTCTGAGTTCTGCCTTTCCTCACATCACTATTTGTTTTGCCTCTCGTCCTATTCTAAGGTTCTCTAACTATTTTCCCTTTAAGGATCGTATTCCCACACGTCTGAGATCGCATGTTGTTTTCAAATTTACGTGTCAAGGCTGCGGAGCCTTGTATGTCGGTGAAACAATCCGGCACATTCACACGCGAGTCTCAGAGCATATGGGCATTTCGGCTATTACTGGAAGAAAACGCAAAAATCCCGGCATCTCTATTTAACCGAATCAACGGAATCGACGGAATCAACGGAATCAACGGAAATTTGGTTAATCGCTTACTAACAAACGGTTAATAAAATACATTTATTTACGTTTATTAGCTGAGACTAAAACTGATCTGTCTCGATACTTCAAGTAAGGTTATTGGATTCGACATATTACGTACATATATACGCGTAATTGTTGAAAGAGATTTTATATTTTTGATTGCTATGATTGCGCAAATATACGTGTCTCATTTTAAATTTACTAGGAGTTAAGTCGGACACAACCTGTGGGTTGATTAACAGAAAAAGATTTTCGATCCTTTTGAAGCTTGGTTCAATGTAAATAAAACAATCAGGGGTCTTCATTTATAAAGATATAAATATACAAGTGCTCTGTCTGTTGAATTTTTAACATGCATGGGTATTTTTATTAAGACGATTACATTTAGCGTTTTCCGCACGTAGAAGGTACTATTGCGTCATGGATTGCACAAATGCAACAAATAATTTGTTGATTGGATATGTCTTCCACACAGACAACTGATAGTTATGTTGGATTTTAACCATACATTTGCCTAAGTGAACTAAAGCTCGAAGCTTCAACATATATATGAATTAGATCACAATCATCACAATAAACATTCACGCATGTTTTTTACTATGCTATAAAACACATATTTGAAAATATTGTGCAATTTTTTAAAATATAAATCTTATATCCCTAATCCTCTAGTAAATAAACGCATGTAAGAAAGACGGCCACACTACCCCTCAAAATTAGGTCTTCCTGGAGGAGTTTGGGTTTTGGTCGAGTATCGAGGGTTGCAAGTCGAGGGTCGTAAAATACGCTAAAATTTACGCACATAATTTCCTACTAGCGGCACAAATAATATTTAGGCGGAAGATATACATGTTTTGGACATTTCATGCGCGCGGCAAAGGTGTTTACTCGGCACTGATGACAGGAAATATTTAGTAAATTTGTCTACAAAATTTTATTACAAAATTTATTTGTTGCATTTGTGCAATCATGACGCAATAGTATACCTTCTACGTGCTGAAAACGCTAAATGTAATCGTCTTAATAAAAATACCCGTGTTTATGATTCAAAGAATGAGTTCAACAGACAGAGAACTTGTATATATATATATATATATATTTATAAGTGAAGACCCCTGATTTTTTTATTTACATTTAACCAAGCTTCAAAAGGTGGTTTTGCTATGATCCTTAATTAAAAATCGAAAATCTTTTTCTGTTAATCAACCCACAGGTTGTGTCCGACTTAACACTTAGTAAATTTAAAATGACACACGTATATTTGCGCAATCATAGCAATCAAAAATATAAAATCTCTTTCAACAATTACGCGTATATATATGTACGTAATATGTCTAATCCAATAACCTTACTTGAAGTATCGACGACAGATCAGTTTCAGTCTCAGCTAATAAACGTAAATAAATGTATTTTATTAACCGTTTGTTAGTAAGCGATTAACCAAATTTCCGGCAGATTCCGTTGATTCCGTTGATTCCGTTGATTTCGTCGATTCCGTCGATTCCGTTGATTCCGTTGATTCCGTTAAATAGAGATGCCGCAAAAATCCTCCTCCAACTAGCATTCTCTCACACTATCTTGACACTGGACACCCCATTTCTTTCGACGACTTTAAAATTATTAACTCTTGTTCTTTTGAATCTGAACTTCTTTTACGTGAAAGTTTGCTTATTGCTAAATTTAAACCTTCCTTAAATGCTAACATAGGTTCTGCGCCACTCTACTTGTTTTGATTTTGTCTGTCACCAACCATTTAATCCTTCCTCTTTTCTCACCTTTATAATTTTACTATAAGCTTATTTTATTCTCGCTTTTTATTGGTTAAGACCTCTTGTATGTAAATTCAAATATCTAGTTTTACTGTGATTGTAATTTAGTCTCTGAAGATGTTGTACGTAATACAACGAAACGTTAGATCTTAATAAATATTTTTTTTAAATGCCACTGCTTCGTGTTTTATGCTGGGCTCTTATATTTCAACCATTTATCCATGATGGTTTCGTATCACTTACAAGTGATCTGTCAAAAACTGAGAGATACTGGGGCTTCCCAATCTCTTTTGTTGGCAGATACTTTACCATACAGGAGTCTTACTCTGGTAAGAATGTTTTGATTAGAGGAGTTAATTCCGATACTTTTAGCTCTCAACAATTACACAAAGTCAATTTGTCATCAGACCTAGTGTCTGGTACCGTTCTATTGGGTGTTAAAACGACTTTACCATTCGAGGGAGTTCATCTACTTCTCGGCAATGACCTTGCAGGCGAGAAGGTAGTCGTTAACCCTATTTTGACTGATAAACCGTGTGTCAATCAAACTCCTGATCCTATTGAGCGAGAAATTTCAGATTTATATCCCGCATGTGCGGTAACTCGAGCCATGCGTAAGCAGAAGCAATTAGAGCATGACGCTATAGTGAAGACGTCATCGATATGTCAGACACCTTTCTTGGCCAAGCTTTCGAAGGCGTTAATTCAACATCTGAATCGTCTCAAGCAACCTTTTCAAAGCCAAATCTTATTAATGCACAACAAAATGATCCTGAGATCTCTGTCTTATTTTATAAAGCAGTTGACGAGGCCGAAATTGCGAAGAATCCGTTCTGCTACTTTATTAAAAACGATATTTTAATGAGAAAGTGGAGACCGCCTGATGTTCCGGCAGACGATGAGTGGTCTGTCAGATATCAAATCGTTGTGCCAAAGACCTACCGTTCTGACATACTTAGCCTACCGCATGAAACCCCCCTTTATGGCCATTTAGGTGTTACCAAAACCTATCTCAAAATTCTGAGTAATTTCTACTGGCTTAATCTTAGACGAGATGTAGTGCAATTTTGTAAAACTTGCCACACTTGTCAGGTTGTTGGGAAACCAAATCAGGTGAATCCAAAAGCCCATTTACAGCCAATTCCAGCCTTCGAGGAGCCGTTTAGTAGAGTAATTGTAGATTGTGTTGGCCCATTACCTAAGACTAAGGCAGGCAATCAATATCTGTTGACCATTATGTGCGCTTCTACAAGGTTCCCTGAAGCTATACTTTGAGAAATATTAAGGCAAAAACCATTGTTAAGGCCTTAATTAAATTCTCTACTTTAGTTGGCCTTCCGAAGTCTATTCAGTCGGACCAAGGTGATGCACGAGTTAGGCATCAAGCAGTATAAATCTACTGCCTATCATACTGAAAGTCAGGGTGCTCTCGAAAGGTTTCACCAAACTTTAAAATACATGATGAGAACCTATTGCCTCGACACACAAAAAGACTGGGATGACAGCATCCATTTACTTTTATTCGCTGCTCGAGAGTCGGTTGAAGAATCTCTGGGCTTTAGCCCATTTGAGTTAGTTTTCGGACATACGGTTAGGGGACCACTTAAACTCCTAAAAGAAAAATTCCTTTCGGAAGATGGCGGTTCGTTAAATCTTTTGCAGTACGTTTCGGACTTTCGCACAAAACTTACGAAAGCATGTGATCTAGCTAGGACAAATCTTCGATCAACACAGAAAAACATGAAAAATAGGTTTGATCGAAACGCAGTAAACCGCAAATTTAAACGCGGTGATAAGGTTCATGCATTCCTCCCAGTTGCTGGAAATTCCTTTCAGGCTAGGTATTTTGGTTCCAATGTTGTAGACAAGAAAGAGAGTGCTTTAAATTATGTCCTAATAACTCCAGATAGGCGTAAACAAAAACAGTTGTGCCATGTAAATATGTTAAAGCCGTATTACGATAATGATAGGGTAATACATTCTGTAAATGTAGTGAGTTCTGATTCTGATAAAGACAAAGACGATGTAGCCCTAGGAGAACTTTCTAGTCTGTCTGCCACATCAAAACTCAACAACTCTGATGTCCCACATAATTTGGATTCCAAGCTATTTCATCTTCAACCGAATCAACGTCAAGATCTTCAGGACCTGGTTAAATAATTCGAACACATCTTTCCAGATATTCCTACCAGAACAGACAAAATTTTCCACGATGTCGACGTTGGTGATGCTAAACCAGTGAAACAACATCCCTACAGGTTAAACCCAGTGAAGAAGAAATACCTACGTGAGGAGGTTCAATATCGTTTGGAAAACGACTTCATAGAACCAAGTCAAAGTAATTGGAGCTCTACATGTATCCTGGTGCCGAAACCTGATGGAAGCTATCGTATATGTACCAATTACCGAAAAGTCAATAATGTGACTAAGTCGGATACATTTCCAACCCCACGAATGGATGATTGTATCGATAAAATTGGAAAAGCCAAGTACGTCACCAAGTTTGATTAATTGAAAGGATTTTGGCAAGTTCCACCTACTGATCGTGCCAAGGAAATCTCAGCCTTTGTTACCCCAGAGGGTTTGTTCCAGTACATGGTCATGCCATTTAGAATGAGAAATTCGCCAGCCACCTTTCAACGTCTCGTTAATAGCATCATTTCTGGCCTGGACGGTTGCGAAGCGTACATCGACGATATCATCATTTACAGCAATACGCGGGAAGAACATCTAAAGATCATCCAAGAGTTCTTCAGGAGACTCAGCAAGGCAAAACTGACCATCAATTTGATCAAAAGTGAGTTTGGGTGTGCACAAGTATTATAGAGCGGGGCTTAATGGACCCCCTTTTATGCAGGAATAGCTCATTAGCATGTTGTGTTAGCCCTTAATAATTCATGAGTTATGAATAATCAATGAGTTATGAATAATCAATGAGTCGGATTTTTCCGAAGAGATAACGAATCATTTCCGAGTCCGATAAAACGCCGAAGCATTTCCGAGTCCGATAAAACGCCGAAGCATTTTTTCCGAGTCCGATAAAACGCCGAGTGCTTGTTAAGATTACGTCATTTTAAACACGATGGCCGAACAAACAATTTGGGCTGAATTGCGGCAAAACAATATCGATATAGAAAAAGATACGTTATGTTTTTACATGAATAGATGCCTTAGAGAGCATGGTGAATTGTATGAGAGCATTATCGACCAAATTAACAGAGATAACTTGCTGAGTAGTTTGTATACTATTTATCAAGAGATGGATCTTGTGAATTTCGGTAGAATTATTGCTTATTTGACTCTAGTGTTAAAAGTCAGCGATTATTGCGACACCGAAACACTTCGCCAAGCCATTGAAAAGAACTGCCAAAGATTTTAGGCGAACTGACTTGCAGAAATACGAAATAAAACACTCGTGGATACAAAGGTTGATTAGATTCCTAACGTAACTGTTGTGAGGGATGTTAGAGCGTTGCTAAGGCGAATTTGAATATTACTCGACAAGTTTGGCCTAAAAGTCATTAAAAATCGATTAAACGAAGTCATTAATATTAGGAAATGGTAAATACAGGAATAAAAGAACGCAGAAACGGGTGAATCCTTTACAAGTAGAAAGAGTGACTCTAAAGAAGCCTACGAAGAGTACCATTTTCAAAAATCTGTGGATGCATTGACTGAAGACATAGAAAAACTGAACATTTGCTGATCATTCAAACTTTAAAAAACTGTTTTTAATCTGTATATTTATACATTTGATGCATTGACTGAAGACATGTATAGTTTTGTATTCTAATTTAATATGTAATAAATATGTTTGCATTTATATCGTGTCGTTGACTTTTCTACGTTCATTTATTTCTAACCTTTGTCGCGTGAACATGACTTGCTGTGGAGGATTACCACAAATAGCCCTTCGTAATATTTTTCGAAAGATTCGCTGTATATCAGCGTGCTGTGGGGGGAAAATTGTAATACAGGCATCCGATTTAGATGGCGGAACAGTACCTTCACGATCTGTATTACAAGCCAAAAAGTCCGGCAAGTTTTGGCGGCGTAGATGTCTTATACCGTGTTGTAAGAAGTGACGGTAAATTCCAGATATCCCGAAACAAGATAAAAACATGGCTTAGATAGCAAGATACCTATACTTTGCATAAACCCGTACGACATAATTTTAAGCGAAATCGTGTTATTGTTGGAGCGATGGACGAGGAGTGGGAGGCTGATCTAGTAATTATGGATTCGCTTAGTAAAACAAATAATGGTTATAAATACGTTTTAACTGTTATTGATGTACTGTCCAAATTTGCGTGGGTGGCACCATTAAAAACAAAGACTGCAGAGAGTCTGCTTAAAGCCTTTGAAAAGATACTAAAGAAAGGAAGGAAGCCTGAAACATTTCATACCGATAAAGGAACTGAATTTACCAACAAACGCTTTCAAAAGTTATTGAAGGACAAACATATTCGATTTTTTACAACACACAACGATACCAAGGCATCCATCGTTGAACGATTTAACCGAACGTTAAAGGGCAAAATGTGGAAATATTTTACAGCAAAGAATACGTTGAAATATACCGATGTACTACAAAAATTAGTATATTCCTACAACCATTCGAGACACCGTAGTATTGGGATGAGACCAGTTGATGTTAATCGAGAAAACGAGAGTATTGTATGGCAAAAACTGTATGGTGATGAGTCCAGCAAACCCATCACATATAAATTCAGCATTGGTGACCAAGTTCGGATTAGCAAAGCAAGACGTACATTCAAGAAAGGCTACTTACCTAACTGGACCGAAGAGGTGTTCATCATCACGAAGCGAGTACCCAGACGACCGCCAGTGTACAAGATTGCCGATTATCACAGAGAAGAGTTACAAGGAACATTTTACGAACAGGAATTGCAAAGAGTTACAAAGACAGATAGTAACTTTTATAGAATAGAAAGAGTAATTAAGTCACGCATGCATGGTAAACGTAAAGAGTATCTTGTAAAATGGTTAGGTTATCCAGAAGCTTTTAATTCCTGGGTACCACTCGATAATGTAAAAGATTTAACGAAATAAAAATGTGTGTACCTTACAATTTGTGTTCATTTGTGTATTGTTCTCCGACATGGCAACACAGTTTTATTTAACGCTTCCAAGCAATAGCTCTATGGAATATTTTCCAGATAATACTGCAGCAAATTTTAAAGTGAAGCTTGCTGAAACTATACAACTGACAGGTAACAGGGAAGTAGCTTTATCAGAGTTATATTATCCCCATACATGGAGCGCGATTCGAAAAGGTAATCAACAAATGTTTCTCTATAACGTTGGAACAAAATATGACGATACGGGTATTATCCCAAATGGCTACTATAACACCATTGCTGATCTGGTGCCTAAGATTTAATGATTCAATCTTAGGATTCAATGATTCATTCTTAGGATTCAATCATTCAATCTTAGGATTCAATCATTCAGTCTTAGGATTCAATGATTCAATCTTAGGATTCAATGATTCAATCTTAGGATTCAATCTTAGGATTCAATCATTCAATCTTAGGATTCAATGATTCAGTCTTAGGATTCAATGATTCAATCTTAGGATTCAATGATTCAATCTTAGGATTCAATCTTAGGATTCAATCATTCAATCTTAGGATTCAATGATTCAGTCTTAGGATTCAATGATTCAGTCTTAGGATTCAATGATTCAATCTTAGGATTCAATGATTCAATCTTAGGATTCAATGATTCAATCTTAGGATTCAATGATTCAATCTTAGGATTCAATGATTCAATCTTAGGATTCAATGATTCAATCTTAGGATTTAATTATTCAATCTTAGGATTCAATGATTCAATCTTAGGATTCAATGATTCAATCTTAGGATTCAATGATTCAGTCTTAGGATTCAATGATTCAGTCTTAGGATTCAATGATTCAGTCTTAGGATTCAATGATTCAATCTTAGGATTCAATGATTCAATCTTAGGATTCAATGAGTCAATCTTAGGATTCAATGATTCAATCTTAGGATACAATGATTCAATCTTAGGATTCAATGATTCAATCTTAGGATTCAATGATTCAGTCTTAGGATTCAATGATTCAGTCTTAGGATTCAATGATTCAATCTTAGGATTCAATGATTCAATCTTAGGATTCAATGATTCAATCTTAGGATTCAATGATTCAATCTTAGGATTCAATTATTCAATCTTAGGATTCAATGATTCAATCTTAGGATTCAATTATTCAATCTTAGGATTCAATGATTCAATCTTAGGATTCAATTATTCAGTCTTAGGATTCAATGATTCAGTCTTAGGATTCAATGATTCAATCTTAGGATTCAATGATTCAATCTTATAAAAAGCAGTTGCGTGAAAGAGTGACATCAGTTTATGATTGACAGTCACTGGATGAACATGTCTTACGTTTGTGAAGTCTGCGAAAAATCATTCGCTACATCAAGTAATCGTCTACGCCATATGAGATCTTTTCATCATAAAAGGTCTATCAGTGATAGGGTAACAACATCTTCCCCATTCACTGCAATGACAACTACATTCACCCCTGAGAGTCAAAAAACGTACTCGATACAACTGACACATCCGTTTGGACTCTTGGTCTCTGGAGGTACTAAGACAGGCAAGACAACGTTTGTGAAACAGTTATTGGCTTATGCTAAGATCATGATCGACTCACCTCCGGAAAACATCGTGTATTTTTATACAGAGTATCAAGATACGTTCGGCGAAATAGAAACCTTAATTCCAGGGATTCAGTTTGTCCAAGGTTTGCCCCAATCGATGTTGGATAGCATTAGCCCCCAAATAAGAAATTTGTTTATTATTGATGACATGATGGGAGAGAAAGATAGTATTATCGCGAAATTATTTACTAAGAAATCCCACCATGGGAATCTCAGTGTAATTTATATCGTGCAAAACTTGTTTCATCAAAGCAAGGATCATCGTACCATTTCCCTTAACGCTAGTTATCTCGTGTTAACCAAAAATGTTCGTGACGCGAGTCAAATGACTCATCGGGCCAAACAGTTGTATCCTAGCAACACTAAATTTTTCCAGCAAGCCTATCAGATGGCGACTAAAGAGCCGTATTCCTACTTATTTGTCGATCTCACTCCGACATGTCCCGACGAAATCCAAGTAAGATCCGGGATCTTTCTGACGGACACCCACTACGTGTACCATCCCACAGTATAAAAGGGGCTGTTCAAGGACAATACGATCATTTGACAATGTCTGCTTGTATAAGAAGGAACTGCGACGTTTTAAAAGTATTGGCAAAGTGTAATCCTCAACTGCGAAACGCAATTATAAAAGCTGCCGACGACGATATATTAGAAGCCATTAGACAGTGTCTTTTGAACGTGTGGTGTGAAACAATTAAGATTACTCCGAAAACAGCAAGGAAACTAGCCCCTTATAACGACCATATCAAGTTTGTTGCTGATAAACGTAATCCAGTAACAAAAAGAAAGAAAGTTATTCTACAAGAAGGTGACGGTTTTCTACCGTTTCTCTTAGTTCCTGTACTTGAACAGCTGGCAAGTTTTTTAACAAAATAATGGAACACGTCAGGAGATTGGTGCTAGTTCCAGAACATATGACAGATCGAAAGAGACCCTTGGTCACTCCTTTAACAGCGCAGGTGAATGAACTAGATTCAGAAATGCAAAATCTTCTTAAACGTCAAGATATAACACAAGACGAGAAAGTGAAAATGTACGATCAGTCGCTGCAACGTTATTTGGGTTATTACGATAAAAGAATGAGTAGCCCAGTACATGTAAGCGTCATACCGCCTACAACACCCATAGCTGACGAGGACAAACCTGAAGAATCAGTGAATACAGAAGAGACTGCTGAAACAGCACCCTCGAGAGATAGAAACTGACATTTTAGAAAGTGTACCTGTAACAATGAAATCAAGAGCTCGACAGTTGGTTAAGAAACTTAAAGCAAATAAAGACCTCATTGGGTGGACTGACCAAGGACAGATGGTTTTTAAAGGACGACCTATTCCAGGTACAAATGTTATCGACTTGGTCAACGATTCTCTACGCCAACGAAAGAATTTCAACCCTGCTGGATGGCAGCTTTTCGCAAAAGCATTAGGAAACATGAATGTTCCCGAAGGCATTATCAGAAATGAAAATCGTTTAAGTATGGTACGAGAATATAAAACTAAAGATATTTCAGACAACACCCCCCTGACGTCACAGGTAGCGCCAGCAACATTGAAAAGAACAAAACAGAAACGAAGAGACAAAAACTTACATCCATATAAATGGGTTAAATAAATTTATTCCTTGTAAAGCTTTGATATTACAATAAAGAATTGTTTACAACATTATTTGTCTTGTATTTATTACACACAATAATATTTACGCATAAAGTCACGAACTAACATTTCTTTATTATCAGTAAACATGCCAACAATTGTTGACATGGGTATATTTCTACATCGATGTAAAGCATAAAATAAACAATATTGTCCACACACGCGAGACCCCAATGACTGTAAAGTCTGTTCATTCCAAGTAAAAGTACTGCTATGATTTCGTAAAAACGTTTCAAAGGTTTTGCTATAAAAGCTCGGTTCTTGTCCGTACGAATCCATGAACTCCCCTTTTCCATCTGTGGTAAGATAAATTGCTACCCAATGCGTACCAGATCCATTACTAGGATCCACATTCAGAATAAAACCTCTAGGTCTTTTCGATATCTGACTTGGTAGACGATCCGATGGTAACACGTCTTTAAATACGGTCTTGGTAAATGGATCACTTTTCAGGACGTTCAGGATTTGTAGAGTGTTCATCTTAACTGCTAAAGTCGCATAGAACGTTGCGGTTGGCGTCAATTTCGATAAGACTTTGAAATTCTCCAAGCACCACGATATTTATAGCTGTTGTCAGAGCCGTTCCAAATTGACATTCTATCGATACGTTTCCATTTTTAATCGGTTGAATATGATCGCTCAGACACAGATCAGCTGTCAGATCAAACACGAATAGAGTGTACCCATTGGCATACTCGTCTCGTGTAATACTATTGCCATCATTTTGAAATAATTTGTGGAATGAACAGACTTTACAGTCATTGGGGTCTCGCGTGTGTGGACAATATTGTTTATTTTATGCTTTACATCGATGTAGAAATATACCCATGTCAACAATTGTTGGCATGTTTACTGATAATAAAGAATGGAATGACATGTTAGTTCGTGACTTTATGCGGTAAATATTATTGTGTGTAATAAATACAAGACAAATAATGTTGTAAACAATTCTTTATTGTAATATCAAAGCTTTACAAGGAATAAATTTATTTAACCCATTTATATGGATGTAAGTTTTTGTCTCTTCGTTTCTGTTTTGTTCTTTTCAATGTTGCTGGCGCTACCTGTGACGTCAGGGGGTTGTTGTCTGAAATATCTTTAGTTTTATATTCTCGTACCATACTTAAACGATTTTCATTTCTGATAATGCCTTCGGGAACATTCATGTTTCCTAATGCTTTTGCGAAAAGCTGCCATCCAGCAGGGTTGAAATTCTTTCGTTGGCGTAGAGAATCGTTGACCAAGTCGATAACATTTGTACCTGGAATAGGTCGTCCTTTAAAAACCATCTGTCCTTGGTCAGTCCACCAATGAGGTCTTTATTTGCTTTAAGTTTCTTAACCAACTGTCGAGCTCTTGATTTCATTGTTACAGGTACACTTTCTAAAATGTCAGTTTCTATCTCTCCAGGCAACTCGGAGGGTGCTGTTTCAGCAGTCTCTTCTGTATTCACTGATTCTTCAGGTTTGTCCTCGTCAGCTATGGGTGTTGTAGGCGGTATGACCCTTACACGTACTGGGCTACTCATTCTTTTATCGTAATAACCCAAATAACGTTGCAGCGACTGATCGTACATTTTCACTTTCTCGTCTTGTGTTATATCTTGACGTTTAAGAAGATTTTGCATTTCTGAATCTAGTTCATTCACCTGCGCTGTTAAAGGAGTGACCAAGGGTCTCTTTCGATCTGTCATATGTTCTGGAACTAGCACCAATCTCCTGACGTGTTCCATTATTTTGTTAAAAAACTTGCCAGCTGTTCAAGTACAGGAACTAAGAGAAACGGTAGAAAACCGTCACCTTCTTGTAGAATAACTTTCTTTCTTTTTGTTACTGGATTACGTTTATCAGCAACAAACTTGATATGGTCGTTATAAGGGGCTAGTTTTCTTGCTGTTTTCGGAGTAATCTTAATTGTTTCACACCACACGTTCAAAATACACTGTCTAATGGCTTCTAATATATCGTCGTCGGCAGCTTTTATAATTGCGTTTCGCAGTTGAGGATTACACTTTGCCAATACTTTTAAAACGTCGCAGTTCCTTCTTATACAAGCAGACATTGTCAAATGATCGTATTGTCCTTGAACAGCCCCTTTTATACTGTGGGATGGTACACGTAGTGGGTGTTCGTCAGAAAGATCCCGGATCTTACTCGGATTTCGTCGGGACATGTCGGAGTGAGATCGACAAATAAGTAGGAATACGGCTCTTTAGTCGCCATCTGATAGGCTTGCTGGAAAAATTTAGTGTTGCTAGGATACAACTGTTTGGCCAGATGAGTCACTTGACTCGCGTCACGAACATTTTTGGTTAACACGAGATAACTAGCGTTAAGGGAAATGGTACGATGATCCTTGCTTTGATGAAACAAGTTTTGCACGATATAAATTACACTGAGATTCCCATGGTGGGATTTCTTAGTAAATAATTTCGCGATAATACTATCTTTCTCTCCCATCATGTCATCAATAATAAACAAATTTCTTATTTGGGGGTTAATGCTATCCAACATCGATTGGGGCAAACCTTGGACAAACTGAATCCCTGGAATTAAGGTTTCTATTTCGCCGAACGTATCTTGATACTCTGTATAAAAATACACGATGTTTTCCGGAGGTGGGTCGATCATGATCTTAGCATAAGCCAATAACTGTTTCACAAACGTTGTCTTGCCTGTCTTAGTACCTCCAGAGACCAAGAGTCCAAACGGATGTGTCAGTTGTATCGAGTACGTTTTTTGACTCTCAGGGGTGAATGTAGTTGTCATTGCAGTGAATGGGGAAGATGTTGTTACCCTATCACTGATAGACCTTTTATGATGAAAAGATCTCATATGGCGTAGACGATTACTTGATGTAGCGAATGATTTTTCGCAGACTTCACAAACGTAAGACATGTTCATCCAGTGACTGTCAATCATAAACTGATGTCACTCTTTCACGCAACTGCTTTTTATAAGATTGAATCATTGAATCCTAAGATTGAATCATTGAATCCTAAGACTGAATCATTGAATCCTAAGGCTGAATAATTGAATCCTAAGATTGAATCATTGAATCCTAAGATTGAATAATTGAATCCTAAGATTGAATCATTGAATCCTAAGATTGAATTATTGAATCCTAAGATTGAATCATTGAATCCTAAGATTGAATCATTGAATCCTAAGATTGAATCATTGAATCCTAAGATTGAATCATTGAATCCTAAGATTGAATCATTGAATCCTAAGATTGAATCATTGAATCCTAAGATTGAATCATTGAATCCTAAGATTGAATCATTGAATCCTAAGATTGAATCATTGAATCCTAAGATTGAATCATTGAATCCTAAGATTGAATCATTGAATCCTAAGATTGAATCATTGAATCCTAAGATTGAGTCATTGAATCCTAAGATTGAATCATTGAATACTAAGATTGAATCATTGAATCCTAAGACTGAATCATTGAATCCTAGGATTGAATCATTGAATCCTAAGAATGAATCATTGAATCCTAAGATTGAATCATTAAATCTTAGGCACCAGATCAGCAATGGTGTTATAGTAGCCATCTGGGATAATACCCGTATCGTCATATTTAGTTCCAGCGTTATAGAGAAACGTTTGTTGACTACCTTTTCGAATCGCGCTCCATGTATGGGGATAATATAACTCTGATAAAGCTACTTCCCAGTCACCTGTCAGTTGTATAGTTTCAGCAAGCTTCACTTTAACAAAGTTTAACATAAACATAAACAAAGTTAATAAACTTTAAAATTTGCTACAGTATTATCTGGAAAATATTCCATAGAGCTATTGCTTGGAAGCGTTAAATAAAACTGTGTTGCCATGTCGAAGAACAATACACAAATGAACACAAATTGTAAGGTACACACATTTTTATTTCGTTAAATCTTTTACATTATCGAGTGGTACCCAGGAATTAAAAGCTTCTGGATAACCTAACCATTTTACAAGATACTCTTTACGTTTACCATGCATGCGTGACTTAATTACTCTTTCTATTCTATAAAAGTCACTATCTGTCTTTGTAACTCTTTGCAATTCCTGTTCGTAAAATGTTCCTTGCAACTCTTTTCTGTGATAATCGGCAATCTTGTACACTGGCGGTCGTCTGGGTACTCGCTTCGTGATGATGAACACCTCTTCGGTCCAGTTAGGTAAGTAGCCTTTCTTGAATGTACGTCTTGCTTTGCTAATCCGAACTTGGTCACCAATGCTGAATTTATATTTGATGGGTTTGCTGGACTCATCACCATACAGTTTTTGCCATACAATACTCTCGTTTTCTCGATTAACATCAACTGGTCTCATCCCAATACTACGGTGTCTCGAATGGTTGTAGGAATATACTAATTTTTGTAGTACATCGGTATATTTCAACGTATTCTTTGCTGTAAAATATTTCCACATTTTGCCCTTTAACGTTCGGTTAAATCGTTCAACGATGGATGCCTTGGTATCGTTGTGTGTTGTAAAAAATCGAATATGTTTGTCCTTCAATAACTTTTGAAAGCGTTTGTTGGTAAATTCAGTTCCTTTATCGGTATGAAATGTTTCAGGCTTCCTTCCTTTCTTTAGTATCTTTTCAAAGGCTTTAAGCAGACTCTCTGCAGTCTTTGTTTTTAATGGTGCCACCCACGCAAATTTGGACAGTACATCAATAACAGTTAAAACGTATTTATAACCATTATTTGTTTTACTAAGCGAATCCATAATTACTAGATCAGCCTCCCACTCCTCGTCCATCGCTCCAACAATAACACGATTTCGCTTAAAATTATGTCGTACGGGTTTATGCAAAGTATAGGTATCTTGCTGTCTAAGCCATGTTTTTATCTTGTTTCGGAATATCTGGAATTTACCGTCACTTCTTACGACACGGTATAAGGCATCTACGCCGCCAAAACTTGCCGGACTTTTTGGCTTGTAATACAGATCGTGAAGGTACTGTTCCGCCATCTAATTCGGATGCCTGTATCACAATTTTTCCCCCACAGCACGCTGATATACAGCGGATCTTTCGAAAAATATTACGAAGGGCTATTTGTGGTAATCCTCCACAGCAAGTCATGTTCACGCGACAAAGGTTAGAAGTAAATGAACATAGAAAAGTCAACGACACGATATAAATGCAAACATATTTATTACATATTAAATTAGAATACAAAACTATACATGTCTTCAGTCAATGCATCAAATGTATAAATATACAGATTAAAAACAGTTTTTTAAAGTTTGAATGATCAGCAAATGTTCAGTTTTTCTATGTCTTCAGTCAATGCATCGACAGATTTTTGAAAAAGGTACTCTTCGTAGGCTTCTTTAGAGTCACTCTTTCTACTTGTAGAGGATTCACCCGTTTCTGTGTTCTTGTATTGATATTGTAATGGACTGCTGAAAAGACACCCAATGTTATAAATACGTGGCGAGCTCTCTCGCGCAAATTTAAAATCTCAATCAGGTCGGAATCCATTGAAATGACAACCTGTATTTACCATTTCCTAATATTAATGACTTCGTTTAATCGATTTTTAATGAGTAATATTCAAATTCGCCTTAGCAACGCTCTAACATCCCTCACAACAGTTACGTTAGGAATCTAATCAGTCTTTTTATCCACGAGTGTTTTATTTCGTATTTCTGCAAGTCAATTCGCCTAAAATCTTTGGCAGTTCTTTTAATAGCTTGGCGAAGTGTTTCGGTGTCGCAATAATCGCTGACTTTCAACACTAGAGTCAAATAAGCAATAATTCTACCGAAATTCACAAGATCCATCTCTTGATAAATAGTATACAAGCTACTCGGCAAGTTATCTCTGTTGATTTGGTCGATAATTCTCTCATACAATTCACCATGCTCTCTAAGGCATCTATTCATGTAAAAGCATAACGTATCTTTCTCTATCTCGATATTGTTTTCCCGCAATTCAACCCAAATTGTTTGTTCGGCCATCGTGTTTAAAATGACGTAATTTTAACAAGCACTCGGCGTTTTATCGGACTCGGAAATGCTTCGGCGTTTTATAGGAATCGGAAATACTTCGGCGTTTTATCGGACTCGGAAATGCTTCGTTATCTCTTCGGAAAAATCCGACTCATTGATTATTCATAACTCATTGATTATTCATAACTCATGAATTATAAAGGGTAACACAACATGCTAATGAGCTATTCCTGCATAAAAGGGGGTCCATTAAGCCCCGCTCTATACTACTTGCACATGTCACCTATTTGGGTCATGTTGTTGGTCAGGGTTATGTAAAGCCTGTTGATGCCAAGATAAGTTGTATTTCAGAGTTTCCTAGACCTTCATCAAAGAAACAGTTGATGCGTTTCCTGGGTATGGCTGGTTATTACAGAAAGTTCTGTCCAAATTTCTCCACCATCACTGAGCCTTTGACTCAGCTACTTCGCACGAATGTTAATTATAAATATATTTGGACAGATCAATGTGAACTGGCGTTTGGAAACCTTAGAGCCATGTTGAAAAGTGCTCCCGTTCTGTCAGCTCCAGATTTCAACCATCCATTTAGGTTAGCTGTGGATGCAAGTAATGTAGCTGCTGGTGCAGTTCTGCTCCAAGAAGATGAAGACGGGATTGACCATTCGGTGTGCTATTTTTCCAGAAAGTTCAACAAACACCAGAGAAATTATTCGACAATCGAAAAGGAATGTTTAGCTCCGGTTTTCGCTTTACAGCATTTCGAAGTTTATGTCTCTTCCTCAAGTCTGCCGATCGTTGTATTCAGTTATCATAATCTTTGGTATTCCTCCACAAGCTGAAGAACAAGAATCAACGCCTATTGCGATGGAGTCTAGTTTTACAAGAATATAATTTGGAAATCAGACATATTAAAGGAAAAGACAATTTGATTGAGGACTGTCTTTCTAGGCCATAGACATAGTCAAACATTTTATATTCTAAAAAAGAAAGTTCTATCAAACTTCCTTTTTTTCTTTAAGAGGGAGGGTGTTACAGATATGCCTATCCTAAGACAGTTAATTAACAAGACGTTATTTGATCACTGAACATTTAATAAGTACTCGTAACCAATTAGTAAATACTTGTGACTTGGCATGAGTCAGCTATGATGTCACTTAGTAATTACGTAAATATATTATGTTATATATCATACACGAGGAGGAGTGTTTCATCAGGATTTCCAAACACCGAGACTTTTGTTGAAAACCGAGGCGAAGCCGAGGTTTTTGAACAAATTTCGAGGTGTTTGGAATCCTGATGAAACACTCTCCCGAGTGTATAAAATAGCTTCTCAAACAAATCAGTATTTTAAGAGAAAATCGAGGCGAAAGTTGGCTTAATTTATGTAATTTCTTCCTCCGATATCAAAACCTCCGTCTCGGTACTGATTTCCTTTGTTAATGAATTTGAGAAATATGGAATGAAGTATGTTACTATAATTATATACTCTAGAAACTATATAAGCAGCCATCTAACATATATCAGGCATGCATATGTATGAGAGTGAGCTATATGTATCAAAGTGGTTACGAAGTCAGTCCTGGAGTTCCTGACGTTGGTTTTATTATTCCTTCCTTTTCAAGTCCATACGGATTGTTAACCTGTTGCCGGAATCTCCTATGGACTGTTTCGTTGTGTGCAGACGACAGATAAGTTTCTGAACTTTAGTTTAGTTCCAATCTTTATAGACATTTTCGATATCTGTTCTAAGTTTCTTGTTAATTAAATAAATAATTGTAAAAACCAAACAGCTGAGGTTACACTTTTTGTTGCGTATAGCGGTCACGTAACAAAAAACTCAATATTTAACAATTAGTCACCGAGACTGAGGTGACTAATTGTTTTAGTATAATTTCAGAGGTTGATAAAAAACCAATCACGTTGAAACAAAAACTTTTAAACAACTGCTTTCATTTTAACAGTGGTGATCCTGTTTATTCACAGACGATGTTAGCAAGCCACAGTCTTTGTCAGTAAATAATTTCAAAAAAAGAGTAAACAACATCCTACTTTGGAATTAAACTTATACATACATTCAAATATATGCTAAAAAGACTTTTATTCTGGTGTTTTGGATCCTGTGTTATGGCTTTTTTGCACTTAATTCATGTTCAATCTTATGTTCTTCACTCATGACGAAGTTTTCGCCACATCGCTACGACCAAAACCTAGCCAAAACATACAAAAAATACGAAGAATTATAGAAAATATACTTCCTTACCTTTATAAAGTTTTGTTTTCACGATATTTGATATGTACAACATCTCAGTGATAAATGTTTTCAGTATTATGCTCTTTTGTTTGTCTCAAAAACTACAGACCCCATTTTGAAAAAAAATAATCAACAGTTCAATGGACCAACAAATTCTAAAATCTCATACTTCAAAATGACAACTCCGAGGGGGAGACTGAAACGAGTAAAGTCAGTGCAGTGTTGAATAAGTACCAGTCTCTTTTCCAAACTACTTTTGAATAACAATTTCTTGTGATGCAATAGTCACCGCGCTAGGCGGTGACTATCACCTCAGATTCACCGCTGAGCGGACCAATCAGAAAGCTGGAAAGCCTCTTTTCCACTATGAAATTATACTAATATATGTTATTGCCTCAATCTATTTCAAAACCACGCAACATGTCAAAGTAGTATAGGGAAGGGGGGTTCTGCGGCTGGTGGATCTGGTGGATCTTTTGATCCATTCATGACGTCACCATTTTAGTCTTATATTAATTTATGCGTTAATTAGCAGCGTAATATGCAGCGTAATTGACTGGCACTCAACCATGACATACTCTATCAATTATTTACAAGGACATATGTGTCTAATTACCCCCAAGCACCCCTCAAGCACCCCAAACACACGCCCAAGTTACTCCAACACCCCAATCTTTTAACCTGCTCCTACACTGACCAAAGACCAAGTCATATTAGTTATTAATAACAACATTTATTTGAACCAATTTAACCTAATAGAAAACAATTATAAAACTATGAAGGCAAAGCAGTACTCACGCATGTACTATACTTATATTTACTACACACAGCAGATTTAGTTAGTCTTATAATGTCTATAAGCAAAAGTGTCAGAACCATTATCTAAAATGAAACGTTTGTCATTGTATGGACTTTGACCTATTTTGTTCAATTTAATTGAATATATTTCATGATTTTCACTACAGATTTGATTCATCTGCTTCTTTTCAAATAAACACTCTTTGTAGCTTACATGTCGTATTTGTCGTTTTGTTATGGATTTCTTAATTCCTTTTGCTGTATTCTTCTCTACTTGTTTGCTGTTCTCTTCGTACATAATCGAATACATCTTGGGTAGGAGTCCAACGAACTCTTGAATAGGAATTCCATGTGTCTCATCTTTCATTTTACCAAGTACTTTCTCATTTGTTATGCTGTATATAGGATGATATTGTGTGTAGAAGTGTCGAATAGGTCAATGTCGTGTAGCATGTCCTGGTAAATGTCTTCGGTCTTTACTTCGTAACAAAGACTGTCCTTGTCTGTGAATAACAATTTCGCGTTACGGCCATACGTTTCCTTCATGTACACGTAGTGGAACTGGTACATGAGCACCACTCAGTATTGAAATCGATGTACGATTTGAGCCATGGACTCTGCTGAAACACTAGAACACGGTGAATCTTGGTCAGCTCCATCCCCAGTCCCAAGTACTGCTTCAGATTGCGATAGTGAACGACGTAGTTGGTCTTGTCTTGTCTTGTCTTGGAGGTTTGGAACTAACTTGGGTACAGCAGCACTGCCCAGCTTTAAATCCTTGGACAGTTGTTGGCAGTAAGGTGATAGCATTTCTGACGAAATCTTCATTTTCTCTGGTGCTAAAGGGTAATCATTATGAAGATCGTGAAGCTCTTTCGGATAACGGAGGTCGACTTCTAAAATGTAGCCTTGTTCGTCATCATCTGAAATTTCTTTGATGTTGAGTGCGGAAATGTCTTGTACTGTCGGCAAGTCGAATTCACCAGTTGGCAGAGGTTGTGACATCCCCCAGCCGCATAAATTATTAGCATCGACGTACATCACATAGGAAGTTTCCTGCGTAAGATCATAGTCAGGAACTTATGGGTTGTTTTGCTTTACTGAATCGATTGCTAATCATATAGAAATGTAAATAAATGTCAATAAACAAATACATATCTGGATCGGTTAAGAGTTCAAGTTCAACGTCAGTCATTTTCAAACACGCTTGCCAGGCGAGACCAGGACTTGTGTAAAAGTGACATGAATCAAGGTTGTATGCTTTTAGACAGACGTTCGGAAGTCTTCGAAGACATCAGCAAGGAGTAGGACGTCAGACATGAGGTACAAATCGTGGTAATCTCCCATGTTCTGGCAGTTAAAACAATCAAGCACACGCGTTGCGTGGTCGTAGTCGGCATCTGAAATATGTTCATCATTTAATATGTTGTAAAATGATTCTTTCGGTGGGAGACAGACATCGTTCGTCAAATCTCTCCGTACAATCCATGTAATCGTAAGGGTAGACACCTTTTCTCAGTAATAGCGATATTTTATCATCTTCAATCGCTAGGGGTCATCCATCCGTAACGCGGACGACAGCGTGCTCGGCTCGTGCCTCGGGAAAATCGTTCACCACCATCGAGAGTACCCTCGATAGCGTCCTCCAGATCGTGAGCCAGTATTTCCATCGCTGGCACCTGAAACTCAATGAATCGAAGACTGTCTGCTCCGTGTTCCATCTAGCTAACAGACTGGCCAAGTACGAACTCTCGATCATGCACAACGGAAGAAAGCTCGAGTTCGACCCAAAGCCCGTGTATCTCGGAGTCACGCTCGACCGGAGCCTCACCTTCAGAGCTCACCTGGAGAAAGTCGCGGAGAAGGCCAGCAAGTGCGTCAATCTGATCAGGAAGCTGAACGGCACCGGCTGGGGCGCCAATTTCACGACCCTACGGACTTCAGTCTGGTATATTCGACGGCAGAATATGCCGCTCCCGTATGGGCCCACAGTCATCACACGAAACTGGTGGATGTCATAATTAACGACGCTCTACGCCTCATTTCGGGAACATTGGCACCCACCCCGACGCACATGTTACCGATAGTGGCAGGTATCACCCCATCCCCGATCGAACGAGAGCACCTGGTACTGAAACTCGCCGAAAAATCCAACCAAGCAGGCTCCTTAGTACCCTCTGCGCCCCACGACGCGCCTCCGCAACGAATCTACCGCCCACACGCCCTCCTCGCTAAAGAAATTCACTCCCGCTCCCCCCTGTCGACATCGTGGGTAGAGCAGAGGTGGAAGGAAGCCTGGAAAGGTGGCGACACCTTCCTGCACAACTTCTTACCCGAACCAACTTGCGAGCAGCCTGAATGCTATCTGCCGCGCCAAGCCTGGGTCAGGCTGAACCGCCTCCGTACTGGATGGGGGAAGACACGCTCCTTCCTTCACAAGATCCGAGCCGTGGAGTCAGACTCCTGTCCTTGCGGCTCCCCCCAGACGGCGGTTCACCTGATCTCCGCCTGCCCAATCTACAAGTCGCCTCGTGGCCGAGACGGCCTGGCTGAGCTCGACGAACAGACCATAGAGTGGCTGTTATTAACGGATGTTCCTGTGTGACAAGCTGGTTTTGTTCAAACGAACGACAACGATCATCTTCAATATGTTTCCTTAGGGTTGAAAATATATCGGCACCGTCCTTAGAAAGGTTGGAAACAAGTTTATCAAGCGATGCGATCATAAATTGCAACGAACAGATAAAATCCAAATTATCAATAGAGAAAGAAATGTACTTTTCTGTGTTGTTCGGAATATAGTTAATTGTTCTGTTCTTTAGCTTTCCAAGTCCTTGCATGATCAAATGGGAGTCGTAGCCACGTAGATTATGAAGGACATCAGGGATTCGTCCGGTAAATTTATAGTTCAAATTACAGTCGTTATGCGCTCCTCCACGGTACTTCCCAGTCAAATGGCAATGATCTCGAACGCGATCAGCTCCTAGTTCAAACCCACAGATATGGCAGTTGGTCGCATTTTGAAAATTGTCGTCTTCTTCGTTATTGATTCGCGTGGGTTCGATGAAATCAAGTTTCTCCTGAATATATTGCTGCTCTGTTTCCAAGCACTCCAGGTACTTGTCGACAGCGTCTTCTCCACGGTAAACCACAGGAGGCTTAGAGTATCGGTCGACTTCAGATACAACCACGTAGGAAAATCCGCAAGGTTGATGATGTTGATATTTCTCGGTGGAAGACTTCTTTGGGTTTGGAGTTGCTGACTCGATCTTGGTTGTTAAACTTTCAAAATCGGCGTAGATAACAAACGGTACTTTTAATTGCTTGTGGTAATCTTTGAAGAAAAGCGCTGCGTTGTCTTCATTCGGGAGTTCGATGCGTTGAGGGCCATGTTGACAGCAGTGAGGTTCGTGGTCTCGTAGAAGGTCTTCGCCGATAATTCCATGTAGACAATAACGGCAATAAAACATTTGAGCTTTCTTTCGATTCTGGTCGTAGAATAATTTATACAAATCTTTAATAAGGCAATAGTGTCTCGTAGTTCCTTGAGAGAATAGCAGTAGATTAACGTGGCTGTCAAAACGTTGTTTTGTTATGTAGATCGGGAAGAGTACATCCTCAAAGCAAAAGACGTTATTCGAAATATTGGTTTGTCGTTCGAATTTTCCAACTTTGTCGACGGTAACAGGAAACTAGAGTCCATTTAAATTTAGTTCATCCTTGTAGCGTTGATAGTGGTAAAGTCTTTCAGGATTATCCTTGCGAGGAATCTGACGAAGAGATGCAAGAACTGACCACATAAAATATTTGTCGTCAGAATTCTTAACGTTGATAATAGCCTTCTTGTTGCTTAGTTTCTTTGGTAGTGGAATGTAACTCGAACCTTTCACTGGAACATACTGGACCATGTTCAAGTCCAGGTGAATAATTTTATCCAGTACCCAACCGCTCCCTTCTTTTTGATAGAGGCCAAAGAACTTGTTATTTTTTATTTCGCTTATTGAAGTTGGTTTTCAAGTTCGTACCTATTTACTGTTGTCATGCAGAGGTTTCGGAAGTGAGGTTCGGCTGTCAAGTCGTACTTTCACGCTGATAAACCACTTGAGTCCTTTCTTCTCTTTCAACTCTTTGGATAGGTGACTTAGGACCGGTTTGGAGTTACCACGTAGAAACTGCGGTATGTCGTGTTTTTTATCTTCTCCGTTTCTCCTGCACCAGTTTGGTTATCAGCTTTTCGTTTTTTCGGAGTAGGAATGTCATTGGCTTCTTCTGGCTTTCTTTTACGAGTTTCTCCTTCGCAGAAAACCTGATGTTCCAAAAGCGCATCCTTACGGTAAAATGTTTTTGAACAATAACCACATTTATGGTTTATCACTTTCTGATGTTTCTTTTCATGTCGTCTCAGGGCATCTTTGCGTGTAAATGACTCGTTGCAGTTCTCACAAACAAACCTCTTGGTTCCATGAGCAGTACGTTTATGACGATTCAAATTGGTAAGCTGACTAAAAATCTTTGAACACGTCCCGCATACGTGAGCCATCCTATATACAAAAGAAGTAAATGAGTGATGTAAAATAATGCATTTATGAGTAAGAATGTTTACAATAGGCGGATTACAAAATGAAAAAACCTTTCCAACCCGTAAAGAATTCCTCTTCCTGTTTGCAGTTGGTTAAGGCTGGGACCGTCATTTGATAGATGTTTATCCTTGCCAAAAGGTTGAAATATATATTAATATTTTTCTGTGACTTATCTTTTGCACATAAACTGAAAAGCGTGGAACAGATAAATTCGATTTCCCTCACTTATGACGGACCGAAGGTTTCCACGATAATATATTAGAGAGCTTAAGCAACAGACGTTTTACTGCCACGGACGGCGTTTTAATTCAATAGCATTTTTCATTCAAAACAATGATAATGAGCAATTTAAAATTCCAAGAACAAACAGAGCATATAAAATATAGGATCTGTATTTTTAAATAAAGATGACATTTAAGCTTATGAGCTAACAGGTTAGATATGTGATTATTCATTTATTGGTGTAAAAAAGTCTTTTCAGAGAATACGCGGTTCAGTAGTTCTGTATTCTATTCCTGTTCTTCCGGTCACCGTCCGTGTCTCAGAAACTCCTAATATGCTTAAACACGGAGCGAGCGCATAAGTACTGGCTGAGTACCTCGGACAATCCTGGCCAAACGCATCTGATTGGTCCACACAGCTAAAATTACTTCCGGCCTTACCGAGGAACTTTGGCTGAAGAGTGAAGACTGAAGAGTGGAGCTTTTGTGAGACGTTTTGTTTACTGTTTTTAAATTATACTTGCCGCTTTCCAAACGTCGAATTTGTCTTTTTCAAGTGTAACACATCATTTTGAGTAGAAAGACGGAAAAATTACGCCTTCAATAAGTCGAAACAAAACTAAGGTGAGGAAAAACCGTATGAAAAACACCAAAACAATTATGCGACAGAAACTGTACGATCGAAGACATCTGAAACTTTGTTCCTTTTATGCAACAAAAATAATGCCAGACAGAAGGAAAGCCAGACACTAGAATGGCTTCCTAAAAGTTCTCAATTATTTGTGCCGATTTATTGACTTGCAAAAAGCAAAGTTCATATAATAACTTATTTATTGTCTTCGTTTAAATGGTCTGTTTTAGTTAAATATCAAAGTATTGTCTTTTATGTGGAACTCTATTTTAAAAAACGGCGAAAGACAAAGCAGCTATAATTTACGTGACCTTCAAACGTCGTTTGAAAGCAAGGTCATATATATATTTTACAAATTTATTGACCAAACAAATTTAATCACTTCAGAATTGTTTTTGTCTAAGACACTTGTGCTTCTCTTTACAATTTACGTAGATAATTGAAAAGGTAAAAAGGTTATAAATAAAAGGTAATTCTCAAAACTTCACCAGCTCACTGACTCGTTGTTGACTTGGCTGTTGACATTTCAAACTGTCACTGCGTAACCGGGGGGACCCTTTTATACGCTCGCTCCGTGTTTAAGCTCTCTAATTTCTGCTCAAAAAGTGGGCATATATGTCCAAAACGTTCACCACCCACATGTGGGATAGAAAAATAACGTACTGCGCATGCGTAGTTGGACATTCTTGGACGTCACTTGGACGCCACCTTTATTCAAGTACGTTTTTTTCCTTTTTTTTCTACGATACATCATAACGAGGGGGAGCGAAGGTGTTACGCAAGCAAGGTTTCGAAATAATATTGCGAGTAAATATAATCAATGTTTATACAGATAAGTGTGCTTTCTTTTGTCCGTTGAGATCATGTAATTCCTTAATAATCATTACGAAATCCACGTCTTTGTTCACGGATTGGGCGAACCTGGACAAGTTCTAATATATTAAAATCTTAGTTTATCGAGGTTTGTGTTGTTTTCTGCCAACGTCTCTATCGCTCTGGTTTCTCCACTCACGTTTATTCGCTAACGGACACCAACCTCTTTCGATACATAAGCCAAAAGAGAAGGAATCAATGATGTT
The DNA here is from genome assembly GCA_035771165.1 of Paragorgia papillata. NCBI lineage: Eukaryota > Metazoa > Cnidaria > Anthozoa > Scleralcyonacea > Coralliidae > Paragorgia > Paragorgia papillata. Next base: position 1,191,386 of record JAWNZC010000213.1, on the reverse strand, counting down.
ACGTTAGTTAGACAGAAATGCATTTGTTTCTTTAGTTTAGATTCGCCAACCAAAGTTTTGGCTAATCGGTTGCTAGGGTACGTCATGGCTGAATGACAATGCTTTTATGATGAAGAAATTGATACAAGACTAAAAATTATAGGAATACACTAGTTTTTGTAACACTGGTTTCTTTCGTTTGATGAATTCTAGACACATATTCAAAATGCACCGTCTTATAGCCTTTAATAAACCATTATCGCTATGTTTCAATGTCACTTTTCTCAGGTATTAAACACTTATTTTTATACTCAGAATTGATATACATAATGCGTATCAGTCGGAAATATCCTGGAGTTTACTAGGATTTCATCGGGACAGGTCGGCGTGAGATCGACAAACAGAACGGACCGATGCGCATAAGCAGCACCAACTAGTTCCTAGTCTAAATATTATACTAATATATTTTGGACATATATGATATATGCTCACATTTTGAGCAGAAATTTAATCATTGTGGAAACCTTCGATCCGTCAAAAGTGAGAGAAATCAAATTTATCTGTTCGACGCTTTTCAGTTTGTGTGCAAAAGGTAAGTCACAGAAATGTATTAATATATATTTCAACCTTTTGGCAAGGATAAACATCTATCAAATGATGGTCCTAGCCTTAACCAGCTGCAAATTTCATTTTGTAATCCGTCTATTGTAAAACATTCTTACTCATAAATGCATTATTTTACATCACTCATTTACTTCTTTTGTATATATGATGGCTCCCGTATGCGGGACGTATTCAAAGATTTTTAGTCAGCTTACCAATTTGAATCGTCATAAACGTACTGCTCATGGAACCAAGAGGTTTGTTTGTGAGAACTGCAACGAGTCATTTACACGCAAAGATGCCCTGAGACGACATTAAAAGAAATATCAGAAAGTGATAAACCATAAATGTGGTTATTGTTCAAAAACATTTTACCGTAAGGATGCGCTTTTGGAACATCAGGTTTTCTGCGAAGGAGAAACTCGTGAAAGAAAGCCAGAAGAAGCCAATGACATTCCTACTTCGAAAAAACGAAAAGCTGATAACCAAACTGGTGCAGGAGAAACGGAGAAGCCTCGGGAAGACGATGATGATCCTTGTCAACACACATCAGCTTTCAAAGATTCTCTAAAGAAAGTTGAGCTCAAGCCGAGAAAAGATAAAAAACACGACATGTCGCAGTATCTACGTGGTAAATCCAAACCGGTCCTAAGTCACCTATCCAAAGAGTTGAAAGAGAAGAAAGGACTCAAGTGGTTTATCAGCGTGAAAGTACGATTTGTAAAACCTAAACCCGAAGGCGAAGATTTGACAGCCGAACCTCACTTCCGAAACGTCAGCATGACAACTGTAAATAGGTACGAACTTGAAAACCAACTTCAATAAGCGAAACAAAAAATAACAAGTTCCTTGGCCATCTATCAAAAAGAAGGGAGCGGTTGGGTACTGGATGAAATTATTCACCTGGACTTGAACATGGTCCAGTATGTTCAAATGAAAGGTTCGAGTTACATTCCACTACCAAAGAAACTAAACAACAAGAAGGCTATTATCAACGTTAAGAATTCTGACGACAAATGTTTTATGTGGTCAGTTCTTGCATCTCTTCGTCAGATTCCTCGCAGGAATAATCCTGAAAGACTTTACCACTATCAACGCTACAAGGATGAACTAAATTTAAATGGACTCGAGTTTGCTGTTACCGTCGACAAAGTTGGAAAATTCGAACGACAAAACAATATTTCGATTAACGTCTTTGGCTTTGAGGATGTACTGCTCCCGATCTACATAACAAAATGCGACCAACTGCCATATCTGTTGGTTTGAACTAGGAGCTGATCGCGTTAGAGATCATTGCCATTTGACTGGGAAATACTTATACCGTGGAGCAGCGCGTAATGACTGTAATTTGAACTATAAATTTACCGGACGAATTCCTGTTGTCCTTCACAATCTACGTGGCTACGACTCCCATTTCATCATGCAAAGACTTGGAAAGCTAAAGGACAGAACAATTAACTGTATTCCGAACAACACAGAAAAGTACATTTCTTTCTCTATGATAATTTGGATTTTATCGATTCGTTGAAATTTATGAACGCATCGCTTGATAAACTTGTTTCCAACCTTTCTAATGACGGTGCCGACAAGTTTTCAACCCTAAGAAACATATTGAAGATGATAAAATATCGCTATTACTGAGAAAAGGTGTCTACCCTTACGATTACATGGATTGTACGGAAAGATTTGACGAACGATGTCTGTCTCCCACCGAAAGAATCATTTTACAACATATTAAATGATGAACATATTTCACATGCCGACTACGACCACGCAACGGGTGTGTTTGATTGTTTTAACTGCCAGAACATGAGATATTACCACGATTTGTACCTCATGTCTGACGTCCTACTCCTTGCTGATGTCTTCGAAAACTTCCGAAACGTCTGTCTGTAAGCATACAACCTTGATCCATGTCACTTTTACACAAGTCCTGGTCTCGCCTGGCAAGCGTGTTTGAAAATGACTGACGTTGAACGTGAACTCTTAGCCGGTCCAGATATGTATTTTTTTATTGAAGAGGGCCTTCGCGGCGGAATTTCTATGATTAACAATCGATTCAGTAAAGCCAATAACCCATACGTTCCTGACTATGATCTTACGCAGGAAACTTCCTATGTGATGTAGCTACCTCGATGCCAATAATTTATACGGTTGGGGGATGTCACAACCTCTGCCAACTGGTGAATTCGACTGGCTGACAGAACAAGAAATTTCCGCACTCAACATCAAAGAAATTTCAGACGATGACGAACAAGGCTACATCTTAGAAGTCGACCTCCGTTATCCGAAAGAGCTTCACGATCTTCGTGATGATTACCCTATAGCATCAGAGAAAATGAAGATTTCGTCAGAAATGCTATCACCTTACTGCCAACAACTGTCCAAGGATTTAAAGCTGGGCAGTGCTGCTGTACCCAAGTTAGTTCCAAACCTCCAAGACAAGACCAACTACGTCGTTCACTATCGCAATCTGAAGCAGTACTTGGGACTGGGGATGGAGCTGACCAAGATTCACCGTGTTCTTGTCTTTCAGCAGAGACCATGGCTCAAATCATACATCGATTTCAACACTGAGAAACGAAAGCATACAGCCAAAGACTTCGAGAAGGACTTTTTCAAACTGATGAACAACGCAGTATTTGGTAAAACCATGGAGAATCTGCGTAAAAGAGTGAATATAAACCTGGTCAATGATAAAGCTAAATTGTCCAAATTAGCTGCTTCTCCATCCTTTGACTCCTTTCGCATATTTTTTGAGGATCTGGCAGCAGTGAATATGCGGAAAACCAAGTTGTATTTAAATCGCCCAATTTACGTTGGATTCATCATTTTGGATCTCTCTAATTAAGGTGCTCATGTACCAGTTCCACTACGTGTTACATGAAGGAAAAGTATGGCCCTAACGCGAAATTGTGTTATTCACAGATACGGACAGTCTTTGTTACGAAGTAAAGACCGAAGAAATTTACCAGGGCATGCTAAACGACATTGACCTATTCGACACTTCTAAATACACACAAGATCATCCTATATACAGCATAACAAATGAGAAAGTACTTGGTAAAATGAAAGACGAGACACATGGAATTCCTATTCAAGAGTTCGTTGGACTCCGACCCAAGATATATTCGATTATGTACGAAGAGAACAGCAAACAAGTAGAGAAGAATACAGCAAAATGATTTAGGAAATCCGTAACAAAACGATAAATACGACATGCAAGCTACAAAGAGTGATTATTTGAAAAGAAGCAGACAATGGCTTCCATGAATCAAATCTTTAGTGAAAATCGTGAAATATATACAATTAAATTGAATATAGGTCTAAGTCCATACGATGACAAACGTTTCATTTTAGATAATGGTTCTGACACTTTTGCTTATGGACATTATAAGATTAAGACTAACTAAATCTGCTGTGTGTAGTAAATATAAGTATAGTACATGCGTGAGTACTGCTTTGCCTTCATAGTTTTATAATTGTTTTGTATTAGATTAAATTGGTTCAAATAAATGTTGTTATTAATAACTAATATGACTTGGTCTTTGGTCAGTGTAGGAGCAGGTTAAAAGATTGGGGTGTTGGAGTAACTTGGGCGTGTGTTTGGGGTGCTTGAGGGGTGCTTGGGAACAATTAGGGTGGCGTTTAGTGGGTATGGGGGTGTTCTGAGAGTGAAGGCTGGGGATAGGAAAAGGGGATGTATTTAAGAGATAGGGCCACCGGGCCATAAAAAGGCCCTCTGGGTAATAATTAGTTTCAAGTAATATTTAAAACTGGGGTGTTAGGAGGAGGTATGGGGCTACGGAATGCGACAAGGTATATTCTTGAAATGGGACTAATTATCAAATAAAAGTCCCTCCGGGACACATATGTCCTGCTAATTAACGCATAAATTAATATAAGACTAAGATGGTGACGTCATGGGTGGATCAAAAGATCCACCAGATCCACCAGCCGCAGAACCCCCCTTCCCTATACTACTTGTCACGCATACAACAACATTTTCAGCTTCGAAACTGTTTCGCAAAAAGTGGTGAACTTGCGATGCGCGGGAAAGGCAAAACCGCTAGCGGTAATGTGTCAGAACCAAACAAAGTGCTAAAAAGCGGTGCCCTATTTAGCGTAAAAAATGTCGGGTCAAAAATACCGCAACAAAAATGTCGCGTCAAAAATACCGCTCAAAAATGTCGTGTCAAAATTATTGCGTCAAGAACGTCGAATGCTTTTGATTCCGCACGAACGAACTAGGCAATGAAAGAGTTATAATTAAATCTACAACTTCAGCTCATTTGTTTTATTGTTCACACAAGAACTACTGAACTAAACGTCTTTTTACATGCTTTCAAAGTTTTAAACGTAAACATAACTATAATCCCAAGACTTACTACAACAATTATAAGCGCTATTTATAGCATAAGCTCAAGGTTTTAGACTTAAGCATTATAATCCCAAGACTTACTACAATTATAAGCGCTATTTATAACATAAGCTAAAAGTTTCAAATCTAAACATTATAAGCCCAAGACTTACTACAACAACAATTATAAGCGCTATTTATAACATAGTTCAAAGTTTTAAATCTAAACATTATAAGCCCAAGACCTACTACAACAACAATTTTAAGCGCTATTTATAAGATATGTATGGTGGTTCGTGGTTGCGCTAACCCTAACACTGTCCCAAACCCGAACAGTAACCCTAATCCAAACTCCAAACGTGCCTAACCCAGTGAGCTACAAGTGTCACCTTCTGAACATTGACCAGGCAAACCAATAGAAGACATGTAGACCTGAAGTTTGTATATATACCTCCAGTCTTCCACGCAGAGATGAAAATTCAGCCTCGCTACTTTTAGAATACAGTCAAACCTCTATCAAAAGCTTATAAGGTGAAAATTAAGTCTGTCTTTTTTAAAAGAACACTTAAAATTACAAAGTAACATCTTTTTCAGTTTTTCGTTTCCTGGCTTCATTGTTGAGATATTTCAGGTAGTTTGATATGCAAATTAGACATCTAGATGTCACACGTACATAACGAGTTATCGAACAAGGTTATCAACGGCGTCCCAGAGCCATTTGTGGGGGCTGGGCAAGATGGAGACCAAAAACAAAATGGCCGGAACAAATGGGCCTGGCACAGGCTGCCAAAAATGCGCCATATAATGCCTCATGCATTCTTTACTCGTACCCAATTTTCACAAATTTTATTGCGCCTAGTCAGGCTTTCGATTGACTTGCAAGATTCAAGAAGTCGCTCACGTTAAATGTGTTCCTATACTGCGTTCGATATGCTTTGGATAATTCTAACTAGGCCTACAACGAAATTATCTTATTTGTCACCTCAATACTACTAGTAATACATGAATGCAACAACCCCTCGCCCGCTTTTACATGCTTTTTTAAAAAACACCTCCACCCACCCACCCCTGTTTAAAATAAGCACTCCTGATATACATCCAATATAAAAACAAACCTAGATATAAAAACAAGTGATAATCCTCAAGATAATTATATAATTTATGGATAAGACTGATTTAATGATGATGGATAAGACTGATTTAATGATGAACATACCAATTTCATTATTAAATTCTGGTTGTAAAGAATATATTGTTTTTAGGAGGTTTCAAAAGGGATTATTTTTAGCAAGCCTTTAAATGGCTTCCCTATGCATACATGTTTTGCAAAGGCAGAACTAAAAAATAACATTTATAATACAGTCTGAGATAAAACAATTCAGTAGAATCGGATTCCAGAAAGAAGTATTAAACAGACCACGTTTCAGTTGAAAATTTGGAAATACAGCCAAGAAATCGACAAAGCCCATGAGTATTTTTAATAATAAAAAGTGCGTGCAAAGTCAATGAAAAACATCACGTCCACATAAGCCTAAGGTAGTGTTTTAAGTCAGCTTTAGTTAAGCTGACTTATGGTTTGAACGAGCAAAGGTAAAGCACGAAAACGTGAAGCTGTATATTGTTTTAGGTTAAGCGAAAATTTGAAAACAACATAAGGACAATGTAGATCAAGGTACATAATTATTTATAATACTAAATAAATACAAATCCCCTACCGTTAACTTTAAAATGATTTTGAGACCACTGAGTGACCACAAACTGTCAAACACTTAACACTGCAATTCAGATCGAGTTTTTGTTTACCATATACGGCGTTTGGTTTCTTCAGGTTATCTGGTTTCTCTTCAAGATATATCATATATTACAGTATTAAATCGGCTGTTTGTAACCAGTACCTTGCTATCCGAACTCCGCAAGTTGTGGATTTGATAAACATATAATGGTGGATTGTACCAAATGATATTTCTGGTTCGATTTCTCCTCTGGTTGTTAGTTTGGGATGTTGAGAATGTCGGTGGCATGGACTTGAGCTTGTGGTTATATCCACTTTTATTGATGCTTTCTTGGTACCGAGGTGCGGCTTTGTTGAAGGACTCTTCATCGGATGATGTTTCGGAAAGGCGCTTATTGATAGATACTGGTATGTTCTTTAAAATTCCAGGTGGGTGGTTGGATTTACTATGGACATATTTGGGCACATTATTAGGTTTGACATACGGCATGTATTTTCTGTTGTTTGATTTTTATATAATATGGTGGGTAGTGAGACCTTCACTGGCGTTGTGTGAGGACTAATTTGGAGCATAATACTTAGTGTTCCACCACAGCAGCTACAACGCACTGCTATTAGTGGTATGTTTCATAAATTTGCCAGTTTATTTCGCTCATTTTTGAGCCTAATACTTTAAGTTTGACCGTGGGCTTTGAAAATGGCGCAGAAAACAACAAGTCTGCCCTTTGTGTGGACATTGCGTGAGTGAGTCGGTAATATACCAAGCTACAGTGACCACCAATGACGGCAAACCAGAGCAAACCTACATAGGACTCACAGCCAACACATTTAAAACCAGATTCAATAACCATAAAGCATCGTTCAAAAATGAAACCAAGAAATCAAGCACAGAACTAAGCAAACATATTTGGGACCTAAAAAACCAGCAAGACCCCATACCAGATCACTTGGAAAATCCTCAAGCGAGCAAAGCCATATAATCCCGCTAGCAGCAGATGTAACCTATGCTTATGGGAAAAGTTTTTTATAATTTGTAAACCTAAGTTATCATGATCAACTTTAAATAAGCGTAATGAGCTCATGACCGCATGCCGACATTCTAGCAAATTCATCCAGAGAAACTTTGTAACATAGGCTCCTAGAGTTGAATTTTAATATATGTCTTTATTATATAACTTTTATTATCGTTTTTTAAATCACTTCTTAAGTATTTTTACCGCATATTTGTTTTTATTATAGAATTACGTAATATTCACCCTAGGGATTTGACCATTGTTTCATCCCCTCACTAATACATAGGCTTTCACTCAACTTCCTGTTGTATATTCTATATATATATATATATATATATATATATATATATACAGGGTGAATAAAAAAAACCTGATGCCTTTCATATTCAAATTAGCCGCATAGCGGCTGTAATTTGACAGAAGTTCCCTAAATATCTCATGGGTATACGAAGCATATCAAATAAGTGAACCCTAAATATCTCATGGGTATACGAAGCATATCAAATAAGGTTCACTTATTTGATATTCACTTATTTGATATGCTTCGTATACCCATGAGATATCCCCTGGATATTTAGGGTTCACTTATTTGATATGCTTCGTATACCCATGAGATATTTAGGGAACTTCTGTCAAATTACAGCCGCTATGCGGCTAATTTGAATATGAAAGGCATCAGGTTTTTTTTATTCACCCTGTATATATATATATATATATATATATAGTTCAATCTACAGACACGGTGTTTCGCTGTACAACAGCTCATCAGTGTAGCTTGGAACAATCTGAATGAATTTCATCAATTACTTATACACATGCGATCGTCGGTGACAACCGCATGTGGGACAGCATCGGTGAAATACATTCAGATAGCGTGAAGTGCGCATGGGCCCAGAGTGCTCAAACTTCCACAAGGGTAGTGAGCGTTGCATTATCGCTAATAGGTACCCACGGCAACTTCGCAGAGTGCTCAACAACACCGAAGTGAAGGAGCGTACATAGTTCAATCTACAGACACGGTGTTTCGCTGTACAACAGCTCATCAGTGTAGCTTGGAACAATCTGAATGAATTTCATCAATTACTTATACACATGCGATCGTCGGTGACAACCGCATATATATATATATATATATATATATATATATATATATATATATATTTCTAAAATTCATTAATAATTCATGAGGAAAACACAAAGAAAAATCATGAGCGTATCGGATCTATATATGTGATATAGACTCGCTCTAAGTTTCTCGCTGGTTTTTAACGGCTGAGATAAGCTTAATTTTCAAAATTACTGCGCCAATGAACGTATGAAGTGATTCTTTTTAGAAGTCATTTAAAAACCTTGCAGTGCGGGCTTTATCGGCTCTAAAACACTCGGCTATCGCCTCGTGTTTTATATCCGATAAAGCCCTCCTGCGCGGTTTATAAATATTACTTATATATATATTCTATATATATATGAGGGGGGGGGGGGGGGGGCAAGCGTTAAGGTGAAACAAGTCTCAAATTTATTTATGGACGAGTGTAAACGCTTCCATAGTTTGATTTATATTGCCGAAATCTCTCCAATCAGACTAGAGATATCTCGAATCACCCAATCTGGTTAGATATAGAATCAGGCGATGGATTAAATCTCTCTTAGTAGTTATAATTATAATGTAATGCAATAACTCTGGCAAAAACAAGTTATGAAATCCAATGACGGATAGACAATAAAACATTCCGACACAACTGTCCCTTGTTCTTGCGGCAGTCAATATTGAATTAAGCAGAACCACTGATTAAATCCTGATTCACACTTGTGAAATAAGCACAAAACAACGATGTTCGCAAACGCAGTTGGCACTTCATGGTAGGTAACCCCTTTTGTACTTGCAAAGTACAAAGAGTTTAATTGATAACGAAGTTCTCAATGCACTTGCGTACGGTGTTGTGCTTGTGCAAATTTCACAAATTTGAATCAGGCTTTAACCTTTTCCGTCGGTGAAATCGCCTTGTGACAGATAGATAGTATAACGCTTCGTAAAAAAGAACACTTAACACACTAAAATCCATAAAATCAGCCGGTAACCGGGATAGCTCGCCTCATATAGCCCCTTAGTGCAACCTTACAGTAGCTCTATATCAGAGCTTCGGTAATTGGCGTAATTACTTAGTCTGACCCTATTATCAATAGTTATTACTCGGGCTAACGCAGGTAGACGAGTCTAGGTTTCGCGATTCTTCTTCTTCTTCTTATTTTTTTTTTTTGCGACGCGTTATCTGAGTCCTCCGCGCGGCCGCTGGTGATATTGACCAATAAGCTTTGCGAAACTGAGGCATGTGATTATATCTATGCATGTGACCAGCTAGTGCATGACTGCATGGCCTTCTTTCTTTTCGACTGAGTGAGCGCCCTTTCTCGTCTCGGATGTGTTTTGTGTGTTTTTTTCACAGACATAGTTATTGGGCAGTAATGTCGCTGGCTTAAGTATCTTGATATTATTATATACGCTTGCAATCGCACACGCCGTTCATTAAGTGAACTTGCATGTGACACTTTCTAGTAAACATGAAGCTGTGAAGGCGAAGAGACTTGACATATTGAACGCTGTATATAGAGAGATGGGGACCTTGCGGTCGAAAACGTCAAGAAATCACGGCAAACGCAGCGTCAGGCTCTTGATCACGTGGTTTTTAGCGGTTTGCGGTTATTAGGCATTAGCAAAAAAACATCAAACCAATGTCCCTAATTACTTCGCCCACACGGCATTCAACGATTTCAGCCTATTTAAGTGTTTCATTAAGAATATTGCAGCCAGCTCGTTCACCAGCGTTTCGAATATTAAACAAGACGCCTGGTCAGGCGTTCACTCGGGCTACTGCAAAATCACAGTGCTATATATATAGTAGGTGAAGGTGTTTTGCAATCATATACATGTGCAGGTTGTCACATGCAGTGCTAAGATCTAAAGTCTATTTAAACACATTGGTCACAGACAAAAGTCAAAACACAATCCAATTCTCCGATAGAAAACACAATTTGCAATAACAAAACACGATTGCCTGTATTTAACGTCACATGTACACAGCGTTCATATGTCGAGTCTCTTCAGGTATTAAATATCAACACAACTATAAACGGCATGTGCGATTGTAAGTGTATATAATATCAAGATACTGACCAATAACTATGTCTGTGAACACACAGAACACATCCAAGACGAGTGATCAGACATCAGGAAAGCAAAGAAAGAAAGTAAAATTTCCACAGTAAGTCTTTTACCTCAAGATATTAACGTTCAATCATGACTACACATTTCTTAACTATATTTATGACAAACTCTATCTTATCTTTGACTCGGTAGGGTTTTTGTTCGTGAAAATGGTTCAATGAAGCGTTGGTTGACTGGTAAAAATAAAGTAACATGGCAGTTAAAACAAAGATCTTGATCAGTTACAGTATTTCTGTTTGGTTTTGACTTTACAGTGGTAGACCGAGTCTAGGTTTCGGCTCCGTTTCTGTGTTGTTGTTTTTTTCATACAAATTGCGAAAATTGCGCAATACTTCCCATCAGCCTTTGCGAAACTGTGAAGCATGTAATGTAGCCATTGTGGCGTGATCGAATTTCAAGTTCTTTCTGTTGAATAGCTTTACCTTTGGATGAAGTGTTTTCGAATTGAATGATCTCGAACGGTGTTGGAATATTTTGCAAGTGACCGAGTTATAGTTCATCAGTAATGTGCGTGGCTGACAACCGTCTTCAACATAAATAGGCTTACAAAGGCTTACAATGTTTACAACTGCACACGGCGATCGCGGTAGACCTAGTATGTAAAAGATGATGAGCTATTTCGGAACAGGTTAGCCCTGACGTAATACCTTTTGTCTCGTGTTATCCAATCAAATTTGAAAATATATTTAGCTAAAATTGCCCACGCGTGGACTCACGCTGAACGAAGTCAAGGAAGGAGCACAAAATATTTGCAATTTTTGACAAGTATATTGTATAGTATTAAGTCTTTATATAACAATAAACGACACTCCACAGAAATTGTCACATCAGGCTGATACTTGTTTTCTTTGTATTAAAGAAAACATTTCCCGCGACGAAGGAGAAAATTAATTAATTTAGCACTAACCAGATGTTGACCTCGACGCCGCTCAAGAAAGCTGAAACTCTTCTTCACCAGTCCGAGCAGTTTCAGAAACTCAAAAGAGAGAGACTAAAGTTCATCTTACTGTAGAATATCCGAGTAAAAGAATACGGAAAGAACTGGTAAATAACTTTGCATGCGGTCCTCGGAAAAGCAATTGTTCACGGCTCTCATCAGAGAATTGCCACGGAATTGCTAAAGCGGTATTGAAGAATGACACGTTGAAACGATGCGTCCTGGACTTCTGACTTTGGAAGTTAACGGCTTATATTCACGACGACAGCCTTCCACGCTCCAAGTAAAAACAAAGGCGGAGTTAACAAGTTTTGAATTTGAAAAGTTATGCCTAGAATCAGGGGCGGATCTAGGGTTCGTCAAACCAGTCACGCGACTAACGTAAAAATTGCGGAGTTAAATAGTTAATTAATTAAAATTCGAATGATAGTCCAGTTATCTATTTTCAAGCAGCGGCACCATTGTAGTCCAGTTATCAAGTTTCATGCTGCGGCTGAGTTCCTGTAAAGTAATATTATCAAGTCAACGAACAGCGGACTTACGCGTGAGTTTTGACCGATCTGAGTCAGATTCTAGCCATCTGATTGGTCAATATGCTCATCTCCATGGAGATCAGCAATTTTGACCGATCTGTGGGGAAATCTGACCGATTTAGGAATCAGGGGCTCGTATACAAGCTATCTGATTGGCTAATTCAAAAAATATTCGTATTCTTATTTGTCACATTTTTTGACCGATCTTGACCGATTCGCAGCGTGGGATATGTTGTTGCTGTATACACTCAAGGGCTGACGAATCCAGTCTTTCTGATCGCTGCTTGGCCACTGAGGTTCATTTCGAAGTCCCACGTTAGAATAGAAAGAATTTAAACAGCAATGTTTTGTAGTATTTACGATACTGTTCAGTCCGCGTTTGCGGGGAACGATAAAAAATGTCTACAAGAAATTTATGCTGATCTGATGAAGCGAATCGACGCTTCGCCGAAGAGCTCTGTTGAAGAGCTTTTGAGTGCGATAAACAGCACAAACTTCTGCCTCAGTAGAAATTTTGGTGCCGAGACTTTAATCCCGAAGTGTGTTCGAGATCAAAAGAACAAGTCCTCTACTGCTATAAGGTAAATTAAACATATTTTGTCTTGTTTTGGAATGTCTATTAACAGAACAAGCTGTGCACCGATTTTAATATTTAGGCTTGTATATGTAAATAATCTCGATGGAATTTACCCAAATTAGCATATTTTTGCGGTCAAAAGGTTATTAATATCTAAATCATATAAATGCAGTGGCGCCGGCAAGGGGGGGCGAGGGGGGGCGGCCGCCCCCCAATGTTTTTCAGAGTGGGTTTTTAGATTCGTCCAAATCCGATGAGAAATTGCCGGGGGGGTGTTAAAATTTGTTAGCGGACTGCGTTGCGTAACTTGCGCATCTACTGAACTTTGTTCTGACATAAGGTTCTACAAATTGAAATAGAATTGATGTCTCCCACTGAATTAAGTTGTCAAGTATTCTGAAAATCAATATTTGACAGTGTGTAATGACGCACTTCAATCACACTTTGATTGTTCGCATCAGGTTTACTGCTAAATGATGATAACTGATAGTCGGCTCTTTCCCAGTCTTCTGTGTTTTTCTTTGCGCACGGCAACTTTTGAAAAAATGGAGACGACAGCAAACAGCTGGCACTGGCAGGAATTGTCGAAGAAAAGATTCTTAGGTAAGAAAGAATTATGAGTTTGGGATTTCTTTAGCATTAATATAGTTTTTATGACATGATAGGTAATTTGTAGGATCTCTTTGAACGCTATTATAGGTTTTATAGAAAATAGCGAAAAAGTGCAATTATGTTTGCTCATATTTAAGTTTAATTACATGATTACATCGAGGTGACGAAGTTGTTTCAGACCTAGGTTGTTTGGGACATTCTCCTTGGGTTTCCTATCAGGTTATATCGCTTAGATGTCATGTATTGATTGGTATTTTTAGCTCCAGCTTTCAGACTTTTCCGGGTTTCTACGCACGAGAGTCGAGAGTTCAATGTCACCAATTATGTCATTTTATATAGTGATGTACTGATCAGGCTTGGACTGTCCATTGTGTCATTTCGTGCCAGCACAATTGCTGGCCATTGCTCTGACACAAGATTCGCACTCACAATATCTATTCAGTCAACGTTCAGGATGGCCGAGGCACAATCACAACCATTCGATCTTAGCACCTACGACTATGATCCTTCATGTCCGTTACCTTCCAATCGAGAGGCAAGAGATTATGTCATAGCGAAGGGTCCTTGTCAACCAACAGATTGGACTTTTCCAAAGAATAACAATAGTAGGAGATTCCTTACAGCTTGGTATGAAAAATTCAAATGGATTGAACACTCTAGGAAAACAGACAAAGCTTTTTGTTTTTTCTGCCGCACATTCAATCGTCAGGTGAGATCTCTAATTTCATCTTTTTAGAACTAATGTAACGGTAAAGCTTAAATTTTCTCGATTTGCATGTCGTTTTTTAGATTTGTTGTCCTATAATTAATACCCCAAATTTTCATGACGAGATGTTGAGTATTAAATGCTGAAATTCAGCTGTACACAAATTTAATTTCTTTGTTGTAGATGTGCAGTAAGTCCGAGAAGGCGTTCATTACCAGTGGATTCTCAAATTGGAAGAAAACGGAGACCTTGACGAAGCACCAGCAGAGCGATGGTCACCGACTTGCTGCAGAGGGGTATTCAACCTGGCTGAAACAGAGGCCGATCGACCAACAATTAAACGAACAGGTTGAAATGCAGGCGAGTGCGAGACAGATAGAGGTAATGAAATGGCTATTTCAGTTATTTGCTAATCAGGCGAACATTTTTTCAATCCTGAGCGAGGTTTTATGGACGCGAATACGGGGCTTCCAACTATTTTTCATGATTCATGAATCATGAGCTGAGGAATTTATAAACAGGTGTTATAAAGCAATACTGCTGATTATTTAAGTCGATATTCTTTTTTCCATTCAAGGTGAAACGTAAACGTACAGTGATTGGAAGAATATTGGATGTTGTAAGGCTAATTGGAAGACTGAACTTACCATTTAGAGGCCATCGGGGAAATGAAACATCCACCAATAAAGGCATTTTCAGAGAGATAATTGAGCACTTTTCCGAAAACGATGCTATCATGGACTTCCATTTAAAGAACGCTAGGGGTTTGTCAGTTTCTGAAGTCTGAAGGCATTTTATTAGCTACTGTTTAGTCCAAGTAACACTAATTTTGCATTTTCTTTCTGTAGCTATCTTGTGCATTTCACAGCTCTTTGAAGATCTTGGGAATTAGGAAGATTTGATTTAGATTTCTTGAAACCTATATAACCTAGCTATATCACACATTCACACTCTCTTTGTCTACGGATGTCACTATGATGTCACTCATGTTCATGGAACCCGAATTCCATTCGGGTTGTGAATGCTTAAGAGCATGCATTTTGGAATCACTCGTTTGAACAGTTGCATATTGAAACTGATTTTTAATGTCCTTTTCTCAACAGGTAATGCAACATATCTGAGTCATCAGATTCAGAATCAAATGATTGATACAATTGGTACGGCCATATCGGAGGAGATAGTTCGACGACTGAAGGAGGCTGAGCTTTTCGCTGTCATTGTTGACGAAACCCCAGATACTAGCCACAAGGAGCAACTTTCCATCACTGTACGCTATGTACGTGATGGAGATATCGAAGAAAGGTTGCTAGCTCTCCGGATTGTGGATCAGACGTCAAGTGAAATGCTCTTTGAAACACTCTGCGCTGTATTGCGATTCCACCGCATAGACGTAACTAACCTGCGAGGTCAGTGCTACGATGGGGCAAGTAATGTTGCGGGCATACGGACAGGTCTTCAAGCGAGGATAAAAGAAATCTCCCCATCCGCCTTGTTCGTCCATTGCTATGCGCACGTTTTGAACCTGGTTATTGTTGATGCTATGACAAGCAACGCCACTGCAAGAGATTTCTTTGGCACCCTTCAGAACTTGTACGTTTTCATTCAAACATGTACTAAACGACATGCTATTTACACAGAGCAGCAAGCTGAGATCCATGCAAACAGTCGCTACACTGGAAATTCCCCAAAACTTGTTTTAAGAAAAAAATGCTTGTTTTAAGATTTTCTTGTCCCGTTTGCAAGATAATAATCTTACTGCGGTTTCTTGACAAGATATTTTGTCTTAAAACAAGTTTAAATATCTTAAAACAAGAAATAAAATCTCAAAAGAAGAAAAATTATCTTGACAAGAATTGGAGGTTTTGCAGTGTAGCTCTGCGAAGAGTTTCCAAGTTCGCACGTTGAAGAGCTTGTGCGAAACGCGTTGGGCCTGCCGAGCAGATGCCATCAATACTTTCAATGCGACTATTGGGGCAATTTTAAGAACCTTGAAGCACATCCGCGAAACTGAGACAACGGCGAACATTGCAGCTGAAGCAAAAGGTCTTTTGGCAAATATTGATTTTGAATTTGTTTTATCCTTGAAAGTGAGTACCTATATATATGACTTTATTTTAATCTTCATTTTCTGTGTAGGTATTCTTGCGCATGGCTAATTCGTATGATTCGCATATGGAAAAAGTTTTGTTTAAGATTTGGATATGAACACATAAAATTCATAAGTGTCAGTTTGAAATCATAAAATTATGTATTTTTTGAATTTTATTTATTCGATATTTTTTTTCAGGTTCTCGACAAAGTTCTCAACCTCAGCAAAGGTGTATCAGACAAGCTGCAATCAGAGGATTTCGACGTAGTGTCAGGTTGCGATCGAGTTGAAGATCTCCTTGTGGCCATAAAAGAACTTCGTAGCGAAGAACAGTTCGATCTTTTTTGGACAACCACTGTGGAAAAATGCGAAGACCTCTGCATTGAAATGCCTGTGGAAAAGCGACAAAGGAAGATACCCAACCGACTGGACGATCACCCTGAAACAGCTGTCCGGCTTAATGCTAAAGATAAATTTAGAGTTGGCTTCTACTTTTCAGTGAGTATTTGTTTTCTTTCAAATTTCAAAGTATCTTGGAAAAAAATAAATCTTGAAGTTCAAATCTAAGATACAACTTCGTCAACAATCGGAACTTTCTATCAGATCAGTTGCAGATACTTTTTTACCGTCTAATTGTTTTCGCAGGTTCTTGATCTGATGATCAATTCTATCGAAACAAGATACGACGCAGAAAATCGATCGATCTTGCGTGGATTCGGATATCTCCATCCTAACCGCATTACGACGCCTGATTCTTTCAAGCACGTAAAATACGCCGCTGATTGGTTCACATATGATATCGACTCTGATGCTCTTGAAAATGAGATGAAATTCATTCGTTCCTCAAAGATGATCAAAGATATTCTGGCCAAGGCAATAGAAGAAGAACGAAAGCCGTCCTTGACTGATCTCTACCGCGCACTGCTTCAAGAGCCTGAATGCTTCCCAAATTTGTCAAGAATTGTTAAAATCGCTCTAACTATTCCGTTGACATCTGCATCTGCGGAGAGATCATTTTCAAAGCTGAAGATAATCAAAAATCGACTGAGGTCGACAATGGAGCAAGATCGACTGGACTCACTGATGCTCATGTCCGTGGAATCTGACATTTGTCAGAAGCTCGACATCGAAGTACTTATTAATCGCTTTACCGATGCAGCTCCCCGAAGATGGAACTTGTATTAATTGTTTGATTAAGATTTAACAATGAATTATTCGCTCCTTTTTTGAAACTATTAAACTGCAAATCATTGTTTCCTATATAAAGAAAAGTACACTAGATTGTATGGAAAATCATTTATGTTTTAGTTTCTCAGCATTACGTTTTGCCCGAAATATTTCTTAACATTAGCGATTTACGCCCTTGCTCACACTGTTAAAAATGTGATTTAAGACCTTTATATTTTGCTCCAAGTGCCCTCAAAATGCAGGAAATGCCGTATCAGAGACCCAAAATTCAAAATAAATGCATTATAAAAGCAGCATTATATCAATTAATATCAGCTAAAGATTTCGACTTAGGTATCGATTATTCTATATATTTATTCACCAAACAAAATAAGTGGCATTGTATATTTGTATTTAGTCTATTTTGTTAGGCTATCAATAGACCGACAGCATGGTCTGGTGTAATACGATCATTACCTGCCAGGCTGCCAAAATTGCATGTCGGAATCACGAGTTTGTCATAATTATATTATGGTATTAGCTATGTGTTCCTAGACATGCTGATGAGATCTGATATGGGGCGAAACAGCCGCGCTTTTTTGGGGGAGGGGGGCGTTATTATGATGAATCATACAACCCCCTCCCCCCCCCCCCCCTCAGTGCTGACAACTAAAATTTTGACTAACGTATGAAAATTCCTGGATCCGCCCCTGTATATATATATATATATATATATATATATATATAGTTCAATCTACAGACACGGTGTTTCGCTGTACAACAGCTCATCAGTGTAGCTTGGAACAATCTGAATGAATTTCACCAATTACTTATACACATGCGATCGTCGGTGACAACCGCATGTGGGACAGCATCGGTGAAATACATTCAGATAGCGTGAAGTGCGCATGGGCCCAGAGTGCTCAAACTTCCACAAGGGTAGTGAGCGTTGCATTATCGCTAATAGGTACCCACGGCAACTTCGCAGAGTGCTCAACAACACCGAAGTGAAGGAGCGTACATAGTTCAATCTACAGACACGGTGTTTCGCTGTACAACAGCTCATCAGTGTAGCTTAGAACAATCTGAATGAATTTCACCAATTACTTATACACATGCGATCGTCGGTGACAACCGCATGTGGGACAGCATCGGTGAAATACATTCAGATAGCGTGAAGTGCGCATGGGCCCAGAGTGCTCAAACTTCCACAAGGGTAGTGAGCGTTGCATTATCGCTAATAGGTACCCACGGCAACTTCGCAGAGTGCTCAACAACACCGAAGTGAAGGAGCGTACATAGTTCAATCTACAGACACGGTGTTTCGCTGTACAACAGCTCATCAGTGTAGCTTGGAACAATCTGAATGAATTTCACCAATTACTTATACACATGCGATCGTCGGTGACAACCGCATGTGGGACAGCATCGGTGAAATACATTCAGATAGCGTGAAGTGCGCATGGGCCCAGAGTGCTCAAACTTCCACAAGGGTAGTGAGCATATATATATATAAATATTCCAGATGTGGTACATGCTGGCACTTCAATGGCGCTGTATGCCGATGATGCGAAGCTGTACAGGGGAATCAGATCTATCAACGACTGTGTCCACCTGCAGGAGACCTTGTCATGCGCAGAGCACTGGAGCCAAGACTCAAACATTAATTTTAACTCTTCCAAATGTAAAGTTCTGATAGTTTCCCGCAAGAAAACTCCTCTGCTGTTTGATTACTATCTAGGAGCTTCTAAATTGTCACGTGTAGAAAAGGAAATCGATCTCGGAATTACAGTAACCTGTAACCTCTCCTGGGATTCCCACATTAATTCTATTGTCGCTAAGGCCAACAAGTTGCTGGGCCTACTTAGAAGAACTTGTCCTCTTTTAACAGATCGCTACTTTCGACGAACATTATATTTATCCCTGGTGAAATCACAGCTTTGCTACGCCACGGAGGTCTGGTCACCGTCTCTGAGCCTACAAGACAAAACTTGAGCGCGTTCAGAGACGTGCTATGAGATGGATCCTACAATCCAAGATCGGGGGCATGACAAACAAGGAGCGGCTATTGGCTCTTAACTTATTACCCTTGTCTTACGACAGGGAAATTAAGGATTTCACTTTTTTCTATAAAGCTTTGTATGGACTTTCTGATCTGAATGTTTCTAACTTTGTTTCGTTTGTTAGTCATAGTCGTACCCGCATTTGTAAAAACCCTAATCTTATACTTAAAGTTCCGTCCTGTAAAACAAGTACTTTTTAAGCATCCTACTTTAACCGAATTGTCCCCCTCTGGAATTTTGTTTGTAAAATAGCAGCACCTAATAGTCTCTGTAGTCTAGCCACCTTCAAATCATTTTTATCTGCTACATATTCATCTTTATTGACATCTACTTTTGACATTCACTCGACCTGTACATGGTCACTACATCGTAACTGTTCCTGTCACTAATGGCAGTTTTTTAATGCACCAACTACTAACTCCATGATACGTCACCTTGCGGGCCAACCGCCTTGGTTCCTTTTTTGAATTCTAATCTCTTAGCTATGTTATTCTATGAGGTTATGTGCCCGTATGGTGGTGCGTTTTGGTGTTTATGTAGTTGGTATAAGTCTAGTTGATTCATATATTTATGTATTTTTAATTTCTACGGGGGAGCGCCTCGCATGGGTCCTCGAGTCTCGTTCGCGCTCTTCCCATGTGGATATTAGAATATTATTATACACCCATTAAAGTTGTTAAAAAAAAAAAAATAAATAAATAAACCGGTTTCAGAATTACTTTCAGCTTTTCATCTCGCGTGTAAAGTGGACTCCACGCATGTCGAGATTAGCACCCTCACTGGGCTCCGGGCCTTCGGCCCTACGCCCAGGCTCGGGGAAAATAATATTTGACTTTGTTTACCAAGTCTTTCCAATTCGTTTCTCCAGATTAAGAAAACAATTTGGTCGCCTCATGGACTTCGTTGTATGATAGGGCACAGAGACGACACAACCCATCATTACATATTCTTACGACGTTTTTTCCCCCCGGGTGTTTCGCCAGCTTTTCTCTCACTTTCATTCATTTTGAAGTTGTTTTTAAATTTACCGCCATCAGTTATTTCTAATTTGAGCCCTTTAAACTAATGCCCGCGCGCTAGCCTGAGCACCTGCCTTGCTTTCCACCAATCAGAATACCTAAAACACCCAATGTTATCTCGACCAATCGGATGTGGTGATGGTTCAGTCTGTGCCAAGGGCCATTTGTTCCCACCAGTTTGCTTTTGCCCGCCATCTTGGTCCAGCCCCCACAAATGGCCCTGGGGACGAGGTTGCACGGAAGGTTCTATATCCTTGCTATTATCAAACATTATAGCGCTGCGTCGTAGTGACGTCAATATTTAAGTTTGCCGCTTTTACAATTGCCACAATTCTTGCAGTCCGAACAATAGATAATGGCTCATTTGCAATAATTTGGAAGTCAATTTTGGTTTGTTTGTCCGCATTATGGGCTATAAATAGCAGCTCGACGGTACGCTATTACTTGAAAATCTACATGTTTGGTGTTGTGAGAGAAACACACCCACGCACTTCCGTCTAATTAATTTGGTTTAATAATAGCAAAGATATATAACCTTCCGTGCAACCTCGTCCCCAGGGCCATTTGTGGGGGCTGGACCAAGATGGCGGGCAAAAGCAAACTGGTGGGAACAAATGGCCCTTGGCACAGACTGAACCATCACCACATTAGAATTGGTCGAGATAACATTGGGTATTTTAGGTATTCTGATTGGTGGAAGCAAGGCAGGTGCTCAGGCTAGCTCGCGGGCATTAGTTTAAAGGGCTCAAATTAGAAACAACTGATGGCGGTAAATTTAAAAACAACTTCAAAATGAATGAAAATGAGAGAAAAGCTGGCAAAACACCCGGGCGAAAAAAACGTCGGAAGAATATGTAATGATGGGTTGTGTCGTCTCTGTGCCCTATCATACAATGAAGTCCATGAGGCGACCAAATTGTTTTCTTAATCTGGAGAAACGAATTGGAAAGACTTGATAAACAAAGTCAAATATTATTTTAGTATTGAGGTGACAAATAAGATAACTTCGTTGTAGTATAAGAACACATTTAACGTGAGCGACTTCTTGAATCTTGCAAGTCAATCGAAAGCCTGACTGGGCGCAATAAAATTTGTGAAAATTGGGTACGAGTAAAAAATGAGGCATTATATGGCGCATTTTTGGTAGCCTGTGCCAGGCCCATTTGTTCCGACCATTTTGTTTTTGGTCTCCATCTTGCCCAGCCCCCACAAATGGCCCTCGGACGCCGTTGATAACCTTCTTCGATAACTCGTTATGTACGTGTGACATCTAGATGTCTAATTTGCATATCAAACTACCTGAAATATATCAACAATGAAGCCAGGAAACGAAAAACTGCAAAAGATGTTACTTTGTCATTTTAAGTGCTCTTTTAAAAAAGACAGACTTAATTTTCACCTTATAAGCACTTTTGATAGCGGTTTGACTGTATTCCTAAAGTAGCGAGGCAGAATTTTCATCTCTGTGTGGAAGACTGGAAGTATACAAACTTCAGTGGCTTCAATTCTCCAATGGCTCATTATATACGCTAAGATGTTAATTTGTGACGTCAAGATGTTTAATTTGCTTATCAAAAAACCAAGCAAAGCTAAGAATAAAAAAATGCAATGTATGTTACTCTGTCATTTTTAGTGCTATTTCAAATAAGACAGAGTTCGTACAAATAAGACAGAGGTTTCTTTTTCCACACCTTGGTACGAATTAATAAAGCATTTATTGTCTGTGAAGTGAAACAGTCAATTAGTGCCAATGAACTTTTGAAATGTTAGGTTTCCCGCTGCCGTGGGTTACGCGGAAAACATCACGCTCAAATTTTTTGCCTCACGCAAAAACTGCTCACCCAATCAGGACCCTAGAACAACGGATTTTGACACCTGATGTATAACAAAAACAATTATGATTATTGAATAAGCTTTTCTCTAACAATAGCGC
Source organism: Paragorgia papillata (assembly GCA_035771165.1). NCBI lineage: Eukaryota > Metazoa > Cnidaria > Anthozoa > Scleralcyonacea > Coralliidae > Paragorgia > Paragorgia papillata. The sequence goes on along the minus strand of JAWNZC010000213.1, from coordinate 1,168,840 downwards.
TGTTTTGTGTCAACAAAGATATTCTAAAAGTTGCGTGGCCTGATTTTCATTTCACTCTTCTTTAAAGAATAGTAGGATTGTTTCCAGTAATGCCAGACAACGCCTTGACCTTTTTTGGTGTTAGTACCACGAAGATACAAACCATTTAAGTTGGAGGCTTGACAGTGATTGTACCACCATGCACCCTTGTGAGTCACAGCACAGTTTTTATTACTCCATTGGTCATTATCTTTACCTTTAGTGGAAAACTTCATTCCGTTGTGCGCAGCAAGTGAGTCACCAGCATCACCTTGTAAAGAGAAAAAATGCACCATGTCCGTGTAAAGACGCGTTTACATGATCCCATCTAATATATCCAACACTCGTCAGTGTTCTGTCTCTAATTTCTAAATACAGTCAAGCAGGTTGAAAATAAGAGACAAAGTCGAGTTGCTTTAACCAGCTTAGCTGTATTTAAACATCGGAAGGCAAACGCTGACGAATGTTGGATAGAGCTTCTCAAACGAATCAATATTTTAAGAGAAAATCGACCAAAACGTTTGCTAAATTTGACCGTAATCTTCTTCCGATTTCTAAATACTGATTAGAAATATGTTTCTTAAATTTTTCTCATAAATTTTTTAGTTTGAGAATAATCAGATCTGAATCTCCTTTTGATGTATGTGATTTACATATCAAAGTAAAATCTGTAGTGTTCGCCAGCAAACTACTCGACACTCTTGTAAGTTAAAGTAGTGTGCCGTTTCTCTCTGACAAAGGACCGTCGCTCGAATCACTCGACTTCTAATCTATGTTTCATATTTCGGCAGTATACCCAACCTTACTATATTTCAATTGTTGTAAGTCACTCTAGTCAATCACATACATACATCAGCGCAATAATCTGATCCGATTAATCAGCTCGTGTGAACGTGCTATAACAAGACCTTTACGATTTTGTACAATAGCCAAATCTTTGCGAGACAAATTTCTACAATCATCACACAGAGTAGAAAGCAATTCTTTTGCAATACTGCAATTGTGACGACTTGTCTTGCACAAATTTGACCAAGCGTACGACACGTTTCAATTTTCTAATACCCAACTACAAACAAATAACTTTGTACCTTATTAATAACTTTCTCAAATAAAACGTTTCTCACCTGAATAATCTGCCACTGTCAACTTATATAGATCCGTTTCATCTGCCATGGCAAATGTGCTGTACTTAGCGTAACGTGCTCGGTTTTTAAAATCTTCCAGATCAACTCTCAAAGCATCTTGACCACTCTTTGACAAACGAGTTATCTTGTCCAGTCCAAGCCAGAACTCTCCACTGAGATTACCAAATCCATTTTTGTAGTCAGTCCAATTTAGATAAAAATCCACGCTTCCGTCCATTCGTCTTTGAAAAACAGTCCAACCTCCTCCGTTAGTTGTCATGTCACATATTACATCAAAAGCTTCTTGATCATCTGGGTGAATTGTGTACACGCCATTGGATTTCACTCCACTTTTGTACAAATCAGCACAACTTTTCTGCAGTACTTTATTTAGAGATTAAGATTTCCAGATTGAAGTTAGTGAAGTTTTTCAGTGCTTGCTGTACATGCAAGCTATTGTTACTTTGTAATACTTAGACAAACTGATCAGCTTTTGACGCAAACTCGTTCCCAGAGCCCACGTTCCCCTTACCCAGCGGGCGGGAAACGAGAGACTCTGGGCGAGAAACGAGAGACTCTGACTCCGTTGCGCCATCACAGGATTCTTGTTTTTCGGAAGAAGAGTAATCATGTTCATCAGCCAATGAAATATCGATGTGAAACGGATTATCCCAGAGTCTCTCGTTTCCCGCCCGCTGGGTAATGAAAACGTGTGCTCTGGGAACGAGATTGCTTTTGACAGCACTCAAACCCACAACTTTCCGTATGCTTTCCAGTCGTTGTAACCATAGAGCGACTAGAACTTAGATGGCAGACCGAGGTTTCTTATCGTATTTATACATGGAAACTAGTCAAACCGTACGTTTGTCAATTCAGCACCGCTGCCAAACGTTTTCGCATGCGTTAGTTTGGAAGAGTAAACACGGCAAATAAAAGTAGTGCGATGCGTTAGTAGTAGGGAGAGGCCGGTTCTACCTAAAAATGAATATACCTCCTCAAAAACCAAGTTATCTCTTTCATTACAACACATCCGGTGATTTAAATCCATATCCCATTAAGATATGGATTTTTCCAACCCACTTTTTGCTCGCTGGCGCTCGCTCCCATTTTCCCCAAATTTCCGAATTTTTCATTTTCCCGAATTTTTTACATTTCCTAATTTCTGGTTTGTGTTGCACTACGCTCCACTTGCTATGCTCCAATGTCCGATCGCCAATGTCCGAATTCCGTCTTCTAAAATGATTCTTTTGTCGTCGTCTGCCGAAAGTGCTATTTTGTTGATATGTTCCGTAAATATCTCGTGCTGTCTACTTCGAAACGTGTTCATTCCTTTTAGTAATTTTTCTTGAGTGAATAAGCATTTTTTGTAATCTGCAAATGTAATTTCATTTTTGACTACGTTTTTCTTTGTTCCCTTACACTTCTTTTCCTCTACGCTTTCCCATTTTTGTGTTTCCTTGTTTAACTTTCTATCCATTTTGTAAGCATACAACTTACTCCTCAGTCCAACAAATTCTGATATTTGTTTTGCTCCCGTTTCACTTTTCATCATTCCAATGACTTTCTTGTTGATCCCAGTTGGAATTCCACTTGAATGACTTTTTCCGAAGTTACTTGTGTCAAACTTACTGCTAACATCTTTTGAGATGTCTTGGAAGAAATCCTGAGTCTTAATTTCATAACAAAGGCTGTCTGTGTCGGTAAATAACAGACTTGCTTTTTCACCATATTTTGGCTTAATATAATTATAATGGAAATCATACATTAAGGTCTTACTAAGATCTAAAATACTCATTCCTAAGTATATTGGCTTATTAAGTTTAACTGTGGTCTTTTTCATGTGGACTGCTACAAGATTTTCTGAAAAGATATTGACTCCGTTAAAGTTAGACTTACAAGCCAGTTTTTCTAGTTGTGTTTCATTGGTAACTAATCTTACATCTACCCTATTTCTAACATTTTCCATGGTCTTTCCGAAAACAGCGTTGTTCATTAATTTGAAGAAATTCTTTTCAAAGTCGGATGTGGCTTTTGTTCTTAAGTCAGTGTTTAACTTAATATATTCCTTTAACCACGGTTTTTCAGTAAATGTAATTCCACGATGAATTTTAGTCAGTTTTAATCCTAAACTTATGCATTGCTTTAAACTTTGATGATGAATTACATATTTTTCTTTGTTGTTTAAATTTGGAATTAACTTTTTAACTTTGTTAACTTCAACTTGTTCCGCAGCTAGTGGATATTCATTATGTAACTCATGCAGTTTTTCTGGATATTCTAGGTCCACTTCTAAAATGCACGGCATTAACTCCCATGCATTTAGGTTGTTTTCAGACATCCAACTGAAGTTTTTGATTGGAAGGGGTTCCGACATAGCCCAACCGTATAGGTTGTTGGCATCCAAGTATGGGATGAATACATCCTCTTCTTCCTGGTTATGGTTTTCCATGTACTTGTTGTTGGCCTTAGCATGTCTTTTGGTGATGGTGCTGATCCCTCCTCGGATACCCTTCTCAACCATTAGGTACATATCTGGATCTGTCAACAAATTCAGTTCCACTCCTGTTAACTTAAGTGCAGCGTCCCAAGCTAATCCTGGTGATGTGAAATACCATAGTGGATCTAATCCATAGTTTTGTTTGCAAACTTTTCTAAAGTTTTCCATGACGTCAGCTAATAACAAGACGTCAGTTTTTAAGTAGAGATTATGGTAATCTCGCATTGACTTGCATCCAAAGGTTGACCATACATTTTTAGCGTGTTTGTAGTCCTTATCCGAGATGTGTGTGTCAGTCAGTTTTGAGTAAAATTCACCCTTGTTTGGTAACTTGTTGTAATCTAACTTGCTAAATTCTGACATAAACTCATAGGGGAAAACGCCCTTCTTTTTAAGTAAATTTACTTGCTCCTCGCTATGTGTTTTTCCCATTTCCTTTTCAACAGTTTTGAACTGATCTTCTCCCAGGTTATTAACTAGCGCGTCTAACGAGCTTAGAGTGAATTTGAGGGAGTCAAGAAATCTTAACTCGCATTTAGTTTCCCAGATTTTGCCCTTGTTGTTGATTCCTGATTCCATTACAACTTTTTTACTGAAACTAATATATTTTTCATCCGTCTTTGGAATACAGTCGATCTTACCTTCGGAGAGTCCCAAACTTTTCACAAACAGGTGAGAGTCGTATCCCTCTAAGTTATGGAAGAGTACAGGGATGAAAGTGGGTTTTTTCATTCTTAGGTTACATAGGTTGTGAGCCGCACCCCGGTATTTTCCTGTTAGATGACAGTGGTCTCTAACTCGGTCGGTGACTAAAGCTTTTCCACAAGCGTAACAGTTTTCCGCTTCCTGGAATGATTTTTCTTCCGCTCTGTTCATTTTGATGGGCTTGTCTACCTTTGTAATTTTATATATCCCTCGCATTTCATTTTCCACGGATTCCACAAACGTTTTGCCAATATCTTCTCCTTCTTCTTCCATTGTGTACAACACAGTTTTGGTTTTGTACACGTTTTCATCTATACATTTAACTGTGTAACAGAACCCACTAGGTTGGTGTTTCTGATATGCAGTTGTATGGCTTTTTTTGTCATCCTTTTGTACCGTGTCAATAGGAAGAATGAATGACTCAAAATCTGCGTAAATGACAAATGTAACATCAGCAGTTTTTTGGTATTGTTTGAAGAACACTGTGGAACCCTCCTTTGGGTATATATGATTTTGAGGGGTATGTGTGTTACAGACCTCTACGTGTTTGGTTAACATTTCTTCACTTCCAAAGCTGTTAAAACAGCGTACGCAAATGTGTTTTTGATGTTCCTTTTTGCTAAGTTGTGAGCTAAGAAGTCAGCTTATGTTTTTGACAACGCTGTAGTGGTTGTCATAGAGAAACAGGGTTATGATGGTTTCACTTTTCACTTTACTAATTTTTAGTGGAAAGACTTTTTTGACTTCATCATCGTAACTAAGAACGTTTATACAGAGTCCGTTTTCTTTTTCGAACTTAGGAATATCCTTGATTGCTGTTGGGAATGGTGTTTTTTCCCAGTTGAGCTCCGTGGCTTGCTGTTTTAGAATTTTGGTTATATTTTCATCATTTTTTTCAACTGGGTTGAGCGCTCTTGTGACAGCCCACTTGAAACACATGTCATCGTTGTTTTTTATGTTGATGATGGCTTTTTTGCTTTTTATGAAGGCTGGTAATGGTTTGTAACTTTTCCCCTTCATTGGTTTATATTTTACAATAAATATTTCAAGCTGTTCCACAGAGTGTAACCTCCACCCGCTTCCGTTTTTTTGATGTGTGGAGAGGGATTCTAACATTTTTTCTTTCATCTGGGAGTACTCCACTTCTATGTCCTCTTCTGAAATCATGGTGTGAGTATAACTTCTGAAGTAAGCTGTGGTGATGTCAACCTCCCCAGTTATTAGATCATGCTTAATTAGTTTGCATGTAAGTACTGAAATAACTTTTTTACCAATACTATTCGTGTTATTAATTATTTTTTTCACAGCTGGTGTTGTGGTTTCCAAAAATACATTTGGATCTCGGATACCATCTCCTGCAATAGCCCATCTGGCGGCTTTTCCTCTCAGTGCATCTAAAACAAGTGTTGCATGAGTGTTTTCTGTCATGTCTTGAGCTTTCTTTTTGTTGTTGTTCACACTCCACAACTTGTTACTTAGTTTTTCTCGGATGTTTCCGAGTTTTTTGGAACCTTTCCATTTGGGTCCTTCTTTAAGTGTGAACTGGCGTTTGGATTCCTGTTTTATTTCCTTTCTCCACTTAATGGTTTCCTTATGTTGCTTTTTCTTTTGTTCTTTGAGTTCTTGTTTCTGCCATGTTTTCTTAGCTTTTACCAAAGCTTTGTCCAATTTTTGTTGTAATCTTTGCTTGAGTTTTTCTTCTTGTCGTTGACGCTTTTCTTCTTGTTGACGTTGAATTTGTTGACGGCGATCTTGTTGACGTTTGAGTTTTTCTTCTTGACGCTTGAGTTTTTCTTCTTGTTGTTTTAGTTGTTGTTCCTTTTTTAACTGAAGTTTTTGAATATATTTTGTAATATTATTATTCCACATATCTCCCTTTTATTATAGGATAAAAAAAAAAAAAAAAATATCGATTCAATTTCTTATAAGGTAAAATCTTATAAGAAATCGTAGCGGATTTGAGAAGCTTTGCGGAAAGAATAACTTTAAACTTCTTCTTTACGTTTAACCATATATTTCTTTCCCTTAAACATAATTTCTGTATCTCTTTTTATGTAAAAAGGGATACAACTCGGATTAATATTAAGCTGTTTTGCAGCATTGTAAATGCTTGGAAACTCTATTTTTTCATTTAAGTCTTTGTTTTCGAAGATAATGCAAACTGGATTTCTAATTTTGTCTCTGTTATTTACGTCAAATGATTTGTTGCTTACAAACGGAATTTTAAGTTTTTCACACAGTGTTTCTGTGTTCATTTTTGATGTGTATTTAATTCCTTGATCTTTTCCAATTTTACGTAATTGTTTAAGTGTATATGTTATCATCCTTTTATTATAGTGTGTTTTTTTTTCTTTAAATACTAATTTTTTTTTTTAATTTTTTTTTTTACTATTTTTTTTTTACTAATTTTTTTTTTTACTAATTTTTTTTTTTTACTATTTTTTTTTTTACTATTTTTTTTTTAAAGAAGTTCTCTCTCTTTATTATAGTAGTTTTTTCTCCTTTTTTAGAAATAAAAACCAATGCGTGAAATATTTGATTTTAATCATGTTTCGAAAGAACTGAGTGAAATACAAATGGAAAGATTTAAAAAAACATACAAATATTATCATAGACTGTTTAAATGTTATGGAAAGATGTATAGGAAAAGTAGAAGAAAAGATATTGGTCTTATGTTTTTTAAAGTGGGTTTGATATCTGGTAGTACTGGTGGAACTGTGTTGGGTGTATTACTCTTAATCCGTTAATTTTGGGTGCGATGTCAGGTTTGGGGCTTTTAATAGCTGGTTACATGAGAAAGGTTAACCTATCAAAACAAAAGGAAAGACATAAGTTTGCACAGAAAAACTATAAGAAAGTTTTGAATAAAATTAGAGAGTTTATGAGAGGTGTTCACTTTGATCAGGCTCAGTTTGATGGTGAACTGATGGTGATTGATGATTTGGTTCGAGGGATGTGTTCTGAGATTCCGGATTGTGTTGACAAGTGGTATACCCAGGAATACGAGAGTAATTCTTAACTATTTTGTGTGTCCATCCCATTTGTACGTTGCCCTCCATTGTTAAGGAGTCTTTTCCAAAACTGATGCCAAACTGAAATCCTTTTCTAAGATTATGGTTTTTGTTGAGTTTTTCTTTGTCTTTAGATTTACTTTTTGAGTTTCCCATTTTATTTAAAAATGGGAAATTAATAGCTTTTTAAGCAGTATTAACTCCACCGTTATCGGGATTAGAAGTGTTGACACTATCGCTACTTGTACTAGAACTTTGATCACTTTGTACCTTAGGTTCATCTTGTGTGTCTTTATTTGTGTTGTCCCACATATGTTTTGCAACTATTAGACCACCGGATAGTAATCCGATCATAGGAATGAATGGAGATACTTTCATTACCATTGTTTTTACATCGTCGTAAAGAAGTTTGTTTGAAGATAATTCTTTGTCCAGTGTTCCATCTTTTTCCACCATATTTAACTGTTCCATTAACTCTGAAAATTTACCAATAAGACTTTCAGTTAGCTGTGAGTTAACCTTATCCATTTGCTCGCGTTGATGGTCTTGTTTAATTTTTTCTAATGCGCTTTGAGAGGCCTTTTTGATGTACTTTTCCGAATACTTAATTTCTTTTGCGGCTGACAAGCGGATTAGCTCGTCCCTAAGGTTATCATTCGACGGATTAGGTATATCTTCTAGATTTTGAGGTTCTTCTGTGTTCATTTATTAGTATGAAAAATAATAGTTTTTCCAACTCATCAGAATAACCATAATTTATAGCCATTTATTTTATTATTATTTCTAACAGAATATCACCAACTTTTTGATCTGTTGTGAATTTAAGTTCATTGTAAATTCCATTATTTAGTTCTGTTTTAAAGTTAAGATCATTATATCTTGTGACGGAACCTTTTAGCGACTGGGTTGATGTGATTGGAAGTATTACAATTGTGTCATCACGTTGTCCAGAAAGTAATGTTTTAGATCTGTTAACAGCATTGCATTTAATACTAACATATTTCATTCCAAGATTAACATTAACTGAGGTATTTCCAATACGTCCAGAATCTTTCGGAATATGTTGCCAAGTTTCAGAGAATCCAAGAATTGGTGCTAATTCAAGTAATGACATGTTGTTCTCTGTTGGAGTAATTTTTATTTTTTGCGAGTAATGAACGAGTTCAGCACTTGCATTAACTTCTTTAAGTTTTTCGATAATCATATTTGCTGTCCAATATCCGGTTTTAAACCATAATTTCTTTTTTCCATTTACAATGTGAACAGGACTTTCAATGTTGTTAAAGTCCCAAAACACACTTACACACTTTACTGTCATTGTTTCATTTTCAATGACCAGCGGTTCATCAAATTTAACAATGGTTTCAAAATTGTCTTCCTTTGTTATAAGAATTCTTATAAGTCTCATTTATTTGAATAAAAATTCATATGATTATTTACATATGAATTTACACACTCGGTTCGACTTCATTCTTCATCATCAACTATTTCATGATTGTATGGATGAACTAGATTAATTTCAAGTCGGCTGTGCTTAGTATTTTTTAGTTTTTCTTTTATGCTTTTTTCTTCATCCTTACTAATATCTAAGTAATCATCTAGAATAACTTGCATATCTTTTCTGTTTGGATTGTAGAATGAAACTAGTTTGGATATGTTTTCACGATATGGTTTGGCAATACTTGTAAGTTGTTGGGTAATTACTATAGTACTAATGTTCATATGTCTTGCCCCAAATCCGAGATTGACTAGTTCACTGGTTCGGTTTTTTACTGACTGACCAGCGGCACAATCATCAAGAATAATTAGTGATGGAATACCTTTACAGTAGTCAACAACAAATTTTAGATAGTCTTCCGTTTGATCCTGACTACAAGGCAATACAAAAAAATTTGGATCGTTTAAATGATACCAGTCCAAATAAGTTTTGTTCCATTCAAATGTAGGACAGATTAAAAAAATGTTTTCAAAGTTTTTTTTATAGTTTTTTTCTAACATTTTAAGCAAGTAATGTGTTTTCCCACAACCTGTCATTCCAACTATTATCATGTTGAAAGGTTTCATTTATTAATTTACGCATATTTTGCAAAGCGAAGACGGCTAGTAACTTACACCTTGGAATTCACCGGCTTGTACCTTTAGAACTCCATCTGAAAGAATGAAAATATGACAGTTGAGGTCTACTGTTGTTGCTTTCTTTGTGATTTCCAGCATGATTCCAGATTGTGTTGATAAAAGTTTTGTACCATGACCGTATAATTCATTGTCATCAATAGATCTAAGATCAACCACCAGGGCAAACTTGTCATTTGTGAAAAAGCTGTTTGCGGAAACAGCGTTGGTATTGGTATCTTGTTTGAAAAGTCTTTCTGCCTCTTCAAATAACCTTCTTTTAACTATTCCCTGTGAGTAAACACTATTGGGGATGCCTTCGATGGTTACCTTTACGTTTTCAATGTTTGGAAAAACATACTCTTCACTTCCTCCGCGAGTTTTCTTTGTAAAAAACATTACGACAGCTTTCATGCTTTTTCGTGGGAGGTTGATGGTTTCATTGACAAGTGTGGTTGTTTTACTCCAATTGGCTGTTTTGAAAAGGGTAGCGTGTTCGAAGCTAAGGGATCTTCCAGCGTTGTAACCGCTTTCTACCTCACGCATAAGATCGGAATTGGTAATGGTTTCGAATTCCAGTTCCATGTTTTCTAAACTGTATCCTTCCACTGCTTGACTGCTTTGTGCCAGCATAATTTCGCTAGCTTGTGGAAGAGTGATGATGTATTGCAGGTCGTTTGACATGTTGTAAGGAGCATATAAACCATGATCCATAAGGATTTTTCCTAGTTGGATTCTCTGCTTGGGTCCGTAAACTGATGCGTATGCGTCAGATGAAGCATCGTCAGACTTTGAGATGACCTTACGCTGGTTTTCGGTTGCAATACCATCTTCCAACATGTTTGCACGAACATCGCGGTTTAACCACAAATCTTCGTAAGTTCTGAGTATACTTTCTCCTGTGTTATCATATATAATTTCACCTGCAAATTTTACTTTTAGTTGTTTCTGAAGTTGCTTTGCAAGATTGTTGTTGAACCATGATTTGGTATTTGCATTTTTAAAGTCAAAAACTAAAAACATTTTGTCGGGAACAAGTGTTGTTCCAGGTTTAAGTTTTGGGATTTGAATGTAAATTTCTTCACCAGGGTTGGCTTTGTTTGGATTAAATGTTGTTACGTGTCTTGTTCGTTCGCCGGTTATTTCACTTTTTTGAAGTCGTTTATAACCAGGTTTTAACTTAGTTTGTCTTTCCTTGTTCATTTATTAGTGTAAAAAAAAAAAGTTTTTTTTTTTGCAAATAAAAATAGGTTAGTTTTTATGAACCGAACAAAGTAAGTCAAGTCAAAGACGATCTAAATATCATCATCATCAAGGTTATTATATTTCACCTTTGCTGGATTTGATGCTGGTTTTGGTAAAGGTTTAGGTTTTGGAGATGATGGTGTTGTTAAATTAACTTCTTCCTGTTTAAAATTTTTCCAGGCAATGTATGTTCCTATTACTCCTGTTACAACACCAACTAGCGAAATGGAAGTTGTTAAGCTAGGGAGTTGTAGAAAACCGTTTTCACTTCCGTTGGTCGGCTCGTCTTTATTTTGTTGTTTAGCTCGCTTGCGCGCTTTTGCTTCTTTACTTATTTCAGCAAGCTTTTTTCCTTGCGCAACTCTTTTTGGGTTTTTAACTCTTTCTTCTGTATTAGTTTTTGTAATAGTTTGTTCTTCTGTGCTCATTTATTAGTGTACAAAATAAGTTGTGTTTTGCTGTACTTTGCTCAAACTAGCTTACATTTTGTTCAAATTTGCTTAACAACTAGCTGTATAGCTAGCTGTAATTTGCTGTATAGCTAGCTGTAATTTGCTGTATAGCTAGCTGTAATTTGCTGTATAGCTAGCTGTAATTTGCTGTATAGCTAGCTGTAAAAAAACAAACATTATAATAAAAGGATGAATAACAAAGTTATCACCAAGTTTTCTGTTTTAATGAAACAAATTAATATGGCAGAAGAAGATGAGTTTGAAAATTACGAATCCGAATTTGACTTCAATCATTGTAATCATAAAAAAAATGAAATTGATGGTTTTCCAACTTGTGTAAAATGCGGCTTAGTTTTCGATCCGATCTTTTCGTATTGTCATCGCGAAGTTAAGAAAAGTTTAAAAAAGGAAAAAATCTCAAAAAGAATGTTGCTTTACAACAAAAAAATAAGTGAAATGTTTCCAAATATTTTATTACCAAATGGAAACATAATAATGGATGACATAGAAAAAAGATTTAACCAGCTAAAAGAAAAAGTTGGATCATATCCAAACATAAAGGTTGTTATTCATTTCATACTTAATAAGTGTGAGATGACAGATCTTGCTAATACAATCACTCTTCCAAAAAGTGAAAGATCACAAAATGTTTTAAAAAAACTTTTTGAAGACTAAAAAGACACCAGCAAGTGAAACTCCAAAAACTAATGGTAAAACCACTTCTGACTTTGGTTGACTGTGATCTTCCATATTGGTTATTCTGCTTTTGACCTGCGGATCAACTGAAATATTTTGCGACTCTAGCGGATATTCTAATTGTGGTTTACTTTTGACCTTGTTAATATTTACATTATTACCAAATGTCATTTTCTCTGTTGCAAGAGTAAGAATGTTGTTAAAGCCGCTTACTGGATTAATGAGAATCCTCATATCTGATGGTATTAAAATTAAACCCGGTGAAATGGCGAAATTTAAAATAACGTTAGTATTGCTAATAGCCGTTCGCATATTTGAAATGGCTACAGTTGTGTCATCTTGTGCTATTGTATCTTTCACAAGTTTTAAAAAAACATCTTGTGTTTGTGTGCTTTTTGCTCCTTGATCTATGATACTCCATCTGGTTCTCGCTTGAGCACCTAAAATACAGTAAACATAGCTTTCTATGGATTGTTGAAATAGTTTTTGACCTAAAGGAGTTATTCCTTTTGAAGTTTTTGGAACAAAAAGTAAAAAGTCATTATCTTTTTTTGGTTTTCCTCCCATATATTTTTCATATTTTATGTTTGCACCGTAATTAATATAATTGGCATGATCTTTTACATACCTCATATTTTTTATAATGTAACCTAGGTTTTCTTGTTGTTCTAAAAATTTTTCTAGTTTCATTGTTGTGTCACTGTATTGTGTTCTCCACATTTTTCTAACTGGCGTATGTTCTTGTAGAAAATTTAGTTGTTTTCCAACCATATATTTTTTAAGTTTTGTTGGATTTCTTAAAAACCTTCTTAAATGATAAGCAAGGTGATACTGTGCTATACTTGTAATTATATTTGAGCTAGCTCTTGGAATTTTATTTGTTAAATGTTCTGCTGAAATTCCACACAAATTTGTTGTTACATAAGTGGCAGCTATTGCTGTAAAATATGGGTTGTTTAAGTAGTCGAATTCCTCTTTTGCATATGGTTTCTTTTCCTCTGCATTCTTATCAACAACAGGCTTCACGTAAGCTGTATTTAGTTTTTCAAAATGTGCGGTAAACTTTTTGTCTTTGGTTGCAAAAATAGAAATAACATCTAAATTTAATGAAAAATCCTTATTAAGTTTGGGATTTGGTAAATCTTGGGTAACAGTCCACTTTTTTGGCCAGTATAGGTAACCCACCCAATCAGGGTTACTTAAAAAAGCTTCTGAAGTTATGTCAAAAGAAGACATACTGTTATTTGGATCTTGAAAAAATATGGATTTATCACCAACCGTTCCATCTTGGTTAAATGAAACGTCAAATTCAAATCTTTTCACATCTGCATTTGGATAACTTGTTAAAAACTTTTCTTTAAGTTTTTCTTTTTCTATAACACTTTCTTTAAGAACTTTTTTATACTCCTTTTCACCATAATAATCCTTTAATGCTTGAATTTCTCTTGCGTTCATTTTTATTTATACTAAAATAAAATAAAATGACAACTTTAACATTACTTGATCTTGAATTAAGGAATATATATTACAATCCTGTATCTGGTTATCAAAGTGCGGAAAAGCTATACAAAAAGGCGGTTGAAATGGGACTGGAAGGAGTTACAAGAAAGTTAGTAAAGGAGTGGTTATCATCACAAAGTACATACACATTACATAAACCGCTAAGAAAACCACGTAAAACGCAAAGAACCTTTGTTAAAAATCTGGCTGATCAGCTCCAAATGGACTTAGTGGATATGGCTAAGTTTAGTTCTGTAAACAAAAAGTTCAACTGGATTTTAACGGGTGTTGAGGTTTTAAGCAGATTTGCTTACACCGTTCCTGTACACAGAAAAAATACAGAAAGTATGGTAGTTGGTGTTGGCGAAATGCTTAAGGAATTTAAACATCGCTTTCAAAAATATCCTGAGGTTGTTCAGTTTGATAATGGTAATGAATTTTATAATGTTGGAGTAAGATCCCTTTTAAAATCTCATAACATAGAGTACTTTTCAACACTTTCAGTACGAAAAGCAGCTATTGTAGAAAGATTCAACAGAACACTTAAAACTAGAATGTGGAAATATTTTACATTTAAACAAACCAAAACTTGGATAGATGTTTTAGATAAATTTACTAAAAGTTATAACAACACAATCCACTCAACCATCAAAAGAAAACCTGCTAATGTTAATACAGATAATCAGGATGAGGTATTCAAAACTTTATATGGTTTACAACCAACAGAATTCCCAAAACCAAAATTTAAGGTTGGCGATTATGTAAGAATATACAAATACAAAAAAAACTTTGCAAAGGGGTATGATCCCAACTTTACAAGTGAAGTTTTTAAGATATCAGCTGTGTTTCGTGGTAATCCAGTAATGTACAACATTGAAGACAAAGATGGGGAAAATGTTATTGGAAAGTTTTACAATGAAGAGTTAGTCCAAGTTATGCAATGAAACCGTCAATGGAAAAGTCGCCTGTGCAAAATCTTTTTATTTTGTACACAAATAAAATGGAAGGATTTGAATTTGACACTTTTGGTGAAAACAATGAAATGGAAAGAATAATAGAAGAAGAAACAAGCTTTATAGACAACGATTATGATGACTTTGATGATTATGATGACTTTGATGATTATGATGACAACATTGATCTGGATGGTAGAACAGACCTAAGACCATTTGACCCTGATGAGTGGTTACAAGAAGAAGATGTGAACGCAGCAGCTGAAGAAAACAAGGAAGAAAACACAATACAAAACAGGCGTAAGCGGTGGGAAACTGCTGAAAGGCGAAGAATTACAAGAACACGAAAAACATTTTTTCGTAATGAGTTTAACCTTGAGGTGGTAATGAAAGATGGTCCTGCTTCAAAAAAGTTAATAGACAAAAGTTTAATTTCTGTAAGTGAAAAAACTGGAAAGGTAAACGGAATACTTTACAATGATGTTAAAGTTGTTGTTAAAAAAGGAAATAACTTTGTGCTAAGTAGCAACGAAAAAATTAGAAACACCGTTCAAGAGTATAGTAGCATCATGGAAAAAGCACGACAAGAGCATAGTAAAACAGCAAATGGCGCTATTGAGGAAACTGTTGGTATTTTACCTGGAACATCTAATGTTAACGGAATTAGAGCAAACATTATCGATAGAATCCAAGACGAGATAACAAACAGTGACAACGCGGTTGACAGAACACAGCTCAATGATGAAGAGCTAAGAGAACTTGGCGGAATACTAGCGACAAACAATATAGAAAATTTAGACGCTGTTGACATAGCTGTTGAGTACTGGAGGGACAAATCAGAAGCTGAGGTTGATGTAAGAAAAAAGGCTATATACAAAGACATTTCAGATGTTGCAAAACTAAAAGCTGACGAAATTAGGTTAAAAAATAATTTAAAACCAATTAGCGAAAAAACTTCAGAAATGATTAAAAATGATGACATAACAAAATACGAAAAGTTTAAAAAATTTGCACGTAACAATTTAGGATCTCTAGCTGTGGTAGCTGTCACCATTGCCGGGATTGTCACGGCGGTAGTTTTGGCTGGAAGAAAAGGTGTAGTTTCAGCTGCGAAAGCAACAGGGGCCATCGCAAAAGCAGTAGCTAAACTAGCAAAAGCCGCTTTGCCAGTATTAGTTCCGCTTATAAATATGCTTGCAACAGCGTTAACGTGGGGTGCTAAGGGAATAGCTTGGTTGGCGAAAAATTTGTGGATGTTATCAGTTGCATTTGCCTATATTCTCTATAAAAACCGAAAAAAATTTTACAAAAATTTCTGATTTTTCACCCTAATAAATGAGTGTTAGTAAAACTGAAGTATTCCAAGATTTATACAATGCTGCACTAGTTACAGCAGGAGCTGTAGCTGTAAGCATGGCATCTAAACGTTTAACAGGACAACCTTTGGCTGCGCCAGCCAGTCTAAAAGAAACCGCAAAACTGGCTGTAGCTGTTGCAGTAGGCAGCTTTTTAATCAAAAAAGGACAAACAGCCGGATACATTCCAAAAGAATTAAAAGTATAAATAAACAATGGCTTCAATGATTGCAGGAGGATTATTCAATGCAGTTGCTTTTGCAGGTGCGGGGTATCTATTTTCAACATTTAACAAAAAAGGTTATCAAGAAGAAACCAAAAGACACAACCTCGCAATGGAAGAACTTTCAAAATCAAAAGAAGAATATCTAGAAAAAGAAACAGCAAGAAAAGACAAAGAAAGACAATTAAGAACAGAAATTTACGACGCAAAAAGCGATATGAAGGAAACCAACAAAGCATTCAGTGAACTCAAAAAGATACAACAACAACACGAAATACCTCCTCCAAGGTTAGAAAATTTCTATCAACCGTCAGATGAAATGAAAAAATATCAAATTATGGCGGTTGGATTAATGGGAGGAGGAGGTGGATGGTTACTACACAAATTAATATAAACTGTCGTCTCACACTTTGTAATAAAAATTTCTAAGATTTTTTTCTTAGAAATTTAAACCAACTAATACACTACCACCATTCTGGAATATCATCCGGTTCACCATCTTTCTCTTCTAGTAATTCATTCCAAACATTTCTGCAATACTCCTCATTAAAACGGTTGATATCCATTTGGCTATACATTTTCCAAACTCTATATCCTTTTTCGTCACCATTAAAAAGCTTGTATATCTGTTTACCAATACTAATCCATGTGTTACTACCAAAACAGCAATTAGCAACATTTTTAAGATTGTCTTTAACCATCATCTCTCTTTTATAATGTATTCTTTAAAATAAGAAAACTCAATTTCTAAGATTTTTTCTTAGAAATTTAAATTAATTGTTTTGTTACCAATCATCGCTCTCTTTAATCTCGGATCCGCTATAAGCATAAGAAACTAAATAATCCCAGTATTCTCTGCAATAAAATTCATCAAAATTTCTTTGATCCATTTTGCTATACATTACCCAAAGTCTATAACCTTCAATACTTCCTTTTGAAAGCTTGAAAATAAGTTTCCCAATATCAAACCAGGTTTTGCTTTTAAATTCACATTCTGTTGCAAACTCAAAATTGTCATTAACTAACATATCTCTTTTATTATATACATTTTTTTTAAAACAAAAAAGCGAGCAATTTTGCATGATTACGTTTTGCCATGATCAATTTTAAATTCTCACGCTCTTCCGCACTTACCTTAAAATACCTTGGAGTATACCCTGCACTGTCAAAAGATTTTAAGTAGTTAGTAGTTTGTTCTAACCAGTTTGGATTGCTTTTGAAATATGGTTTTATGTTTGTTGCTCTTGGATTTTTTTTTCCTTTTTCATCATGGTTGTGCCAGCTAATGATACTATTGATGTCACAGCTAAACCTAAATTGTTTGTGTTTCCATGTTAAGGTAAAGGTGTTTTTTAAATCTCTGTCTTTAATCCGCTTACAAATTTTTGTTAGTGCTTTTTCATCTTTTCCTTCCGACATTGTGTATATTGCAGAACAAAGATTGTTAAGTGCTACTCTATTCCTCATTCTTCGTATTGAAAGTTTTGGAACAATGATGTCATACACAAAATTTCTCACGTTTTCATCTTCTACTATTTGACTTTTACAAGGGTTGTATGTTGTTCCTCCGTCTTCGTAAATAAGTGGAACAAGCGATCTTATTGTGTAAAATCTAACACGTTTTTTAAATGATTCCCATTTCTTATCACAAACATTTTTGTTATATTTTTTACTATCTTGTTGTGAAAACTCATGCCATATTTCATAACCTTCTTCACTTCCATTGGTACAGTTGTAAATTGCACAACCCACTGTAAACCAAGATTCTGAGTAAATTTCAGCTCGTTTTGGTGAAAGTTGACTAATGTAAAATTTTAATGTTTCAATCATATCTCTTTATTATATCTCTTTTACCACTATAATAAAAGGAGGATATGGACAAATTAAAAAAGAACGAATTAACATTAAAGTTTCAAGATCTAATTATTCAAAACAAAATGCCTACATTAAAATTATTTAAAAACGAAATTTGTACAAATTTCATAATATTCCCGGTTGGTCAACTTGAAAAAATCTACGCCTTCATCAAAACAATACAAAAAAATTCAAAACGGGGGCATCTTGCACATGCATTAAAAAACATGTTTAAAATGCTTATTGATTACATGATCGGTCACGATTTTGTTAAAGTTTTAAACAAAAGGAAAAATACTTATCATTTTATATTTTATAAAAATATCTTTGAAAAGTTTAAAAGAAAAAAAATAGTACAAAAAAATTACAAATCCTATATTATTCCATATAAACCAAAACTATCAACTTCGGTACTAATAAAAAAAACTAGATGTTTTTTTAGTGTCTTCCCTGAAACATATGGTCTCATTTCTTTTAATTTATTTGAACTAGAAAATTATAGCTCAGAAGATGATGTTGATTTTTTAAATAATTCAGATGAGTCAGATGAGGATTGGTAAAAAGGTAAAAATTCCTAAGACAATGTCTTAGGAATTCTTTTTTATGATTATGAAATCTCATGATCTTTTATAATATCGCTGCTTATCTCCTTTATATCCTCCTGGTTTAAAAATCCACTAATTACTTTAATGTCATAAATCTCACCCGTAAAGGGTTTTGATAATGGTCCTGTGGTTCCTGTAAATCTGTCGTTCACAAAAATAGTGCCGCAGGTTTCTCCAATGGTTTTAGGATTCGCAAAGAAATCTGAATCCACCGACTTTACTCCATTTATGAAAATACAGCTTCCGGCTAGCAACCAATGGCATGAAATTAAATGTTTATTAAAAATACTAACATCACTTTGAATTGTACAATTGTACTCTTTAACAGGAAAGCCTCCTCCATACACCAGTTGGTTTGTAGATCCAGATTTATAACCTACAAATTTATCGTATCCGCCATTATCATTTCCAATAATGTACGCCCACCTTCCTGAGTTAATTGTACTACCAATAACACGTAACACGATAAATATAGAGATGTTGATGTTAACCATTTCCGGACATTTAAATATCATAAAACACTTTCTGGTATTTTGTATAAAATCTAATCCAGGTATCGGTCCTCTTTTATATTCGCTTTGAAAAAGAGAATACTCTCCATCTTGCACTCTCCCAATCCTGACTCCTTTTAAGGAGTCTCCAGTTTTTACCGCTCTTAACAAGTTAACATCGAAAACAGTTTTATATTGTTTTTGATCTGGTAACACAATTTTATGTTTGTCATAATATTTGTCATAACCATAGTGTATACTCATTTTTATTTAAACCATTATTTTACAAAATAGCACTTTCGGCAGACGACGACAAAAGAATAATTTTAGAAGACGGAATTCGGACATTGGCGATCGGACATTGGAGCATAGCAAGTGGAGCGTAGTGCAACACAAACCAGAAATGCGGAAATGCGGAAAAAATATTTGGGGTACTGGGAAACGGTAAAGGGAACCGGATACTGGTAATTTAAGATTCGGCTTCGGCTTTTCGGAAAATTCGGAAATATGGGAAAATGGGAAAATTGGGGAAAATGGGGGCGAGCGCCAGCGAGCAAGGAGCGGGTTGGAAAAATCCATATCTTAATGGGATATGGATTTAAATTACCGGATGTGTTGTAATGAAAGAGATAACTTGGTTTTTGAGGAGGTATATTCATTTTTAGGTAGAACCGGCCTCTCCCTACTACTTGCGTTGGCAGCGTTGAAATACAAATCGAAATATAGTAATTTGAGTACAGCCAAAAATATTGAACGTGAGGTTGACGTTTTCTCTCGGACGAAGGGCCTTCGCTCCAAACGTTAGAAACTACATTCAGTATTTTCCGCAGTAATGATTTAATGATAATGATTTAATATTTCTATTGCGCAAATTAACATGTGGATATGATCAAATGCGCATTACAATGTTATGGGTGGCTTATCAGGCAATTTAGAAATTTTCACCGTGGCCGTGTTGAGGCATATCAAAGGCGCTTTATGCTGCCGCCAACAACACAGTTCAGACCACGGATCTCAACTAAGACCTAGGTGTTGATTTTACGGAGGGAGGAAAACCGGAGAACCCGGCGAAAAACCCTCGAAGCACAGGAGAGATCAACTAAACTCTACTCACATGGTCCAAGCTCGAGAACGAGGTTATTCCCAGACGGTCACCCATCCAAGTACTAACCCCGTCCGACCGGGCTTAACTATTGGTGAGAGGCAGCGCGCTAACAGCACACGCCACCTGTGCTTACTATATTTCGATTTGTAAACACAACAAATGAACAAAGCCCTGGCAATAACAACCGAGAGTAAAGACTGAGCGAGACTCGACTTTTCATTTGTGTTTTTATAAAAAGGGGTTATGAAAATTTCGAAAGGGACACTTCAGAATATTTAATGATATTACTAATACAGCTGTACAGCAAGCACGCACTTTCAAATTTTATTAGTTTTCTTAAAGTTCGCCAGAAACGCGTGGCAGTCTCGTCAAATTACAGAATACTGTAAAAACCCGCATAAAAGAACCCCTATTTTTTCAAGTCAGGCTCAAATGGTTCTTATATGTTGGGCAGGGGCGCCGGAGCCACAGGGGCAGCGGGGGAAGCTGCCCCCCTGCACTCACAGCGCGGGGGCAGCACGGGGGCAACCAATTTCCCTTTCTCGTAAGAGGAATATTTTCTACAGGAATTGCCATTTGTATTATTGTATTAAATGACTTTTGTATTAATACCTCAAATGTCTCACACGCTAACTTATTACTGCAGACCATGCAAAGGCAGCAAACTAATTTTGCTTTGGGTTAGCTGTGTCCAACCTCGTTCTCAAGGCGTTTTTGAAATTTGGAGGGTGGGAAAAAGCCATAGCGTCGGCTAGTCACAGCAACCAAAAATAGTGGGTGTAATAAATTAAGAATTTAGTTTTATTATTTTTTTTCACTTGGCGGGTGTTTTCTGATTCATTAAACTTGAATGTAAATAGGAATGTAGCATCAATATCAGTACAATTCAGTCGTTGAATTTTCTTTCTCAATACATTGTCATTCATTATATCGTACCGTTACGCTTTTTGGTTATTTTATGCTGTAGAGCAAAATTGGCGAACATTTACCACGTGCAAAAATTAATTCCCTTTTTATATGGCTGCCCCCGCCGCCTTAAGTAGCTTCCGGCGCCCCTGTTGTTGGGTGTCTAGTCAGAAATCAGGCAGATAGTTTCTAACATGTTCTTATTCATATAGTTTCCCTCGCAGCCGCTCTTAGTATCGTCACGCACTGACTAAGCATAGCCAACTAACTAAGCATAGCCAAGTTGGTCTAAGCGTAGTTAAGCAGGTCTATGTAAATTAAGGCCTTGTTACACGTTACAAAAATCCTGATACATAATGTTCGGGTTACTTGAAGTACCCTACACATTAGCGTATCGCAGGCAACGGCTCCGGTGGCCGAAGGGAACCCGAGAGCGTTCTGAGAATTTGAAATAATGGCGGAAGGAAGAAAAATAGGAGGGGAGTAAAACAGATTTTGTAAGATGAATGATGCTAGGAACATTTATAATTATGGTCGATGTACATGTATGATGTCACTATCCAAACAGTGAAATAAAAGCAGTCTGCTGCAAGGTGATCAGTGTTGAAATACATGTCGAAATATAGCAAGGTTAACTTGGTGTACTGCCGAAACATGAAACGTAATGTCTATTTAAACGTTTTGACTTGTGACACACTCTCCCTGTGCTGAATAAAATCGTCTGGCGTTAGCCAGAATAAACCTTGGACTCGTCGTCAGGCTTCAAACTGAAAGTGTTAAAGAGATATGTTTTAACATTTTGAGGCCTGGACCTCTCCCTGTGCTGAATAAAATTGTCTGGTGTGGCTTAAAAGTGTTAAAGGGCCTTCGCTTACCGTGGGTGCCAGAAGTTTTTCAACGGTGAGGGATAACAGGGACACGCGAGGAAGCAAGGCGGTAAAGTGGTAGGGGCCAATTCGCTCCAATTAGCCTTTCTCACGCTATGCGACCAGGCCTTGTCCGCCATTTTTGGTGGCAAACCGCGCGGGGACAGAGGATGACAACAAGTCAAAGTGTAATTTGGTGAAGTGGAAAGCTTGTACGTTTGAACGATTTTTTTTGCAATTTAAATAAAAGAAAAGCCGAAGTTCTTGATTAGATACCTGAAACGATAGTTCCTCATACTGGATGTGAAGTTTCAGCGCTCTAAGTTGTATTAGCACCGAAGAAAACAAAGATTGAAAGTGCAATGTGACGTCGTCAACGACTTCAGGTAAGGATGATTTATTTACTTTAATACACGGTGTTTGACTCTGAACTACACTTACTTTGCTGTAATTAAAAACATATAAATAATAAAAATCTAATCATTGACAATCACTTGATCTAAATTCAGAAGTAACAGAATACTAGCTCGGAGTATAAAAGTTTTTTTTGTTGTGTTTTTTAGACCAATGGTCGCCACACAGCAGCCATGCCTGGACGAGTTAAATGTTTCGCCACAGGCTGCAGCAATTCGTGGTACAGAAATATAAATAATAAAAAAGGAGAACTGAAAGATAACTAAAATGTCTACTACCTCTATTAATATGGAAGAGTGGACAAAAAATGAATGTGTGAATTTTTTAAGAACTGTTAAGGGTGCTAAATTGTCTGGTAACAAGTGCGAGTTAATTTCTCGTGTCAAAGGTTATGTTGAACACCCAGACATTTTAGGAAGCATTCAGGGTGCCCCTGAAGTAATACTTGCAACAGCACTTGACATAGAAACCATAGATGAACATTCCCTGCACTGGGGTAGTGCAAAAGAAAACCTACCTTGTATAACTGTTAGCACACTTGAAAACTATGTCAAAACACAAAAGCAGGCAGCACAGGCATTGCAAGAAAAAGGCTACCGAATTTTTGCATCAAGAAAAACTTTAAACATTCAGAGAGCAACATTAAAAGCAAACGCTTCGCTGTTAAAAGCTTTTGTAAGGCCCAGTATGGAAAGCAAGCCTGCACGGCCATTGTGGATCTGGTTTTCGGAAAATAGACCAACTAAAGCTTTTTGCAGATGCCCTGCTGGGAAATCTGGGTTGTGCTGTCATGTTTCTGCAACACTTTATTCATTGGAGGAACATAGCAGAACAAGCAATCTTACTCTGGAGATACCATGCACCTCAAAATTGCAAACATGGCATAAAAACAAACCTCAAAAAAGAGATACTAGAACAACATCAAAGAGGGTTCAACATATACATTAAGGAACTTCTCAAATGATAATGTGCAAAGAGAGCTCCGACTTCTCCAGTGTGTTAGTTCTGCAAGCAATACATCTTCTATTAGGAATGTTTTAAGTCACAGGTATGCATTGACTGTTAACCAGGATCATGACTGTCAAAGTGGTAATCATGAGGATGGTCAAAAATTAGAAAAAAATACAAGTATCACTGAAAGTCAAAACGCAAGTCAAACCAATCCAATGTTACACATTGAAGAGATAACCCGGGGTCAAAGGGACAATCCACTTTGGCATCAGTATCGCCAATATCGAATAGTTTCCTCCATAGCCCGAAAGTTGTTGCACTCAACAGAGGTTGGAAGGCCAGCCCTAATCAGTAAAACAATGAATGTGCAGCCAGTACAGAATGATGAAAATATCCCCCCAGCCATGCTATATGGTATCCAGAATGAAGCAAAAGCCCGCCAAAGATACTCCAGTGTAACTGGACAAAGGGATGAAGAATGTGGTTGCTTTGTCGATGGGATTCTTGTGGCTTCACCAGATGGATATGTACCTGGACTGGATCGTCTACTAGAACTTAAGGGTCTGGCTAATCAACGGCATCAGTGTGTTATCGAAGCTGTTAAAGAAAAACAGTCAGTGAAGTCTTACCCATATGCTATCAGTTCATGTGAGAAGCTTTATCTTAAAAAAGAAAATTCCCGGGGATACTATGAACAAGTACAGATGCAGATGAGACTTTCAGGAAAACACTTAGTCGATTTTGTTGTCTATTCAGACATAGATTTGGAAATTTCTTCCATTGAGATTGATGAAGCCTTTCTGGATCTAAAATCCAAGTTACAGAGATGGTATGATGTTTATATCAAGCCTCTCTTGACATCTCAAAAATGTCCCAAATCATAATAATGTAAATTACATTGTGCATTGACAATTATTTATAAACAAACATGGAACACATCCCCAGCTGTTTATATTTTTAATAATGAATTATTTAATTATAATAATTATTATAATAATTAAATAATTAATCAAATAATACAATTATTTAATAAATTTATAATTGTATATTTAATTAGAATTGAGACAAAATTATAAATATCTGTTGAAATAATTTAAATATTCAAGTACCAAATTGTACATTAGACGTTATAACATTATGTTTCTAAAAATAATCATGTTCAATCGTAATACACTTACTCCTCAACCTGATTGATTTTGGGACCAATAGGTGGGCTCATATTGACAAGGAATCCAATTACTTTCCATGTTGGATTAAGTAAATCATACTGATTCATAGGCCAGACCTGTGACAGGTTATGCCAGTTTCTCATTCTTCCAATAAGTCGTTCAACATGAATACGAACATGAGCTATGTCAAATGTTTTAGTGCATTCAGTGATTGACATTAGCTCAGCCTGCAACATTGGTGGTACACCAGACTTAAGTGTTATTTCATTATCTGATGTTGATCCTGGCATTAGATCACTAAAAAAAACAACCAATTCCGTCTGGGGTTATGCCAACTAACCCTTTAACAGTTGCACAGTTCTTATATGATGAAAAGTTCATGGATTGAAGATCACAATTTGAAGCTCTTTGAACTTTTATCTCGGCACAGTCTAAGATTACCCTAGTCTTAGCATAATCTGGTTTAAAATTTGGTGGTATATATTCATCAATATAGTCAATACTTGGCCATAAATTAATCTTGTTGAATAGATCATTCAGAAATGTTATCCACCCTTCAAAGATTCGAGAAACTGTTTGTCTTGACAGCCCTAATCTGTCTGCTAGATCTTCATATTGTAACCCTATAGTCTACACTTAGCAAGAACAGCAAAAAGTTCATCCTTTCTGCTTATTCCTTTCCGTTTTGGTGTGAATATTTCTGGCTCAATGAATTCCCACAATGAATTGAACTGTTGACCATTTAAGCCAGTGTAGAAAACCGTCTTACTGTCATCACTGATAAACTTTTCGTGGCTAAACTCTCTTCTTTTTAGTTCATCTTGTAAAATTGTGTTTTCTTCTTCACATTTTTTTACTTTGTTGAACTCTGTGTCGGCCTTAGCTAGGCTCTCTTTTAGTAACTCGTTCAGTTCTTTAATTTCAACTTGTGCAGCCTGCAATTGCTCTTTTAAATTTCCAATCTCGGTTTGCTTATTATCTAACTGCTTTTTCATTATTCTTTCTTTATACGTTCTAAAATATTGAGTTCTAGGCTTAGGCTGTGGAACAGGCCCTCTACTTGTGGGAGCTTTTCTTTTTAAACTAGACTCATCGTGGCTTTCTGGTGGCAAATACCAGAAAGGAAGTTCACTCGTCTACCATTCTTAAAATGCTCCCCGCAAATTCTTGCATTTTGTGCGTTTGGAAGTTTAGTTTTTAAAATGTTTTCGTACTTTTCAACAAGAACTTCATTACTAGGTAACTGATGAAAACTTAGTTCTTTTTTATTTTTTATATTTCTGTACCACGAATTGCTGCAGCCTGTGTCGAATCATTTAACTCGTCCAGGCATGGCAGCTGTGTGGCGACGATTGGTCTAAAAACACAACAAAAAAACCTTTTATACTCCGAGCTAGTATTCTGTTACTTCTAAATTTAGATCAAGTGATTGTCAATTATTAGATTTTTATAATTTATATGTTTTTAATTACAGCAAGGTAAGTGTAGTTCAGAGTCAAACACCGTGTATTGAAGTAAATAAATCATCCTTACCTGAAGTCGTTGACGACGTCACATTGCACTTTCAATCTTTGTTTTCTTCGGTGCTAATACAACTTAGAGCGCTGAAACTTCACATCCAGTATGAGGAACTATCGTTTCAGGTATCTAATCAAGAACTTCGGCTTTTCTTTTATTTAAATTGCAAAAAAATCGTTCAAACGTACAAGCTTTCCACTTCAACAAATTACACTTTGACTTGTTGTCATCCTCTGTCCCCGCGCGGTTTGCCATCCAAAAATGGCGGACAAGGCCTGGTCGCATAGCGTGAGAAAGGCTAATTGTTCAAAACGTGAAATATCTACGTTCTATGCTTGACTTCTGGGTCATGAATTGTAACATCTGGCAACTTATAAACATTTGTTGAAACAACATAATGGATTACTGACATGTTGACAGAGCAAGGGCTACGAGCATAGCTAGATTTCAAAACCCAAATAATGCATCACCATTGGTCAATACTACATCACGTGACGGTTGTTTCAGTCCCCTTCTTTTCTCTTCGGTCCTTTTCTCTTTCCTCCTTTTCTCTTTGCAAACTTTTATCTTCCCTCCTTTTCTATGCCCTGGGTACGAGGTTGTGGCCACCCAACACCGTAGCCCACTCATGTGCAGGTTGTCCTCACCCCTATTATGATGATAATATTTTATTGCATATTTATGTTGTATTGATAGTAATGATCATAATAACACCAACTAATTAAAATAACTAATTCCCAACCCCCAACCCCTACCTCTACTGACCCAACCCTAAACCGTAACCACAACCCCCCTGGCAACAGTGGTGGACACTTCACGAAATATTGGGGGAGGTGAAGCCACTGAAACTCTGAAACAGTTGTGTGAAAATTATAAGTTATTTGAAATTATTTATATTAGCATAGAAGTAGCTTACTCAAGCTAGGACACGAATTACAGTATAATTCTATTTAATCATAGTGGCTCAATCTAATGCCAAGGAAATAGCTTTTCTCGAGGTCTTTTTTAAATTGACCTGAAATTTTTACTAACTTGCGCACAGTTTCGTTGATGTTGCAACGCCGCCTGCAGGTACACTGTTCTTTGCTGTTTTAACTCATTCCTGCCCGAGGGCTTCCCAGAGGTGAATAAAATTGTCTGGCATTAGCCAGAATAAAACACTAAAAACCGCTTCAGACAGGAAAGAGTTAGAGACATAGTTTATAACTCATTACTATCTGAGGGCTTCCCCAGAGGTGAATAAAATCGTCTTGTGTTAGCCAGAATAAAATACTAAAGACCGATTCAGACAGGAAAGAGTTAATACGGGTACAAGAATATTTGAAGTTGAGTTCGCGGACTTAGTTGACTATGCATTTCAATTTACTAGGGTTTCAATAAGTTCAACTGTGGCATGACGTGTGAAACCATCAGCTTCAGCAGTCTGAACTCAGAATTTGAGCTTTTGATGTTTTGATAAGCTCTGCTGTGTAAGCATGTCATTATAACTAAAGGTATGAATCACTATAAAAGCCGGAAATGCATTGGTTTGGCTGGTGTGTTGTTATTTTTTTATTTGAAACAGATATGGGGCGATATTTTGATATTTGAAACCAGTCCCGCTTTATCACGATCGTAAAGAAATGCTACCATTTAGTTGCTAAGCTAATGAGCTATCCTTGCAATTTTAATATGGAAATTATTGACCGCGTGGCCTCCCCCCTCGCACCCCCTAATGTCCACCACTGCCTGGCAACCCTAAGTCTAACCACAACCCCCCGGTGGGCCTAAACCTAACCACAACACTACAGGGAGACAGTCACGCCTCTCAGACCGCAACCACAAAACCCCTACTGTTTTTTTGTTATATGGTTTTAGTTCAACCATAGTCATTCAAAATATGGTTTGGAAACTCAGCAAAGTCCTTGTTCTATCTGTTTGTTGGCCTTTATGCATTTTATACCTTTGAATTAAAGTGCATATTAAACCCTCCATAGATTTAGTTAATTGGATAGAGGATGCGAAAAGAGCTGATAAGTTATTTTACAGTTTTCGATTTGGTCCATTATTTCCCAAAATATTTCAATCTAAAGATTGCCAATTTAACTGATGAAAAAGCCGCGCGTCATTATTCTTAAGAGGGGCCTGGGAGTCAGGAACGATTAGATTTCACACAACAAGGAAAACACGCGTTTAGACCAAAGAGATGCCAAAAAACGACATGTATTTATAAGAAAAGTCGCTATGTCAAACTCGGACTCTAATGAGTAGGAAAGTCTATCTCCTGCTTCTGAGTGTATATTCGAAGAAGAACGTGATATATCGGTTCCATCATTAAAGGGCCCATTGTAAAACATATCGGTTCCATTAATCGGGCCCTTAAAGCACTGTAAACATTCTCGGAAATTTCTCGCTGGAAGTGCAAAATTGGGATGTTTCGAAGTAGGTATCTCGGAAACGAATGGACTAAATTATTTTCGCAATCTCTATACAAAGAACTAAAAACTGGAGGGTTTATACGCAATTTAATAAAGACTTTCTACCGAGTCAAGTTTGAGGTTTTCCTGATCAATTAATTTTATGGTTCGAACCCTCCACTATCTCGACGTGGCGCATTTAACCCCTTCCGCTCGCTGCACTCTCCCGCTCTGCGAGGAGTAAAATTGTCTGGTAATAGCCATAGTAAAATAATTAACAATCGAAGTATAGTAAGGTTAGATATACTGCCGAAACAGAGAACATAGGAGTCTAACGTTTTGAGCGAAGGCCCTTCGTCAGAGAGAAACGTCAAGAGTGTATACAGAAAACGAGCTTATATAAGAAAGAAAATCATGTGACTAAAAATAAGCCAATAAGATAAAAATAACAATAACAAATTAATAATGAGATGCGAAAGACATTTGCTATTCCTACCGGCGATGAGCAAAAAAGGAGGGGTGTGAAAAGGATGAGCGATAGTAAAAAATAGATAAATTAATTAAGTGAAAACACTGTCTATGCCGCTCTTGCTAAACAAAAACAGCATATTCAGAAGTGTTAAATAAAACAAAAAATATAGATAAAGTGAAAACAAAATAAAGTGAAAACTCTGTTTTTATGTCCGCCCTTGCTAAACAAAAACAGCGTCTTCAGAAGTGTTAATTAAATGAAAAACGTTCGTTGAGTCCGTGAGGATGAATGGCACGCTACTTTTATTTCACTATATGTAAGATCTGATAACTTCTTCAGTTTGTTCTCGACTCAACCCTTTCCTGTCGGTAGGGTTTCCCTGTGCTGAGTAAAATAGTTTTCTGTTTACCAAATTCAAATTGTTTTGCGTTATAGCCAAACTTAGAATACTTAATAATATGTTGTAGTGCATGTGGTACGTATATGAGCTTGGTGTAATGTAACAGATGTTTTATAGGCGTTCGTCAAGCACAAATACTCAGAAAATACTCCAGCTCCAGACAGGGATCGAACCTGAAACCTTCGAATGATTGAGCTCTAATCATTGTGCTACTGAGACTCAGATGATTTGAACGTACAATCATTGACAAAATTAGTTGAAACGACTCGAGTGAATCATGCCATGTTAATTGCTAAGCCTCATAAATTACATAAATTACTAACCCCCCGTCTCCCCTTTTCAATGTTGTTACTCTGAACATTTAAATGTATGGCAGGTGACTGAGTGAAAATTGCACACGTTTGAGTTCTACAACATTGAAGTGGGGGGAAGGGGGGACATGAAACCATTTCATGTTAGCTTTGTTTCAAGAATTTTGTCAATGATTGTAGACTGAATATGTGTACAACCGACAACCTTCTGATGACCAGTGAGATAGATGCTCTAACCATTGAGTTACTGAGACTCAGATTATTTGAACGTAGATTGAATATATGTACAACCGACAACCTTCTGATGACCAGTGAGATGCTTTAACCATTAAGCTACTGAGACTCAGATGATTTGAACGTAGATTGAATATGTGTACAACCCACAACTTTCTAATGACCAGCGAGTTGCTATAACCATTGAGCCACTGAGGCTCAGATGGAGAACTAACGTTTTAAGTTCATTCATATGTGCTCCCAAGTGGTACCGTTTGCATATGAGATGTAGTTAAAGTGATATGATAAGTTGTATGTATACATGTAGTGCATGTGGTACGTTTGCGAGCTTGGTTTAATGTAACAGACGTTTGGTAGACGTTCGTCAAATTAAAATAGTCAAAAAATATTTCTGAGCCCGGTTGGCGAATTATCCCTTTGCCGATTAAAATACCAGAATAGGGAGTTAAAATTTTGAATTCTTCACCATCTCTCGGCGTGGCGTCTTTTACTATCCTTTATAATAGATTGGAGATTTTCCTGCCAAGACTCAAGCAGGAATGTGTACATCTCCCATCCCAGGAATTCCGTTTATCTTATATATGCGGTTACCCAGCCAAATAATTCTCGTTCTGCATAAGTCGTGCCAAAGATCACAGGGGTTTTCCTGCATTGGATTCATACTAAATTCTTGGTGGGAGCCTGTTCACACAAGGCGTATTATCTCGGGGGGGTGGGGGGGGGAGGGTGGGGGGCGGGGGTGGTGTTATCCACCGAGATATCTTAATGTCAGTTAATTTGCATGTTTAACAAGACGCCTGGGTCAGGCGTTCACTAGGGCTATTGGCAAAAGTGCGGAGAGTCCCTATACCGCCCGAGCAAAGGTGGGAGTGGGCCGAGGAAGATCAGATCGAAAGCTGAATGTGGTGCATACTTCACAGAGGTGAACTATTTACGATCCAGACAGTTGTCAGTCACATCTGAGCATTGTTAAACTACAAAGTCAGTCAGTCTATTTCGAAATCTACCAACAATGTGCAAGAACACCTTGATCAAAAGTCAAAGCTGTTCAACGTATTGTCCAACTCCAAAAGCAAAAGGAGCAAATAGCTTGCAACATGCCTCACGGCCTCACTCCATCACACGGCTAACAACTGACCGGAAGTATGAATAATAGCTGAAGTAAAAAATGCAAAATCGTGACACCAAATTTTTTTTTAAAAAACCCCGAGCCGCAACCTTGATATAGTATGTACATGGATATATCCACTTGTGGTTGGTAAGTGGTTGTCAAAATTGAACATGGAACAGATCCCGGAAGGATTATAGACTCGGTCTGCCACAGGTAGCCCGAGTAAAAAGCAAACCGTTCACATGAGACCGAGATAACTCGGGGGATAAGGGATAACTCGACCAAAGGATAGCGTATTAAAAGCTATAGGGCCAAACGATTATCTCGCTTCCATGTGAAGGTTTCCATCCGAGTTATCCCTACCCCTTCCCTCTAGTTTCCCTAAATAACTTCATCTAATGCGAACAGGCTCTAAGCACCCGGCCGTTTCAAAGTTAGTCCTGGTTTAAAAAGCAAAATTTCACAGGTAGGATCACCCTGCCTCCCGGGTCAACTTTATTAGACGTTGGTTACCAAGCACTAATAACAAGAAGCCTGGAACTAGTAAAAAGTTGTCCTGTGCAAGCGAGTTATCCCTACCAAACGTATTTACAAGGACAAAACATAACCCTTAACTTTAGTGGCTTGATAGGTTACCCTAGCGTCCTTGTAAACCCGACAAGCAAAAAAAAACAAGAAATGTACGAGAGCTATGGTATAACCCGGGTGCTACCTCTTTGTGAACAAACTCTAAGCTTCTTTGACCTCATGGCGCACGCTGATTTGTTGATTACGGACTGCTAAGTTTTGGCGGGAAAATTTTCGAGTTGATTTAAATGAAGATAACAAAGATTTAGGTATGTTTTTTGTTGAAAATTTTGAACAATAATACGTCCCGAGACATTAGTCTTGCTTTTATCTAAAAACTGTTTATCTTTAAGCGAGGAAAATAAACGTTTCGGCAGCTGTAAACATGAAGCGAAGCGAACAAGCTCAAAAGTAAGGTAAACGGCAACATTTGAAGACGAACGCAGGGCTAAAAGCAACAAAGAAAATGAACCAAAAGCTATGCAGTAAATGCCTTATTAACCTTGTTTGTTCAGTTTTTTTACTAGAATTTACAATAACTATTTCTTCTTAATTTAAACAGACTTTGGACTATTTTTCCGCTAAAAAGAATCTCCTTCTGTAAAATGGATGATTGTATCTTGCTTCGTCGGCAGACCGGATGCAAACGGCCAATACAAGGTACTATTTAACATTTTAATTGGAGTGTATTTGTACTTTTTGTATACTGTGAAAGCTCTGTTAAAACTTTATTTATTTAATGATATTTATACGTGGTAGCCCATCAATCCGTAATAAGGTTTGTTTTTCACGAGGCCATGGGTTAACAATTATATTTTAAGAAATGGTTCATGTACCCTGGGTGCCAGAGGTTTTCCGACGCTCGTGGGGGATAACGGGGACACGCGCGGTAAAGTGATATGATAAGTTGTACGTATATACATGAAGTGCATGCATGTGGCACGTTTGTAAGTTTGGTGTAATATAACAGACACTCAAATACTCAGAAAATGATGCTGAGCCCCAGACAGGGATTGAACCTGTTTAACTTATGTTCTAATGAGTGGTTAGACGCAATAACTATTGAGCTACTGAGACACAGATGGAGAGCTAAGGTTACAAATGTGCAGTACAACCCGCAACCATTGAGCTATTGCTACTGAGATGAATAGCTAAAGTTACAGATGTGTTCAACCTGTAACCTTCTCCATGATGACCAGTGAGATACTCTAAGCATTGAGATACTGAGACTCAGACGATTTGAACGTAGATTGAATATGTGTACAACCCACAACCTTCTGATCACCAGTGAGATGCTCTAACCATCTCTACTGAGATTCAGATGGAGAGCTAAAGTTGTAAATTCAAAGTCATGTGTGCTTCTTAAACGTTTGCATGAGATGTAGTTAAAATGATATGATGTGTTGTACGTGTATACATGCAGTACATGTCCTACGATACTGTAATGTAGTTAGTAGATTGACATTCCTTATATGGAATATGCCTATCCTTAATACGTAAATTAGGACTATATAAGTAAGAGGAATATTTAATAAAGTTAGTTCTATAGCGAGCATGGTGCGCCTCGTACGTTATTACATCTGGCGACGAAGATAAAAAACCCAAAAAAAACCCCTGAGAAGTCCTAAATACATGGCAGTCTCCCTACCAAACTTTCCTGCGTTCGAAGTTCACCTGGACGGTAACACCGGACCAAGATGGAAGAAGTGGTTAGCCCGGCTGGAAAGACTGTTAATGGGAATGAATATAACCGACAACAAGCGGAAAAGAGCACTAATGCTTCACTTCGCTGGTCCAGCAGTCGACGAGATTTTCGACACTCTCGATGGTACCGAAGATGAAAGCGACTACAAGACTGCTGTAGAGAAACTCACTGCCTATTTCGCTCCACCACGGTTAATAGAAGGGAGACTGGTTAGGCTAGCCGGCGAACTTCAAAGGGCCGCCAAAATGATGTCGGGAACCATCGAAAAAACGTGTCACGTGATGCGCAAGCTGCATTGCCTCGAGAACATTGAAAGGTGATACATAGGGAGTTATCAGCAATTGAGAGGTTTTTCCGTCACCCGAAGATAATTTGTTGACATGAAACCTGATATGGGCTTTGAACATGTCCTTTGGCAACATGTGGAAGAATTTACAGTCGCTTTAGGAGAGAAACGCGGTTTTTATCGTCGTTTGAAGCCGAGATTGAAGCCATTTATAAAGGCGATCGCCGCAGAGTCGAGTGAGTTCTTGGATGTTTATTGTTGGTAATTTGTATCACATGAATATTTCAATCACTGCCACTAAAACCGGACAAGTAAAGAGTGAATTCAAGGATATCTCGAACCACGGTTCTCGAAGGAAATCGGAGGAGTTTAATATGCGCACTGCGCAAATATAACTATAATGTATATTAATACGATGCATACAAACATTCAAAGCTTTTCTGACATTATTTTGGCGAAAGACGAATCAGGATATTAAGCGTCCACAATCTTTTCATGGGTTTATATTCAAATCCCGCAGTTGTGTGAAGTGTGAACTTGTATTATTAAAACTAAGCTGAAAGAAATCTTGATAATTTATCCTTATACAGGTACATACAGTGAACGTCCACTATTTTATATAAGAACCCACATACATATTTTTACCAAACTGGCCTAAGTTTAGTTTCTAATAGAAACTTATATAGTAACTTGATAGTAACTTATAGCCAGGGTGTCAATTTTTTCAAAATAATTCTAATAATTTTTTTTGCAGTGATGCTATTAAATTAATAATTCCAAAATATCACTGGATTTTTTTAATAAAATATTTGTCTATATTTAATATTCTCAACCACTGGTCCATTTTGAAATCAATGCTGTTTTGATTTTAGTGATCAAATAAGATTTTGGTATTGTCCTTGTTTGGTGAACACTTTGCTAGTACCATTCAATTAAAATTATTTTTTAAACCTATTTAAAATATCTGGTTCAAAAAGGTTATCTGGAATGTTCTTACCATATATATGTGGATGTTTATTATACTGTTGTAGTAACAACTGTCATTTGAATGTTAACCCACTGTGAAGGCCCATTTACACTATGCTTCATTTTTGGCAGGGCTTGGTTAAATTGTTACCCATACCAATTTTATCTGTGCTTGGACCTTGTAAATAGGTATTCTGAGCATGGGTAAAATTGGTATGCGTACCATTTCTATCCGAGCTGTACCAAAAACTGAATGTAGTGTAAATGGGGCTTGAGGGTCCTCTCTCTTATAAATAAAATTGTCTGGTAGCCAGCTCAGGAAGAAATGAGTTAATAAGTGAAAAACCTGGAAAAACAAAAGATCTGTGCATGGTGAGGACCATTCCAACAATATCACAGCTCATGGGCTAGAACCTACCTAGTAAACCCATGGAAATACTTGGTAGGAATTTTAGAACAAGTATATAAAATTTGTTTAGAAAACAACCTTGGGTGTTTTATTACTGGGTTAGGGTATTTTCTTAATTTAAATCCTGCCTTCAATAACTTAATTAACCAGTTATTAAATAGCCTTTTGAACTGATCCACGACTGAATGTCATTGATTCATTGTCTGCATGATGAGGTAGAATAAAGAATGCCAACTTTATTTGATAATTAAACTCTTAAAGTTTGCAAACAAATTCAAAGTTTAAAATGTTAATTAATATTCATACTTCGGGAAACTCTAAACTAAAACTAAACTAACCTTATTTATACTGGATAAATCTATCAGTTATATCTAAACTGTTATCCTCAGAGGTCCAGTAAGGGCCCACCCTCACTGGTCCAGTGTTACTACAGGAGGAAACCTATTATTATTATTATTATAAATGGATGTTATTAATACCCGAAGGAAACCTGTGGTGTTTGATAGAGTCAAACTGGAAGCACTCTTCCCACATGTGGCCAAGGTGAATTTTTTTAATCAGATAACTGCACCCTGCAGGAACCGAACCCCACTCGTAGAGGTGAAAGGCACATGCACTAACCACTGTGCCACCAACACCCCAGGATGCTTTCCTGAGTGAAATAACGTAAACAAGTGAAAGAACATATTTACAACAATTTCCACACTCAAGTAAGCATAGCTACATCTCATTTTTAAAACAGCAATGTGCCTTAAAATATTTATGAAAATCTCAAGTTTGCAAATATATTGTATTAAATAGTAGCAGTTGCAAAAACATTTTGTACATATGTTCAGTTATCTGAGTTCCATCAGGTTCCAGTAGTTCAAATGATCATAGAGCATCTCAACAGTGGCAATTTTAAT
Organism: Paragorgia papillata; assembly: GCA_035771165.1. Lineage (NCBI taxonomy): Eukaryota > Metazoa > Cnidaria > Anthozoa > Scleralcyonacea > Coralliidae > Paragorgia > Paragorgia papillata. The sequence continues at coordinate 1,133,308 of JAWNZC010000213.1, read as the reverse complement.
AGCAGGTTTTATTCCCACTTGCAGTTGGAATACGATGAAGATGGAGCGCCTTCTTTATTGACTGATTCCTCAGTAGGATACTTCCAACAACCAAAACTTATCATTTACGATCTGGGAATTAAAAACAATATCAGTTTTATAAATTCGACATGGACTATATCAGAAAGCCCAGCCCAGACTTTGCCGTGACCATAACAAGACGCGCAAACAGAACAGAATATTTAAATATACTTACTTCTTGGAGTGCAATTTGACTTTGCAAACGTAAACATTATTCTTCCCAATAAGTTGATTCAACTCCTGATTTATTTCTCTGTTTTGCAAATTAATCGAAGCCATTCTTGTGTAGATTTTGTCTTTTGCGAGCTCGTCACTCGCCACTCATCTGTGCGAACGACCGGGATTTAAAGAGTGAAATCCACTGCTTTCTACTGCTCGTGAAACCAAAAAACTACCAGTTTACACCAGGCATATCTCCAAACTAGTATTTGAAAGCACTATTACAACAAAACGAACTAACAGAAGTCGCAGAACGGAATACTTTCATCGTGGATTTTCTAGACCGCAACACTGTGTTTTTGAATCAATGCAGCTAGCGCATCACGTGACACGAATTTTGGGTGAATAATAGCATATTTTGTCACGTGGTACAGCTAGCCTAACCAGTCTCCCTTCTATTAACCGTGGCTCCACAGACAAATATAGCGTATGAGGTCTACAATTTCAGACAAGCCAAACAGAAAGAAGAAGAATCGCTCGACAGCTATCACACCCGACTTAGACAACTCGCCAAGACGTGTGACTTCACAGATACCGACAAAGAGATAAAAGAGCACATAATTCTAAGCTGTTCTTCGAACTCTCTGCGGCGACGAGCTCTACGAGAAAATTATGACTTAGCCAACCTTTTGAAAGTCAGAAGATCGTTAGAGATAAGTGAAAGCCAAGCAAGACATGTCGAAAGAAGCGAATCGATAATTAACTCAATCAACGAGAACAGCAAAGTAAACAACAAAGGACGCCACCAACCGAGACAAAATCATTCATCGCGTACAAAGGATAAATCATTTTTTCAACGACAGCATGCTCATTCGAACAGAAAAAATATTCAACATCGGAACGGAGAGCTAAATACATGTCGAAACTGTGGTAAACAATATCCCCACAAATCGGTCTGTCCAGCTAAAGGCGAAACATGCAAAGCATGTGGAAAAACTGGCCATTTCGCTCGCGTATGCCGTACAAATCCACCGCAATCGAAGCCTGTGAATACTGTCGCCCAGTCGCAAGATTCTGATGACGAATACGAGTATGTCTTCACCGTTAACAAACAGTCAAGCAACCGCCCACCCACTTGCCAAGTGGAAATAGAAGGAAAATAAGTCAGCATGATGATCGACACTGGTGCATCCGTAAACATCATAGACGAAGCAACCTACAGTGAAATATACCAACACCGAGTAGAGCAACTGAGTAAGACTAACCGTAAGATCTACTCCTACGGTTCTACAACACCTTTGCCTGTACTTGGAATTATTACAACAGCAATCAAAGCACCGTCAGCAACCACGACAGCCCAGGTACACGTCGTCAAGGGAAATACTGGAAATCTATTGAGCTATGTCACCGCCAAGCAGCTAAACCTCCTCACGGTTTTGGTGAACGCAGTCGACGAACACAAGAACCTCACATCTCTACAACGTGAATTCGAGTGCTTATTTCAAGGGGGAGTTGGAAAGGTGAAAGGACGACTAGTTAAGCTACACATCGACCCTACAGTAGACCCAAAACGACAACCACATCGCAGAATTCCCTTCCACGTACGGAAGGATGTGGAAAAAGAGCTCGAACGACTGGAGAGGCTAGACATTATTGAGAAAGTCGATGGTCCAACCCCGTGGGTGAGTCCCATTGTAGTGGTTCCAAAAAAGTCTGGAGAGGTGAGAATTTGCGTGGATATGCGTGAAGCGAACAAGGCAGTCAATAGAGAAAAACACCTAATGCCCACCACCGATGATTTGGTCTCTGATTTGAATGGTGCTACAGTCTTTAGCAAATTAGATCTATCCTCTGGATACCATCAGTTTGAACTGTCACCTGAAAGTCACCACATCACCACATTTAGCACCCACATTGGCCTGAGGAGATACAAACGTCTTCTATTTGGAATAAACGCTGCAGCTGAAATCTTCCAGAATGGCCTTGAAGAGATACTTGCCGGCCTGCCAGGATGCAAGAATATCTCAGATGACATTATAGTCTTCGGCAAAAATCAGAAGGAGCATGACAGTAATCTACGTGGAGTACTTGAGAGACTCAAGCAGTACGATATTCGACTCAACCAAAAAAAGTGCAGCTTCTCACAGACCGAAATAATCTTTTATGGTCACATCTTCACTGCCAAGGGAATAAAGCCAGATCCTAAGAAAGTTGACGCCATCAAAGCCATGAGTCCTCCCCAGAATGCAAGCGAAGTAAAGTCACTCCTTGGTATGGCACAATACGTCTCACGTTTCATCTTGGATTACGCAACGATCACGGCTCCACTGCGCAACCTGAACAAACAAGATGTACCTTGGAAATGGCATGAAGAAGAACAAAAGGCTCTCGACGAGTTAAAACAAGCTCTCACCGGAGACCGAGTGATGACATATTTCGACCCGAGAAAGGAGACGAAAATCCTCGTAGACGCAAGCCCAGTAGGACTTGGTGGCCTACTAATGCAAGACGGAAAGATCATTTGTTACGGAAGTCGTGCCCTGAGTGAAGTCGAAAAAAGATATTCACAGCCGGAACGAGAAATGCTCGCTGCTGTTTGGTCCCCGGAACATTTCCATCTATATGTTTATGGCGCTATGTTTTCTATCGTCACAGACCACAAGCCACTGCTTGGCATCTTCAGGAGCAACAAACCAACCTCAGCCCGTATTGATCGGTGGAAATTGAGACTCATGCCATACGACTGTCAACTAATCTACCGCCTGGAAAAGACGCAGAAAATCCAGCTTATTTCATAAGCCGACATCCGAAAGTTTCAGATCTTCAAGTACCGAATTTGGCGGAAGAATACATCAACTATATGTGCAACAATGCTGTTCCCAATGCCATGACTCTACACGAAGTAAAGGTCGAGACTCGGCAAGATCCAACAATGCAAGCCCTAGCCAAAGCCATTGAAACTGGACAGTGGTGGTCAAGTCCCGAAGTCAGTCAGTACACGAAGGTCAAGGAAGAATTGTTGGTCCATGATGGAACAATTCTCAGAGGACATCGCCTCGTATTACCACACTCTCTACGGAACAAGGCAGTTGATCTGGCACATACTGGACACCAAGGCGTTTTATAAAATAATTTAGATAGTACATGCGCTTTGATTGGCTGATAGCCGTGTTTGCATTAGCCTGTGCAAACATGGAAATGACGTCACGCCCTGGCTTGAGTGTGGCAGCATTTATTTATCTCTGTTTTTTGAGGCTAGTTTTGAGGTTTTTCAAATACAAAAGCAAACAGAGAAAGAACAAAAAAAAGGGGAAAAAATATGTCGGAAAATGAAGAACCACCACAAAAAAACCCAAAGCGTTTTGCTAATTTGAACGAAAGTGAGCTAGACGAGATGTTAGAAGGAGCGCAGTCAAAGTCTACGAAATACTCGACAAACCACGCTATTTCAGTTTACAAAGGTAAATTTAATAATGTAAATAATAATTTAATAATAAGTCTTTTTGTGGAAAAAACATGTATTTTCTTACAGTATTTTTGTTCACTTGTGTTGTTTTACTGAAGCAAGTTACCGAGATATTTTACTTTCATATTCATAAACATAAACAAAAGTCAAAACGCAACTCAACTCTAAAGTACTATACAGAGTAGCGAATAAAAAGAAAAACATGAAAATAAATACGTGTTTAAATATATAGCGATTTTTTTATTCAGACTGGGCTTCTGACAAGGGTTTCCAACGCGAATTAAGTGAGATGAACATAGATGAACTCGACGAGAAGTTAAAACTGTTTTACGCAGAGGTGAGAAACAAGAACGGAGATGAATACTCGAAGAATACACTGCTTGGTCTTAGAAGTGGAATTGAAAGATATCTGAATATGCCCCCACATAACAAAGGGATTCAAATCTCTTCAAACCCGTTGTTCAAAAAATCCAACATGATGCTAAATGCTAAGCTGAAGAGCCTCAAACAACAAGGAAAACTAAGCGTACAACACAAACCTGCCATTGAGATAGAAGATCTGAAAAAGCTCAAAGCGAGTCCCGCTATCAGCCTGTCTAGTCCTTCGGGATTATTGATGAATGTTTGGTTCCACATCACGTTGTATTGGTGTCGAAGGGGTCGTGAAGGCCAAAGAAATCTCACGAAGTCCAGTTTCCGATTCAGTACGGACGAAAACAACAAAGCGTTCGCAACGATGAGCCACGACGAGGCGAGCAAGAATCATCCCGGTGGCTTTAATGATGTCGAAAGCTATGAGAAATGTGCTCGTATGTATCAAACTGATGACCCAAATGATGCATATGACGCCTTGTGTTTGTATTTGTCCAAACTTAATCCCAAATGCCAAGCATTTTTCCAGTTTCCGAAACGAAATTGGTCAGGTCCTTCGGACGAAGTTTGGTTTGAAAACCGCTGCCTCGGCGTAAATAAGCTGGGAAACATGATGAAGGAATTGAGTTTGTCCGCCAAACTTTCGAAGACCTACACAAATCACTGTGTTAGAGCTACAGCCATTACTCTCTGGTCCGATGCAGGGCTCTCTAATCGACACATTATGGCAATTTCCGGCCACAGGAACGAGCAGTCTCTGCAGAGCTACAACTCAAGGCCATCGTCGAATCAGCTTCAAAGGTGCAGTGAGGTGATTTCGAGAGCGTTGGGACCGACAGCAAATACTCAGTTACAGCTCCAAGCAGCTTCAAACGTCCGCAAGATCACATCCAGCAAATCCAGTGTACAGCTACACGATCCAACAGCAGTGTAAGCCAGAATTTCGCTGCCATGTTCTCAGGTTGCTCCATCGGGACAGTGCACGTTTCGTTTAACAAACACGGCGGCGATCCAGGTGGCGATGATCAGTAAATCAGCCCTTTGTTTCAAACATTTTCCTCTATCAGTTTTGAACCAACACACTTTAAAGGACACGTTTTGCTCTCTTATTATTGCATTGTTTGTATACTCTTTTTGGAGTTAGTTTTATGTTATTTACATCTCTCGGCCGCCTCGTGTTTGATCGAGCTTTGAGATTTCCAGTAGATTTAGCAAGTGTTGTAACACGATCCTGATTGGTTCTTTCCATGTAAGGAGAATTGAGATCAATAAACGATATATAAAATTTCCACTTTTGTTTCTAATTTGTCTATTTCCTTTTTTATTATTTTATAAAACAAATAAAAGACGTTTTCAGTGTTTGCATAGGCTTATGCAAACCTCGGAAAAGTTTGGGAAAACTCTCGAGCACTGAGGTGAAAACCCTCGACCTGCGGTCTCGGGTTTACACTGATCTGCTCTCGAGTTCTCCCAAACTTCTCCTCGGTTTGCATAAGCCCATGCAAACACTGAAAACGTCTTTTATTTCTTAAGTGAAGACAAAAAGACTCCTGAGAGAGAAGGTCTGGTTTCCAGGAATAGACAGTCTGACCGAAAAGAAGATAAACAACTGCCTTCCTTGCCAAGCTTCATCACCCGAGAGCACAGCAACGCCGGAACCTCTAAAGATGACAGAATTGCCAAATGGGCCATGGAAAGAAGTCGCCATAGATTTTGCTGGACCGTTTCCGTAAGGAGAATATTTAATGGTAGTCATTGATGAATATAGCCGTTTTCCAGAAGTAGAAATTCTAACGTCAACATCAGCAAGAGCAGTGCATGATTCCGAAGCTAGATGCAATCTTTGCCAGACAAGGGATTCCTGATGTTCTGAAGAGTGATAATGGACCTCCATTTAACAGTCACGAATTTGAGAAGTTTGCAGAACATCTGGGATTCCAACATCGACGGATTACGCCATATTGGCCAAAGGCAAACGGCGAAGCCGAGCGCTTCATGAGAACTCTTGGAAAATGTACAAGATCCGCTCATGCCGAAGGAAGAAATTGGAAACAAGATCTTTACAAGTTTCTTCGCCAATATCGCGCCACTCCTCATTCTACAACCAATGTTTCGCCATGCGAAGCGCTGAATCAAAGAAAGCTCAAGACAACACTACCTGAACCGAGTCATTTGCAAATCACACCTCGCAGTTTTCACAACGACATGAAAGAAAGAGATGCAGTCCAAAAGTCCAAGATGAAAGCTTACGCTGACAACAAAGCTCATACAAGAGAGAAATCTATGAAACCAGGAACGGTAGTCCTCATGAAACAACGCAAGGCAAATAAGTTGAGTACGCCATTCAATCCAAGTCCATTTGTTGTGAAGGAGACGAAAGGAACCATGGTGACAGCTCACAATGGATCCAAGACGGTGACACGGAACACTTCTCACTTCAAAGTCATTCCCAAAGAACTAATGAAGATTGAGGAAGAAGAAGAGGGAGAAGAGGAAATTGAAATTACGAAAGAATTGCCAACATCTGTAACAGAGCCAATTCATGATCAAATCCGTAACCCAACTGAATCCGAACCACCTCCGTTGAGAAGATCAACTAGACAGAAGAAACCACCAGTAAGACTGTCGGACTATGTTAGAGTTATTTACGATAGATAATATTCAAAATAAGAGAACAAAAAAAAATCTTTATATTTATACGAACGTTTATGAGTATATAATTTCAGGTAACTAGATAGATAACATATGATTTAAGACGCACTTTAACTTTTTAAGACGTAATCTTGATATAATATAAGTTTTAAGATTTGATTTTGTTGATTAGTACGTAAAATTAATTTTCTTATGTAAGGCATTTGCTTTCTAATGAAAAGGAGAGATGTAATGTAGTTAGTAGATTGACATTCCTTATATGGAATATGCCTATCCTTGATATGTAAATTAGGACTATATAAGTAAGAGGAATATTTAATAAAGTTAGTTCTATAGCGAGCATGGTGCGCCTCGTACGTTATTACAGATACCAGAGTATGCTAGGAGTTAAAATTTTGAATTCTTCACCATTTCTCGGTGTGGCGTCTTCTATAATGCTTTATAATATATTGGAGATTTTCCTACCCAAGACTCAAGAAGGATTGTGTTTATCTCCCATCCCAGGAAGTCCTTTTTTCTTATCACGCGGTTACCTCAGCCAAATAATTCTGGCCGAGCTCCGTGAGTCATGACCGCAAAGATCACAGGGATTTTCCTGCATTGGCCATGGATTCATACTAGATAATTCATGGTTAAGGGCCTCTTCACATGAGGCGAGATATCTCTAGGGGTAGGGGCTATCCCTACCCCCAAGATATTTTGATATGTTAGTCATATTCATGTTTAAAAAAGTTCACATGAGACCGAGATAACTCGAGGGATAGAAAAAACTCGGTCTGAACGATAGGGTAACCTTTAAGACCAGAGTTTAGCTGACATTCGCTACAATTTCACCACACTGCATGTATTATCTAGAATTCTAGCCGTTTATTATATCGTTTGGGAAATATGAAGCCAGAATCCGCCATTACTAAGGGCCTGTTTACAAGGAGGTAGGGTTACCATAGCACCCGGGTTATACCTTAGCTCTCGTACATTTCTTGATCTTTTGTTTGTCGTGTTTACAAGGGCGCTAGGGTAATACCCTTACAAAAATTCCACATGCTTTCACACGTGTGATCACATGTGATCACATGTGGAATTTTAACATGTGAAATAGATTCACATGTGATCACATGTGATCACATGTGGAAGTTTAACATGTGAAATAGATTCACATGTGATCACATGTGGAAGTTTAACATGTGAAATAGATTCACATGTGATCACATGTGGAAGTTTAACATGTGAAATAGATTCACATGTGATCACATGTGAAATAGATTCACATGTGATCACATGTGAAATTTTAACATGTGATCACTGATGCTTCCCCATTATCTGCCATAAACACAAAAAATAGCTAAAATGATGAAATTACATGGAATTATACACTGGACACATCACATATAAGTATTTGTTCAGTTATCTGGTTTTCCTCCCTATGCTCAAGTGCGGTAAGGAAGATCTCACATGATAGTTATTTCCTCTAGCAGCCATAACATAATTTTATTCTGGCTAACGGTCAGACAATTTTTTTCAGCAGAAAAAAAGGGACAAAATTGCAAGAATGGGTGACATAAGTAACTAAACATCAAATAATTGCATTGTCTGAATAAAGCTTGGTTGTACAGCAATTTCAATACTGATATTCAGTAAACCAACAATATTGTATACCAGTACAGCATACAGTATAAACCACTACCAATCACATTTTCCCAGCAGATTAAAGAGACCATTTAAGGAGTCCCTGCAGGAATGGGTATACTTAACTAACTAAACATCAAATAATTGCATTGTCTAAATGAAGCTGCGTCATACAAGAATTTCAATACTGATATCCAGTACACCAACAATATCGTATACCAGTACAGCAACAGTACCAACCATATTTTTTCAGCAAAGGACCGGTTAAGGCCAACCTCTGCAGGAATGGGTAACATAACTAACTAAATTAAAATATCAAATAATTACATTGCCTGAATAAAGCTGGGTTGTACAGGAATTTCAATACTGATCGATATTCAGTAAACCAACAATATTGTATAGTACAGCATATAAACCACTACCAATCATATTTTTCCAGCAGATTAAAGAGACCGTTTAAGGACAGTCCCTGCAGGAATGGGTAACTTAACTAACTAAACATCAAATAATTGCATTGTCTAAATGAAGCTGGGTCGTACAAGAATTTCAATACTGATATTCAAATTTCAATACTGATATTCAGTACACCAACAATATTGTATACCAGCATAGCACCAGTACCAAAGCAAAGGACCGGTTAAGGCCAGCCTCTGCAGGAATGGGTAACATAACTAGCAAAATTAAAACATCAAATAATTGCATTGCCTGAATAAAGCTGGGTTGCACAGGAATTTCAATACTGATCGATATTCAGTACACCAACAATATTGTATATCACCAGTACAGCATCTAAACAACTATCAACAATATTTTTTCAGCAGATTAAAGAAACCGGTTAACTAAACATCAAATAATTGCATTTTCTGAATAAAGCTGGTTGTTAACCCAGGTGAAAATCTTGTCAAGATCTTACAAGATCTTGTAAGATCTTGTAAGATCTTAAATAAGATCTTATAAGAAATTTCTTATAAGATCTTATAAGATCTTGTAAGATCTTGTAAGATCTTGTAAGATCTTGTAAGATCTTGTAAGATCTTGTAAGATCTTAAATAAGATCTTATAAGAAATTTCTTATAAGATCTTATAAGATCTTACAAAGATCTTGTAAGATCTTATAAGATCTTGAAAGATCTTGTAAGATCTTAAATAAGATCTTATAAGAAAATTCTTATAAGATCTTACAAAATTTTATAAGATCTTGTAAGATCTTGTACGATCTTGTAAGATCTTAAATAAGATCTTATAAGAAAATTCTTGTAAGATCTTACAAAATCTTATAAGATCTTATAAGATATTGTAAGCTGATCTTGTAAAATCTTGTAAGATCATAAATAAGATCTTATAAGAAATTTCTTATAAGATATTATTTAAGATCTTGAACCAAATTTTGCATAAAGCTCACTAGATCTTTCAAGATCTTGTGTATTATCTTGTAAAAGCTTATAAGATATTTTGTATGATATATCCCTTACGAAAATGTTCTATAGAATCCTATAGAATATTCTGTTGGAAATCTAAATCCAATGGAATATTCTGTTGGATTTTTTCCCCAACAATATTCTGTTGGATATTCTGTATGACACTAAAGTGTCAATAGAATATTCTATTGGATTTTCTATAGCATATTGGTTTTTCTTCCACAAAGTATTATATTATATTTTCTATATGAGGCCAATAGAATATTCTATTGAATTTTTTTTCTAGAATATTTCTATATGTGCCAATAGAATATTCTATTCATTCGATTTCTTATTCATCTCTAAGTTATAACTCTGAAGTTAAAACATTGAGCTTCAAATGCTTTTCCAAGTTTACCATTTGTCATATTTTGCTTATAAGTGTTTCTTTTGATCTACCGTATATTGCTCAAGCAATATTTCCATCAAACTTTAAAGTGCATATACGAGAATTTTCATTTTTTTTCTAAAAATCGACCGTATTGAGACGATTCTAACGATATAATAACACTCCTTCAACGGATGAAAACTGCCCAAGATATTTGGTTCTAAACATGGCGAAAATAGTTTTTTTCAAAACATGGCCGGGAGAAAAGAGTCTGAGTCCGAATAAGGCTGATGACGTCAAATCGGGACAAGGTGTCGGACGACTTCAGTTGTTTACCTGTAGTTTGGAGAGACAGGCTGCAGAAAATTGTCGATTACTCTGTGTTTTGTGACAATGTCTACAACTGGATCTTACTCAGACGAAAGTTTAACATCAGTGGACACGGATTTGGACTTATCTGATAACTATGAACTCGAGGTAGAGGAATTAGAATGGGCTTCAGATGAAGCTTCCCCTGGTCAGGAAGACAGAGACAGCCGGAGAGACGGTGCGGTTGTCCTTTCTTATAACAATGAACCCATTGCTGATGAAGAATGGGTTCGGAAATATGAAGAAGATAAAGAGAGAGAGAGAAGATTCGCGTTGAGGCTCTTCAAGAACGATTAGACGGCGTAGTTCCTACATGAAGTCATTGGTAAGTATAAACGTTATCACCAGGGGCGGATTTAGGATTTTGAAAACGTCAGTCAAAGTTGTGGTCCACGGTTTTAGGGGGGTCCGGGGGCATTCCCCCCCTGAAATTTTTTGAAATTGGGGTCTCTAAAACGCCATTTTCCACGATTTGACAGCACATTTGAGCAAACTTTTGAAACTTTTAAAACATATTTTTAATGGCACATTTTATTATGTTTACAAAACATTTGTCCAAATGGATGTTCAGCATTTATGTTCAGCTAACTAACATATTTAATAGCCAAACGAGAAAGGCGCAAACACCCAAGCATGCATGCCTTCCAAAATTAACTAAATATTCATTGTCTCAAAGAACTTGTAGTATGTAATTTTCTCTAATTTAATAAATTATATGTTATCTACCGAGTCCCGACTACCATAACATTACATCGAGATTTAATAGTGGGGCAATGCTTGTGATATAAGCTAATTAGATAAACCTGGGGTCATATTTCACGAACGCGCCGTTAAAATATATCTTATCAGAGCAAGATAGCGAGACTAACCATAATTTGAAAACAGTTATTCATTTCAAAATCATGAAAAGAAAGATCCAATTTAACGTTGAACTAAACCTTGGCTTAAGGATCAATTGATCCTTTCAAATTCATATATAAGAGCTCCTGGCAAGCGTGAAATATGCTAATGCCGCCTTGCTGAATAAATATATGTCTGAACTCTGAAGTCAGACTTTACTAGGACGCAAAATGATAAATAATACGATATTGAGACTGGACAAAACACATATATTCGACACTAGATTGTTTGTATATTTGAAATGAAAGTAAGATGACCTTAACTTACCAGTCTTACCTTACAGCAGTAGGGGAATAAATGACTCCGCGCAGCGCCAAAATTCAGACGCTTTCAATCGCGTCTATTAAAAAGTTCCTCGCTTGAAATAAATCGATGACTGTGTAATCTAGATGACAAATCATCGTAGATTGTTCACAGTATAACAGTATTTCTTCATCGTTGCTGTTAAAAGCAGCTAAAACCCGTTCGAAAGCGCTTATACAGAACTCGTATGACTGAAACCACGAACAGAGTGAGAAGCCTTCAGGCTTCAATGAATAAATTACTCAGTATCTCAGCTGACTCAGCAGTCGATGGTTGCCATGGTGCAGATCGGTCAAAAAGCCCAAAATCAACGCGACAGCCAATCAGGTTTGAGGCAAATCGGTCAAAAAAGTGGTTGCCATGGTGCAGATCGGTCAAATTGGTCAAACACCAATCAGATCTCTCCGCAAACCGGTCAAAACTCTCAAAGCGAACGCTGACCACCGGTCATCCCTGCCCGGTGTTTGCTGACTCGCAAATTACGATAAAAGCGAATTTGAAACTTAATCAGTCTGCCAAGCTTTGGCAGTCACGGCATTACATTTTCTAGAAGACTGTTGAGATTAAAATATTATGTTATCGCGATTATGTGATCGCGTAATATGAGATTAAAATATTACGACTGACCACGATTGCTATTATCGGTTAAATATTGTCTCTGCTGTCTAATTTTGTGTCTAAACTTATTAGGTGCAAATGTAACAACTGCGGTGTAAGTTTGCTCCAGAATGTGTACGAAACTCAGTGCTGTCAAGAGATTGAAAGGTGCGTGAAGGCATTGTGTTCTGACGACGTCCTACAAGATGTCGAAACGCCACCATCATGTGTTACACATCATCCTGGATTTCGCGTGAATTGCTTAGAGAAATGGTCTTTAAGATTATCAGCTTCGAAGTATAGAACTAAAGATCGTCGAAGGTATCGCCAAAGTGGTTCGGAAGAAGCGTAAGTAGAATAGTTGTCTTTCGTTGTTGTTAATTCCCTCCTAAACTAAAATAATATGTTGTCCCTCCTTAGAAGTCGAGAATTTCTCCACCAACTTTTCATAATTGCATAGGAACAGGCGCTTCGCTTTTTATTTATTTCTATCTAGTGACACAACATTTAAACTTTTTTAGGTTCTTACGATCAATATCATATAGAGAAGTCTCTCAGCTTGTCTATGGCACTTTGGGAAGGCTGAGAATACCATTACCATCATGTGTGTATCAGTCAATTCGAACAAAATTTAAAACAAATGGGGATGAATTTACAGGCTTTGAGGAAGATGACTCAGACTGATAAAACACAATTTATAACAACTTATTGATTGCCTTGTGTGTTCCTTGGGCAATCTAAAACATTCTTATGACCTATATGGTACAGTGTGGCTTGGCTCTTTGGCTTTGTGTTGTTTGACTTGTTTCTTCAACTTGAGATACTACATAACACAAAGTCAAAAACTTGTTAAAAATACTTCAGTAATCATAAAAGTCATTGCCATAAAGATAATTTGTTCATGTTATAAAGTTTATATATATAAAAAATACAAAAACTAAGCTGGTTTTAGTAAATTATGACTTTCTAACCTGCTGTTGTTGGGGGAACATCTTTCACCACCATTGCTTTCCTTTCATTTCTTTTCTTGATGGCCTCATCCCTGGGTTGCTTGGTAATCATTGTGTTCATTGCTTCAGGAGTCATTTCCTTTATTGCTTTGGCTTCACGTTCAAGGGTGTTTTCCTTTTGAGCATCAAGAAATGTGTCGTATATTTGTTCAACATAACCTGTAGTAAAATAAATAATAATTACATGTATATGTATTTTTTATCATAGTGGTTACCTTCAAAACATTAAAATTTTAAAACGTGAAGTCAAAGGAAAACGTGTGAAGTTATATATAAGAAAATATTAAATCACATGACAAAAAAATAGCCATGCAAAACCGAAAATCCCTAACAAATCATCAACATACTTACAAAAGTTTGCTTTTACTCTGACACTTCGGACAGTGGCTTCACCATTCTTGAATTTTGGATAAATCACAGATATCTGTTCGGAATCATCTACTTTACTCTTTCGGACTTCTCGGTTTAGATTATTGTTGAAATGTATGGCTGCTATTATGTGCCTAATAAGAAATACATGAAAGGCATAAAAACATTACATATACCATGACTACAATCATGGCCAAAAACCCTAGGACAGTTCGTAAAAAGCACTACGCATACGAAGTTCCCCCCCTTCCCCCCTTCAATGTTGCCATTTTATTGCTCTTTTTTGTCGTTATATCACACCAACTATAAACTGAAACAACATTGATGGAGGGGGGAGGGGAGGGATTGTTAGGTAAGTATTCAAAGCGATATATTATAGTTTTTCTTGCGTGAGGCTACAAGATTCTTCATTTGCACTGCTGTCCCAATTATTTATGGCCATGATTGTCTGAGGTGAACAATGATGTATAGGCAACGAATACTTTGGTGTTCGTCTAACATATTTTGTTCCAAGTTGTTCTACTATTCCTTATCATTTGTCTGTGCCACTTACAAAGATAAAAGTGCTACACTATCGTCTAATTGATTATAATTAGCGTTTAATTGACTAATTATCAATAGTAACTAATTGATTACGTATGAATGATTCACTAAAATCTGTACATCAATTCAGAAAGTTGCGTCTACTGTTCGTTTCAGGCCATTAATTAGTAAGTTTCTTTTCTCTGTTGGTTACTACGATGCGTTTTTGTCATTTGACGGGTGAGCAAAGGGCTTTTGTTCGCTATTTGCGGACAGAGTGCAATCTATCATTTAGAGAGATCGCTGACCGTTCAGGTGTTTCGAAGTCTTCCTGCCAACGAGTAAGCAAGCAGGCAATTAGTAAACCGTCAGAAGAAATGGGGAAAAGCCAAGGCCGGCCAAGAAAAGTGAATGAAAGGGCAATGCGGTCATTAATTCGTTGTTTGAAGGTCAAACGAGCGAGTCGAGGGGACGTTACAGTAAAATCATTGGTCGTAGACAGTGGGTTAAGTTTCCAGATGGCTAGTCGTCGAACGTTTTCCCGTCTGTTGAATGAAAAAGGGTATGGCTTCTTCCAAAGGCGCAAAAAGGGCTTGCTCACAGAGAAGGATCGAGTGAGTCGTGTCAGATTTGCAAAAGCAATGAAGACACAACTCCTAACCAACCAAAAGTTCTGGTGCCACGAAGTGGCCTTCTATCTCGATGGAGTATCTTTCGTGCATAAAAACAATCCGATGAGAAGCGCGACAGCATCAAAGTCGAGAGTTTGGAGAAAGAAGGGAGAGGGATTAATGTTTACTGGGAAAGGTTCTAAAGATCTCGCTGGTGGACGACGACTTCACGTGATTGTGGCAATCGCTCATGGGAAAGGAGTGATTCTCAGCGTCCCGTATGAGAAAATGAACGGACAGTTCTTCGCCGGATTCATCAAAGATCATTTCAATTTATGTTTTGGCAAAGCAGGGCCAAAACTTGGTGGGAAACGTTTGTTCCTTATGGACAATGACCCTTCACAAACAAGCAAAGTAGCCCTACAGTCGCTGCAAGACATCGAAGCGGAACTGCTACGAATTCCACCTCGCTCTCCGATCTCAACCCCATCGAGAACATTTTCCATATCGTTAAACGTAATTTGCAACTTGAAGCCGTGTCGAAGAACATTGTTTCCGAGTCTTTTGAACAATTTCAAGCCAGGGTGTTAGACGCGTTAAGCCGCTTCTCTAGTGCCATTATCGACAAGACGATCGAGAGCATGCCGGCAAGAATCGAAGGGGTTTTGCGAAAGAAGGGATACCGGACAAAATATTGAGAGAGGACGAGAGAGAGAGAGAGGTAGAGTGTGAAAAAGAGAGAGATAGGAGGGGTGGGGGGGGGGGGGGACAGACAGAGACAGAAGGAGACAAACAGGATATATATGTTACTTGATATCCTCTCTTATATATTTACAGGCACAATTCTCCACTTCATTTCTCCCCCCAAAATCGTTGTAAAATGCAAAGTTAAAACTCCAATTAAATTTCTTTTTCGTTCAATTGCATTGTTTGTGTCTGCGGCGTGTTATTCTCTATTTACCGCAGCTCGCTCGTTAAGATATCTACGTTTTCTGACATTTCTCCCTTCTGCCACCATCTATAAATAAACGATACAAACTAACTTTATTGTCGTCAGGGAGAAATGTTGGGAAAAGCGTATATCGTTATATTTATGCCCCCAAATCACACTAAAACGCACCATACACACTTCATATAACTCATGAAAATCTAATTTACAAATATAAACGAAAATTGGCAATACTATTTACATAAATGTTAGGGAGAAATGTCACAGAAAGAAGCTCATCACCAGCGACCTATTACATATCGTATTACGTAAACTTCAAATGACGTAAACGAAGCCAAAACGCAGGAAATATAAGACTTTTAAGTGTTAGTATAAACAGAAATAAGTTCATTAGCGCGCTTAAACGTTAATAACGTTTTCACAAATAAAAGCAGCGAAGCAACGAGGACATGGGGACATTCGAATCTGACACGA
Organism: Paragorgia papillata; assembly: GCA_035771165.1. Lineage (NCBI taxonomy): Eukaryota > Metazoa > Cnidaria > Anthozoa > Scleralcyonacea > Coralliidae > Paragorgia > Paragorgia papillata. Next base: position 1,117,084 of record JAWNZC010000213.1, on the reverse strand, counting down.
CTCGGGAATGACCTTCCAAAAGTTAAAGAAACGCCATCTGACATTCATCATTTCCGTGTTTACTCTGTCGATGGAGCCGGACTTTATTAGCGTGATTGGCGCGTCGGCCGTTGCGAAGAATGGTGTATCGCTATTCAGTTCCAAATCACGCTTACAAAAATTTTTCGGTGCAGGCAAATGGACTATATCCCCCTCCAATGCCTGCAACAAATCTGCCCATGCGATAGTTGTTGGACACCATCGAAAGTCGTTTAGAAGGATTACTTCCGCCTCTTCAGCGCCCATCCATGCGAATGAACCTGTTGCTGGATTGCAAAATACTTTGTAAATGGTCTTCAGGGGGGATAGAATAAAAGTCTTTCCAGTATTTGCCGGGCCATGTACATACACGTTTTGATACTTCGCCCGGCCTTTGTCAAGGGCTGTATAGATAGCAGTGCAAAATGCTGATACATCGATACCATTGCTCCGAACGACTTCTGTGGCGGCATTTTGCCATCGACCTGTGCAACCATCTACACACACGGAATCTTTGGCGTCACGTAGAAGGTCCAGTCTCGTTTTCTTTGCGCGTTCCATCTTTTCCTCGGCCTCCGAAAACTCCTTGGCTATGGCAAGCGCTTCTTCTACCGCGTTCGCGCCTTTGTTTGCAATAAACTCAGCCAAAGATGTTTTGCCCTCCCGTTTTTGCGCAAGGGCAAAACAAACCAACTCTAAGCGCTTACTTATCTTCTTTTGCTGAATAATTTCGGAAACATCATAGACGGTCAGGCCTCTTTCCCTTTGGGTCTTTCCTTTCTGTTTCCCCTGCCGTTGACGTGCTTTCGTCTTCCTTCTCGCTATTGCACTCTCAGTTCTTGGTGGGTTGGAAAGATCTGGGTGGTTTGGAGAGTGTAACGCTTCACTGTCCTCCTTCGTCGCATATGTGTAGGCACTATAGTATGTAGTGTGCCTATCGCTGAAATTAACTTTTGCCCCAAATGTTTCATCTAAACATTTACGAACGCGTAACCAGCGGGACTTCTTTGACAACTTTACTGCCATGTGATAGTGCCAACGATTCATCTCCTCGTCCTCTTCATCGCATAAAGCGTGAGGTTCTAATGATACGACCCAGTGAATCACTTCAACACCTTGCAAATCCCACGCTTGCAAAACTGCGTCGGCAAAAGTCTGCCTTGTTGGAAACATTTCTATATTAGCTCGACTGTACGTTATCAAATACAGCGTTCGTTGACGTCTTCCATGTAAGTCGGCCATGTTGGTCATGCCTCACTAAAAGGACAATGGCGTGCACAGACTTTCCACTTCAAAACACGCAACACATTCAACGCACTTCCGTCGTAAGTTAAATGAGGAAATCCGACATGTATGATAGCAAATTTCCATGTACCAAGCCAATAAAACTTTGATGAACAAGAAATATCTTACAATGAACAGCCATGAATAAAACACATTTTATGATCGTAGTAAACTTTTGTATAACGATATAGAGACAAATAATACGTTTTCTTGTTTGAAATGTCGTAAAAATGCAACGAATCGAGGCGAATCTCTATACAGACTGTCTGAGGTGAACAATGATGTATAGGCAACGAATACTTTGGTGTTCGTCTAACATATTTTGTTCCAAGTTGTTCTACTATTCCTTATCATTTGTCTGTGCCACTTACAAAGATAAAAGTGCTACACTATCGTCTAATTGATTATAATTAGCGTTTAATTGACTAATTATCAATAGTAACTAATTGATTACGTATGAATGATTCACTAAAATCTGTACATCAATTCAGAAAGTTGCGTCTACTGTTCGTTTCAGGCCATTAATTAGTAAGTTTCTTTTCTCTGTTGGTTACTACGATGCGTTTTTGTCATTTGACGGGTGAGCAAAGGGCTTTTGTTCGCTATTTGCGGACAGAGTGCAATCTATCATTTAGAGAGATCGCTGACCGTTCAGGTGTTTCGAAGTCTTCCTGCCAACGAGTAAGCAAGCAGGCAATTAGTAAACCGTCAGAAGAAATGGGGAAAAGCCAAGGCCGCCAAGAAAAGTGAATGAAGGGCAATGCGGTCATTAATTCGTTGTTTGAAGGTCAAACGAGCGAGTCGAGGGGACGTTACAGTAAAATCATTGGTCGTAGACAGTGGGTTAAGTTTCCAGATGGCTAGTCGTCGAACGTTTTCCCGTCTGTTGAATGAAAAAGGGTATGGCTTCTTCCAAAGGCGCAAAAAGGGCTTGCTCACAGAGAAGGATCGAGTGAGTCGTGTCAGATTTGCAAAAGCAATGAAGACACAACTCCTAACCAACCAAAAGTTCTGGTGCCACGAAGTGGCCTTCTATCTCGATGGAGTATCTTTCGTGCATAAAAACAATCCGATGAGAAGCGCGACAGCATCAAAGTCGAGAGTTTGGAGAAAGAAGGGAGAGGGATTAATGTTTACTGGGAAAGGTTCTAAAGATCTCGCTGGTGGACGACGACTTCACGTGATTGTGGCAATCGCTCATGGGAAAGGAGTGATTCTCAGCGTCCCGTATGAGAAAATGAACGGACAGTTCTTCGCCGGATTCATCAAAGATCATTTCAATTTATGTTTTGGCAAAGCAGGGCCAAAACTTGGTGGGAAACGTTTGTTCCTTATGGACAATGACCCTTCACAAACAAGCAAAGTAGCCCTACAGTCGCTGCAAGACATCGAAGCGGAACTGCTACGAATTCCACCTCGCTCTCCCGATCTCAACCCCATCGAGAACATTTTCCATATCGTTAAACGTAATTTGCAACTTGAAGCCGTGTCGAAGAACATTGTTTCCGAGTCTTTTGAACAATTTCAAGCCAGGGTGTTAGACGCGTTAAGCCGCTTCTCTAGTGCCATTATCGACAAGACGATCGAGAGCATGCCGGCAAGAATCGAAGGGGTTTTGCGAAAGAAGGGATACCGGACAAAATATTGAGAGAGGACGAGAGAGAGAGAGAGGTAGAGTGTGAAAAAGAGAGAGATAGGAGGGGTGGGGGGGGGGGGGGGGGGGGACAGACAGAGACAGAAGGAGACAAACAGGATATATATGTTACTTGATATCCTCTCTTATATATTTACAGGCACAATTCTCCACTTCATTTCTCCCCCCAAAATCGTTGTAAAATGCAAAGTTAAAACTCCAATTAAATTTCTTTTTCGTTCAATTGCATTGTTTGTGTCTGCGGCGTGTTATTCTCTATTTACCGCAGCTCGCTCGTTAAGATATCTACGTTTTCTGACATTTCTCCCTTCTGCCACCATCTATAAATAAACGATACAAACTAACTTTATTGTCGTCAGGGAGAAATGTTGGGAAAAGCGTATATCGTTATATTTATGCCCCCAAATCACACTAAAACGCACCATACACACTTCATATAACTCATGAAAATCTAATTTACAAATATAAACGAAAATTGGCAATACTATTTACATAAATGTTAGGGAGAAATGTCACAGAAAGAAGCTCATCACCAGCGACCTATTACATATCGTATTACGTAAACTTCAAATGACGTAAACGAAGCCAAAACGCAGGAAATATAAGACTTTTAAGTGTTAGTATAAACAGAAATAAGTTCATTAGCGCGCTTAAACGTTAATAACGTTTTCACAAATAAAAGCAGCGAAGCAACGAGGACATGGGGACATTCGAATCTGACACGACTCGGGAATGACCTTCCAAAAGTTAAAGAAACGCCATCTGACATTCATCATTTCCGTGTTTACTCTGTCGATGGAGCCGGACTTTATTAGCGTGATTGGCGCGTCGGCCGTTGCGAAGAATGGTGTATCGCTATTCAGTTCCAAATCACGCTTACAAAAATTTTTCGGTGCAGGCAAATGGACTATATCCCCCTCCAATGCCTGCAACAAATCTGCCCATGCGATAGTTGTTGGACACCATCGAAAGTCGTTTAGAAGGATTACTTCCGCCTCTTCAGCGCCCATCCATGCGAATGAACCTGTTGCTGGATTGCAAAATACTTTGTAAATGGTCTTCAGGGGGGATAGAATAAAAGTCTTTCCAGTATTTGCCGGGCCATGTACATACACGTTTTGATACTTCGCCCGGCCTTTGTCAAGGGCTGTATAGATAGCAGTGCAAAATGCTGATACATCGATACCATTGCTCCGAACGACTTCTGTGGCGGCATTTTGCCATCGACCTGTGCAACCATCTACACACACGGAATCTTTGGCGTCACGTAGAAGGTCCAGTCTCGTTTTCTTTGCGCGTTCCATCTTTTCCTCGGCCTCCGAAAACTCCTTGGCTATGGCAAGCGCTTCTTCTACCGCGTTCGCGCCTTTGTTTGCAATAAACTCAGCCAAAGATGTTTTGCCCTCCCGTTTTTGCGCAAGGGCAAAACAAACCAACTCTAAGCGCTTACTTATCTTCTTTTGCTGAATAATTTCGGAAACATCATAGACGGTCAGGCCTCTTTCCCTTTGGGTCTTTCCTTTCTGTTTCCCCTGCCGTTGACGTGCTTTCGTCTTCCTTCTCGCTATTGCACTCTCAGTTCTTGGTGGGTTGGAAAGATCTGGGTGGTTTGGAGAGTGTAACGCTTCACTGTCCTCCTTCGTCGCATATGTGTAGGCACTATAGTATGTAGTGTGCCTATCGCTGAAATTAACTTTTGCCCCAAATGTTTCATCTAAACATTTACGAACGCGTAACCAGCGGGACTTCTTTGACAACTTTACTGCCATGTGATAGTGCCAACGATTCATCTCCTCGTCCTCTTCATCGCATAAAGCGTGAGGTTCTAATGATACGACCCAGTGAATCACTTCAACACCTTGCAAATCCCACGCTTGCAAAACTGCGTCGGCAAAAGTCTGCCTTGTTGGAAACATTTCTATATTAGCTCGACTGTACGTTATCAAATACAGCGTTCGTTGACGTCTTCCATGTAAGTCGGCCATGTTGGTCATGCCTCACTAAAAGGACAATGGCGTGCACAGACTTTCCACTTCAAAACACGCAACACATTCAACGCACTTCCGTCGTAAGTTAAATGAGGAAATCCGACATGTATGATAGCAAATTTCCATGTACCAAGCCAATAAAACTTTGATGAACAAGAAATATCTTACAATGAACAGCCATGAATAAAACACATTTTATGATCGTAGTAAACTTTTGTATAACGATATAGAGACAAATAATACGTTTTCTTGTTTGAAATGTCGTAAAAATGCAACGAATCGAGGCGAATCTCTATACAGACAATCATGGCCAAAAACCCTAGGACAGTTCGTAAAAAGCACTACGCATACGAAGTTCCCCCCCTTCCCCCCTTCAATGTTGCCATTTTATTGCTCTTTTTTGTCGTTATATCACACCAACTATAAACTGAAACAACATTGATGGAGGGGGGAGGGGAGGGATTGTTAGGTAAGTATTCAAAGCGATATATTATAGTTTTTCTTGCGTGAGGCTACAAGATTCTTCATTTGCACTGCTGTCCCAATTATTTATGGCCATGATTGTAGCTCCTTTATAAAATAGTAGCAGGTGGAGTAATACATGTACTGGTGATTGCTTGTTTGCAAATTGACACTTGAGTGACCAACATACTCTAATATTTAGTATCCAACACATGTATGTAGCTTCCTTCATGAGGGCATTGCATTTTACAGTACTCTGTCTAATGCCAGACAATTTTATTTCTTACTGGAGAACCCACTACTATCTTATGAAATAAAAATTAAAAAATTGAATTGTCTGGCACTAGCCAGAATAAAATGTTGCACCCTTGCCGTGGATGAGTTTCCTCCTCGGGCTCTGCTGAATAAAAGATCAAGATTGCATAATAGGCTGAATAAAATACTAAGATCATACTTGTTCCTTAATTGTTAAACTTCATAAAGACACAGTTCATTACCTGACATACATTCCAGGATACGAATAACCAATCATCTTTGGTGCAAAATGGTTCAGGGCTGAATGGAACCCTTCAATGCAGCTTGTTTGGGCCAAGGGAGATGCTTGCTTGATTCCATGCTTTAACTTTTTATTTGTCAATGCTTTCTTCACTTTCTCATATACAACTGACTCTGCAATATACATATAAAATATAACACATTTAACATTTTATGCATGAATTAAGCTACTTTCAACATTTCTATTAACCCATTAAGTGGCAAGGGCACATCTTAGCACCTCACTCTGCTGAATAACATTGTCTGGAATTAGCCAGAATAAAATGTCTAAGTGCATCCTTGGCTGTTAATGGGTTAATAACTTACTGTCGTTAAGCCACTCTCTGTGTTCAATCTCTCCATGGGCACATTTGTTGAAGAGGGGATCTTCTAAACCGTCATGCTTGTCTGCAATATGGTCAAGAAATGACTTAAACTTTGCTAAAGTCACCCTTCCATCACCAGAGGCAGTAGAAGTAGCACTCCAAGACAAATGATTTTTACATGGACGTATCCACATTTGGATCTCTGCACAGTTATTCTCTTTGGCAATTTTCGTCAGCACTTTTCGAATTTCTGTAAAAATATATCTATATGGCATATAGATAGACAGACAGACAGATAGATAGGCAGACGGATAGGTAGGTAGACAGATAGATAGATGGATGGATGGATGGATGGATGGATGGATAAGCACCTCACGGCTCACTCTGCTAAGTAAAATCATCTGGCATTAGCCAGAATAAAATCATAAGGTGCACCCTTGCCCGTTAATGGGTTAAGATAGCTAACAACTATAGGACTTGTAAAATGTATCCCAAAAACATACTTTTTCTCAAATGCCAGAGGTCGAGGTAATGCTTTACGTTCATCAGTTGTTCTCTCATGTGCTTTGAAATTGATGTGTGACGATCAGTTATGAGTGTATCAAATGATATCCCACATTCATCAAGATAGTCCATGCAATGTTGAAATGCCAAGTACTCCATTGCCTGACTGCTTCCAGATTCATTCCTCTGTTGTGGTAGAAAAAAATATAAAACAAAACAAGACATTCAGAAAGGAAAATATGTAGCAATGATTTAAAAAAATACAGTAGTTTCAAACCTGAACTAGAGAGAAGTGCATGATACAGGGGGATGTGCAACAGAATATTGTGTATGCACAATACTTGGCACTATGCCCCATGCTATCATGCCTCGCCATCTCCTGCTACCACCAGGGGTTCTTCATATTCATCCAGCTTTTGAATTGTTTGCTGTTGGTACTTTTTCCAGTGTATTGAGACAGCTGGAAACAATTTCTCCTATACAAAAACAAAATGTAAAATGACATTTTATTTAATTTTTTCAGAACATGTGCCATAAACATCTAGAAATATGCCTCTTCAAGATATAATCCTCCCAAATATAAATAACCACCATCCAAATATAAGCCATATTCGGCAAATACCGTATGTTCCATTTTGCAATTGTTCAGTTATATGTGCACAATATAAAAATGTCACAACAAGAACAAGTCACCCACAAGTCAAGTGAGGTGATGAATGTTCTTACCACAATTGTGATGTCTTCTATGCATCTACTGTACATGTACAATTGAAATGACAATAGACTTGTAGACAAAATAGAACATATAACCTGATGCAAACACTCGAGGGGGCTTGGGAGAATTTGAAAGTACTTATGTAAACCCTCGCCTATGGCTTGGGTACACATAAACTTTCAGATTCTCCCAAACGCCCTCTTGCGTTTGCATCAGGCTAGATAAGCATAGGCTACTATTTTCTACTTCTTAACTAAGTGTTTATTGTATTAGATACAAAAAACTGATAGTGTCCTTAGGGGGTCCAACCAATACTGTAAGCTGTCCTCAATATAATCTTCAAAAAAGTCCTTTGAACAAATATAAATCCAGAGTATAATTTCTAATGTTTACAGTAACCCTTACCTTCTGATGTTTAAAGAATGTCCCCAATGAAATGCATGCCATTCCCATATGCGAAAATACCCGAAGTACTTTGCTAGCAGATGCACCAGCCAATAATATTGCAAAACTTAGAAGAAAGTTTCCTGCTGCTATTTTTGTGCCTTCCATATTAGGTTGACTGTGCCACACAGAATCCTTTTGCATACAGTCAGAGTTACCGCAGTGTGTGTGGATGATGACCATTGTTCCATGTTGACTTGTTTCAACCAGTGGATTCTCACTTTTGCACGATGGGCAGAATTGGAAAAGTAACATCAACTGTGAAAGGAACACCATAAATTTGGGCTCTGTCCTTTGTCATCTTTGACATAGGCTCTAAACCATTGTAAACAAAATAATTAATTTTGGTAAGTAAACTTGGTTAATTACTTAATTGAAAGATTGCAAAATAAAATAATAATATATATAAACCACCATAGCAACATTTATAGTACACCATGACAAATGAGGTCTAACCTAGCTTCATTGCTGGATGATGATTCATTTGTTTCAGTATCTATTTCACCAGTGAAGCTTCCTCCCCAACTGTATCATCAGATCTAAGACCAATATCACTATCATTGTTAATAATCTCTTTTTCTTCAGGAACAGGTTCTGTAGTCCCTATTGTAGTCCCTATTGGCATTTCAAGTCCTAAAATAAAATATTAAAGTGTTCTGCTATATAATTTTATGGCACGAATAGTATGTCAAATTGTCAATTGAATAAAATAATATTAAAATATGTTCAATTAGACAACATATACATGTAATTAGAAAAACGACATACTGTATAATTTAATAGAAACAAAGCAAAGAACATTTTTTTAAACAAAAATATTGGTTCAAACAGAAATAAACGGGTCATTAGCTTTTAGAGGAGTAAATCAAAATCAATAAAGAAACAAGATATATTTCATATGTCCCTACAGGGACAATATTAACTTATCGTGAAGTGCTTACTTGATCGTAAATCAGCTACAACATTTTCCTGCCTTATAAGCTTCTCTTTCTCGCTTATAATTTGGTTACGAAGAAGTCGGTTTTCTTTCTGTAACGCGATACACTGTTCACACACCTGCATGGACATCGTTTGAGTATAAATTTCCTTTACGCCGGTTTCCAATTGCATTGGCTCATCACCCTTCAAACAAACTGAATTTGGATATAGATAAATATAGTAAAGTTATCATCAGTTTCAACAGAGTCTTGTATTAAAACTTTATATGCAAAAAGTAGCTTTAATAGTAGAAGAATTAGTATTTAATTACCAAGTCATTGCCTGTAACTGGAGAGGACTTGCAGCTGGCAAGATGCTCAATATTTCCTTCGTCTGTTTCCATTTCGGGATCGACGTATTCTGATGAAGAAGAAGGTTGGGGTTCGTCTGCGCCTCTTGCTTCTTCTTCTGTCTTTCTAATCTAAAATAGTTATTTACACTGGCTCATTGTTTGTGATAACAATTATTTAAAATATGCAGAGTGTTGATTTCTCACCTTGCGTCGTATCGCTCTTGCCGCTCGCCCTGAAAGTTCTTCTTCGCGATCATCTGCGATAAATACGGATGGATAGGAGGTTATTCCAATGTCATCTCTCTTTAGCCACGGAATGTAGGCCTTCGTTTGTCCTGGCAAACCAACTTTTCTAACAAAATCGTCTGGCTTGAAGTGTTTAGAGCATACACAGCTTGAGCCGGAAGACTCCCATTTTGCGCGTTTGCGCTTAACAAAATCTATCCAACGTTGCCGTCTTTCTATTGCCTCCGGTCTCAAATCATCAGCATAAGGTATCTTATGCAGTATTATACCATTCTTAGGGTCGGGCTTGTTGGAACACCCGTATACAACGCATCGCGAAGGCATTTTGTCCGCAGTTGCATCGGTAAAACCAAGTAAACAACTGTAGTCGTCAATTACAGCTTGTCCCGATTTGACGTCATCAGCCTTATTCGGACTCAGACTCTTTTCTCCCGGCCATGTTTTGAAAAACTCATGTTTGGAACAAGATATCTCGAGAAGTTTTTATCCGTTTAAGGTATGTTATATATCGTTAGAATCGTCTCGATACGGCCGATTTTTAGAAAAAAAATGAAAATTCTCGTATATGCACTTTAACTATACGTTTCTTATCTTCAAAATTCCTGTGCTAAGAGATATTTTGTGCAGCATGCTACACACTATTTGATTAGACATAAAACTTGACAAATGACCTAAATATACTAGCCCATAAAGTTGAATTAAAAAGTATTGATTTGTAAATCACATTATTGAAGGTAAGTCATAGATTCTTTAATCAGCAATTTTGTATACTGATTTGTATAAATTTGAAATAGTCGGCAAGGTATACTTGGGGTATTTTATATTTATTCATTTGCGGTTTGATTCTTACAAAATATGTTTATTTTCGTTGTTTATAAGTATTACAATTAAACGATTTATGGTTTGTTTTGGGAGTTGACAAATTGTTTTTGAATATATATACCATGCATACTATAGGTAATTCATTTACAAAAAGTCGACCATTTGATTCCCTTTTTGATGAACACAACTGTTATGTTTCAATATTTAATTTAAGAAAAGGCTTTACTGTGTTAACAACATAACTTGAAAACTAGATATTCCTAGACAGCAATGTTCTCAGTGTTAGAATCTGGGGCAAACTTATGCATGTATGCTATAAACCAGACTACAAAGAATATTAAACATGTTTCAAAGAATATTAAAATTTACCAGTAAACATGGACTGGACTGGCCCGGTTAACTGGTTGTGACAATTGGGATCAAGGCAAACTGGGCTAGCTTGCTTGTCATGTAATTGAAATGTTGAAAAGACATACAATTTATATAGGATGGCTAGCCTGGTCATGTAATCACCCCCTTAGTTTGCTGATGTTCAGAGTTAATTAAACAAATGTTCAGAGTCTCACAAGTTTTATTCTATTTCACATCAATCTTTTGTTAATATCTCCATTTGTTATTATAGATGTACTAACTCCGTGCCAAATATGGGTCGGACAAAGTTAATAAATATCACCAGCAAGTTATGGATGCATGTAACCAAAAATGTAGGGATGCAAAATGTAGAATGGATGCTGCAGAAAGCAAAAACTTATGAAGACTATAAATTTTGAATGAATTAATTTTGTCATTACAGTACTAATTAGCTTGGAAATTAAATAATGTCAATCGTAAATACTTTAAATAGTTAATTACAGTTTATTTTCAACAACCTTATTTGAGAGTAATATTATGTCTCTTTTCACCAATTACCAAAGAGCTAGATCAATAACTGGACACGCAAGTGTGTTGGGGTTGACTGTTCACCATACATGTAGAGTGATAATCATATAAAGCAAAATAATGGACGAAAACAAACTAATTATTTACACTCGTGTATGACCCCATCTCTACATTACCAGATCTAATGTAACAATATAATTATACAATGTAACATGTAACAAATTTTGTTAAAGTGCTTATGAAATGAAAATAAAGTTTGTCTTATTTGAAAGTACTTTTAAAATGACAGAGTAACATATTTTGCTGTTTTTTGTTTCCTTGCTTTGTTTTTAGGATATCACAGTTTGTTTTATAAGTGAAACTACTGTAACCAGTGACGTCACAACACGTGCATAATGACTTACAGGGAAAGGTTATATGTCTTTTCTATTATCAGATGGAAGCACTTCGAAGTGTGTGTGTTTCCCTTCCAACAACAAAAATAATTACATTTTCAACTAATTCCGTTTAACAATAGGAAAGATCTATACAGTATATATAAACCTTTCCCAGTAAGTCATTATGCACATTGTGATGTCACTGGTTAGTTTCACATATAAAACAAACTGAGATACCTCAAGAAAGAAGCAAACAAGCAAACAAAAAACAGCAAAAGATGTTACTCTGTCATTTCATAAGTACTTTCAAATAAGACAAACTTAATTTTCGTTTCATAAGCACTTTAAATCAAATTAATCATGCTCTTATTAAAGCCCTTCAAATGATATATCGGGGAAGATATTGTCAGATTCAACAAGAACTTGTGTTATTTTGTAAGATTCTGCAACAGTCAAGATAGTAAGATTTTGTAAGATTTTGTACAATCTTGTAAGATCTTGTAAGACATAATGATTTAATATTTCTATTGCGCAAATTAACATGTGGATATGATCAAATGCGCATTACAATGTTATGGGTGGCTTATCAGGCAATTTAGAAATTTTCACCGTGGCCGTGTTGAGGCATATCAAAGGCGCTTTTATGCTGCCGCCAACAACACAGTTCAGACCACGGATCTCAAGGTGTTGATTTTACGGAGGGAGGAAAACCGGAGAACCCGGCGAAAAACCCTCGAAGCACAGGAGAGATCAACTAAACTCTACTCACATGGTCCAAGCTCGAGAACGAGGTTATTCCCAGACGGTCACCCATCCAAGTACTAACCCCGTCCGACCGGGCTTAACTATTGGTGAGAGGCAGCGCGCTAACAGCACACGCCACCTGTGCTCCTTGTTGTAGGTTCTTGTAAGATCTTGTAAGATCTTGTAAGATCTTGTAAGATCTTGTAAGATCTTGTAAGATCTTGTAAGATCTTGTAATATCTTGTAAGATTCAGCAAGATCTTGTAAGATCTTGTAAGATCTTGTAAGATCTTGTAAGATCTTGTAAGATCTTGTAGGATCTTGTAAGATCTTGTAAGATCTTGTAGGATCTTGTAAGATCTTGTAAGATCTTGTAAGATCTTGTAAGATCTTGTAAGATCTTGTAAGATCTTGTAAGATCTTGTAAGATCTTGTAAGATTCAGCAAGATCTTGTAAGATCTTGTAAGATTCAGCAAGATCTTGTAAGATCTTGTAAGATCTTGTGGGATCTTGTAAGGTCTTGTAAGATTCAACAAGATCTTCTACAAGCTTGTCTAAAATCTTGTAAGATTTTAAGCTATCTTGTAAGATCTTGTAAGATTTTGCAAGATCTTGTAAGATCTTGCAAGATCTTGCAAGAACTTGCCAAGATCTTGCAAGATCTTACACAAGATCTTATAAGATCTTGCCAAGATCTTGGCAAGATCTTATGTAAGATTTTCACCTGGGTATTACCACAATCTACCATAATACTGTGCCAATTAAAGTTCATGGATTTAAAACAATTTTGATTCCAAGCCATCCAAGGTCTAAACACAATCTATTGCAAAACAGGCTCCATTTAAAACACCAAAAATAGAAATCAATAAAATGACTGCATTACCTTGATAGAAAGATCTTGATTTGAAATATCAAAGTCATTGAAATATTTTTGTTGAATATTTTATCTTTATTTTTTACTTCTCTTTAATTATGTTGCACCAACATTCAATTTAATAAGATGTACCAACAAAGGTTACGTTTGTCTTGTATAGGATCCGTACTTTCAGAGCAGTCAAACATCTGTCCTCCTGGACAAGATCTTTGAAAAAGGCTAGGGATTTGATGTGTTTGTTTCCATCTCGTCTGATCAATCGCTTGATGGAATGTTGATGGTTTATTTGTGAGCCTGCGGTTCATAACATGAGCATAACGTCCGTTTTGCACGACACCGGGTAGTGAGAATTCACGAGTAATCGAACAAGCATTTATATTATTTGCTTAATCTACTCAAATGTACTCAAGATTTTCTTGTTTTAAATATTTCAAGATTAAAAATTAAGTTTGTTTTGCTTATTTTCGCCACGCAGCATTCCCAATAAAATAATTTTTACGTTGTTTTTTTACAAAGCATGACAATAGTTTCTCCCAGGTGACTGGGTCCGTGGCAGCTTTGAGTCTAAGCAATTAGCTTCATTTAATCCTGATCCTACTCATAAATTTGATCTGTAAGCAACACAGTTTTCTCGGCAGCCTAAACTATTGTATTAAGTAAAACTAAATTATTAAAATTGTTCAGGATGTTGCCATGTGCTCAGCTTGATTTAGGCTCACAGTAATCCCCAAATAGCAGGGGCACTTTATCAGAGCAATATATTTTGGTTTAGGCATTAATAAAAGTGTATTGCTGTAATGAATTCCAATTTGTGTTCTAAAATCTACATGTATGAGAACCTTTTCACCCTTAAATAACAATTAAAAAATAAAACCAAGAATACAATAATAAAAGTTGCCCTACAGGGCCTGGTTATACAAAGCCTGGATAGCTTATCCGGTGGATAGGTATAGTGTGCCATACATGCTTTGAACAAGTGAACTTAAATTTTATTCGCTATACAGGCTTCGTACAACTGGACCCTGCAGATCCTTATTGCTGCTGACTACTTTTTGCATAATTTTAATCTAGATTATAAAAAGAAAATGACACGGTGATGAAAACAAATTTCACTAAATAAATTTGCTATGCTCTTTTGTAATTTAATATCCTTTTCACAACTCAAATAGAATTCATATTTCTATGTCACTATGTTATAATATTCTTTTTATATATTTTGGTAAAAGGCCTTGCAATATTAACTTCTAGTAGTGTACATTACTAGCAGTCATAAAAGTAATGAGTAGAGATGAGTGATTACAAAAATTGTCGATTACTGAAGCAGATTAATAGGCCGATTAATTGGCATATACAGTAGTGCTTATTGATATGTTGTTGGTTACCAACCCCTAGTGCACAGTTATTTTCAATGTGTCATGGGATTGCAAGGAGCATACAATATATTTGAAATATAACAGAAATCAAGGTTTTTGCTAGCAGAGTGAAAAGAGAATGGCTCATGGTGAATACTATACACATTCATTGCATATTTTGGATTCACATTAGCTCCATGTGTGAAAGAGTTAATGTACTAATTATTATACAATAATCAGCTGATTACCAATTATTGCAAATTGGCTGATTACATGTATATGGCTCTGCAGATTAGTTTTCGATTAAATAGCTCATCTCTAGTAATGAACTTACAATAATAAGTACAGTATAATTAACAATCCTGCAATGTCTGGCATAGAGCTTGATACCACGCCATTAACTACTGTACCCGCACTAGTGTGCCTAACAAGGACACAGTAATGTAAACTACGACCTTTGGAGGGTGTAGCTCCGTCGGAGAGGGTTTGCCCTATTGCCCTAAGACATGAGGAACAGTATACAGGAACAGGCGATCCACCAAGACGGGAGCGGTCTTATAGGTAGAGCAGCTCCAGGCAAGCCTAAACTCCCAACTAACTTGTAGCAATGTTGCCGAGAATTACCCTCTCCTAACAGAACTACTGTCACACATAAAGTGGAGAAGTAACTTACCAAATGATAATCAATGGTTCCAAAATTACCACACCGACCTGGACCTAAGAAAGCCACCAGGGGCCAACCAACAGAGAAAAGGCGAAAGCTGCAATTGAACGAGCAACATCCAGGTGACCATCAATGAATGGAACCTGTACGCAAAGCCAGAAGCAAAGGCCCATGTCTGCAACAAAGAAAAGCAACAAATGGGCCCTTTCCAGTGCAGGTAGACAAGTACATAGCCAACAACGGCACTAAGCAAAAGCCGGGCAAGCTGGTACTGTTAAGCACAAGCTACTACACATTACAGCACAAAACAGCACACTACGGCACATTTTCTCAGAGTAGCCAAGAACACACCCTACAAATTAAGTTATCACCCAGAGTAGCCGGGAGTAGTGATACCCCCCCATATGGTTGATTCATAATTAATTAGGCAAATTGAATTTTTAATGAGCTTCGCCAATATCCTCATCAGGCTCCTTTGGGACCCTCTAACCCTAATATCATTACGTCATTATGTCTCGTGCTCCTGTAGGACCCCCTAACTGTCACGCAACCCCCGGTATTCACTACGTCATACTCTTCCGGAACCCCCTAACCCTAGCTGTCACTCAACCCCCCGTGTAATACGTCATTCTCCGACTATTTTCCGACGTTCAAAAGGCACTAGACGTATATCCTTATAAGTGATAGTAACCAATATTGCATATTTCCATGTGTAAAATCTCTTTTAAAGTCATTAATATTTGAAACAAAAGAACGAGTCTGGGCAAGTCCGGGCGACGTCAGAGTTTAGACAAAGAAATCCTGATTAATATGCGCGTAACCATAGAGAGTTGAACAGCGTCAACTTCGTTTGGTGTATCATTCCCTTACTGTTTGTTGTCAGAGTAAGACCGTTGTAATGGAGTGTCTTCACGGTAAACCTGCATCTAACTCAACGACCAAGAATGGTTTATTCTGGTTCTGTGGCCAAAAGCCTAGCTGTCAGTTTTTCTGCCCTGAAGAAGATTGTTACATGTTTGGCAAAGTCGTAGATGCTTTTCGAACAAGTGGCTGTCTACATCCAGTCTGTCCTACTCATCAGATGCTGGCGACACTGCGAATGGTTAAAGATAAAATGAAAGAAAGTTACGGGAGACCTTACTTCATCTGCTCTGAGGGAGAGAATCCCTGCTCGTTTTGGCAATGGGGAGATGTCTTCGAGAGTCCCAAGCCATTGTGTAAACACAGAAAGGTTTGCCGTATCCAAAAAGTCAAGAAAGAAGGTGACAACCAAGGTCGTCTGTTTTACTCGTGTCCCAACCAGAGAGAATACTGCTGTGACTTTTTCGAATGGAAACCGCAAGAAGGTCCACTTGAACCCTTTTGCACTGTTCTGTTCAGTATGCCTCCATCCTACCGATATACAGTCAAAAAGACTGGAGAGACATTCACGAGCCACGAAACTGATCATAAGAAAGCCTATGAAGAATTTCTTCACCAAAAGTCCGTTGACGAAATGGTTGAAGATATTGCAAAACTGAACATTTGTTGAACATATATATATATATATATATATATATATATATATATATATATATATATAATTTTGTATTCTAATTTAATATGTAATAAATATGTTTGCATTTATATCGTGTCATTGACTTCACTTTGTTCATTTACATCTAACCTTTGTCGCGTGAACATGACTTGCTGTGGAGGTTTACCACAAATAGCCCTTCGTAATATTTTTCGAAAGATTCGCTGTATATCAGCGTGCTGTGGGGGGAAAATTGTGATACAAGCATCCGAATTAGATGGCGGAACAGTTCCTTCACGACCTGTACTACAACCCAAAAAGTCCAGCAAGTTTTGGCGGCGTAGATGCCTTATACCGTGTCGTAAAATGTGATAGTAAATTTCAGATATCCCGAAACAAGATAAAAACATGGCTTAGACAGCAAGATACCTATACTTTGCATAAACCCGTACGACATAATTTTAAGCGAAATCGTGTTATTGTTGGAGCGATGGACGAGGAGTGGGAGGCCGATCTAGTAATTATGGATTCGCTTAGTAAAACAAATAATGGTTATAAATACGTTTTAACTGTTATTGATGTACTGCCCAAATTTGCGTGGGTGGAACCATTAAAAACAAAGACTGCAGAGAGTCTGGTTAAAGCCTTTGCAAAGATACTAAAGAAAGGATAGAAGCCTGAAACATTTCATACCCATAAAGGAACTGAATTTACCAACAAACGCTTTCAAAAGTTATTGAAGGACAAACATATTCGATTTTTTACAACACACAACGATACCAAGGCATCCATCGTTGAACGATTTAACCGAACGTTAAAGGGGAAAATGTGGAAATATTTCACAGCAAAGAATACGCTGAAATATACCGATGTACTACAAAAATTAGTGTATTCCTACAACCATTCGAGACACCGTAGTATTGGGATGAGACCGGTAGATGTCAATCGAGAAAACGAGAGTATTGTATGGCAAAAACTGTATGGTGATGAGTCCAGCAAACCCATCAAATATAAATTCAACATTGGTGACCAAGTCCGGATTAGCAAAGCAAGACGTACATTCAAGAAAGGCTACTTACCTAACTGGACCGAAGAGGTGTTCACCATCACGAAGCGAGTACCCAGACGACCGCCAGTGTACAAGATTGCTGATTATCACGGAGAAGAGTTACAAGGAACATTTTACGAACAGGAACTGCAAAGAGTTACAAAGACAGATAGTGACTTTTATAGAATAGAAAGAAGTAATTACGTCACGCATGCGTGGTAAACGTAGAGAATATCTTGTAAAATGGTTAGGCTACCCTGAAGATTTTAATTCCTGGGTATCAGCCGATAATGTAAAAGATATATAACGAAATAAAAATGTGTGTACCTTACAATTTGTGTTCATTTGTGTATTATTCTTCGACATGGCAACACAGTTTTATTTAACGCTTCCAAGCAATAGCTCAATGGAATATTTTCCAGATAATACTGTAGCAAATTTTAAAGTGAAGCTTGCTGAAACTATACAACTGACAGGTGACTGGGAAGTAGCTTTATCAGAGTTTTATTACCCCCACACATGGAGCGCGATTGGAAAAGGTAGTCAACAAACGTTTCTCTATAACGCTGGAACAAAATATGACGATACGGGTATTATCCCAGATGGCTACTATAACACCATTGCTGATCTGGTGGGGGCTTTAAACCGTAGCATGAACAAAGAGGCACGAGCCAAGATAAATTTTACGTATAATCGAAGTACACGGAAAGTCACCGTCGATGTAAAAAATGGGGCAAACGTTTGGTTTAGTGGTGACATTGCTACAACATTGGGGTTTCAACAAGACACCTTTATTAAAAAGAAAACCCTAAGTCCTTACGTAGCAGATGTTAACGGTGGATTTTCAGCCATGTATGTATACACTGATATCGTGGATGCACAGTTTGTCGGTGATGTCAAAGTGCCCCTACTCAGAATTGTCAATACTCAAGGAAGTTATGGTGAAAACGTGAACGTCAGTCTCCGTAACCTACAATATATTCCTGTCAAGGTAAAGTCCTTCGAAACAATTGAAGTGAATATAAAGGACGACAAAAACGAAAACGTGCCATTTGGCTTCGGGAAGTCGATCGTGACACTTCACTTTAGACAGCGAAGATCTTCGTATTTCATTTAAAAAATGAGACATACAATTATTCCAGACGTAAAGCAGTTTCAACAGCATTATTTGAGAAAACAACAAGGTGGAAGTCTACCTGGTTTTCGAGGTGCACGTATTCAGAAAGGTTACGGCATTGGAAGTTTTTTTTAAAGTATTGCACGCTTTGCAATACCTCTGATGAAACGAGGAGCTCAAGCTATTGGAAGAAGAGCTCTGCAAGCTGTAAAAGACGTTGGTCAAGATGTTCTGGCAGGGAAGAATGTAAAGCAAGCGATAAAAGGGCGTGGTTCTGAAGCCGTGAAAGATTTTGCTCAAAAAGGGGTCCGTCGGATTACGAACCAATCAGGAGCAGGTCGTAAACGCAAACGGGTGAATTCTCCTATAAAAGTCAACACAAGACGTAAAACCGTCAGTCGTTCGCAAACTGTGAAGAAGAAAACATCTGAGCCTACGGAAGCAAAGATTGGACCGTTTATAAAATATAAATCACTAGTCAAGCTTTTAGTGCCCTACATAAAGATTCGTGTGAGTGTGTTAACTGTATGGAGTACATAGTTAAACTGAACAGACCGATCTTGTAAAATCTTATTTATACCATTTTGGCTGCTTCGTAACTTTAGTATTTCGAATAAGTCTGTGTAATTCATTCAAAATAGTTTCTAAGTCTAAAGGAGTAACTTTAGCACGAATGAGATGAGATTGTCTATCTTCTGAGGACAGGTGGTGCGTAGCAGCCAAATGATTTGATAATTTGAGCAAGCTTTTCTTTCCGCAAATCGGACAATCCTTACACTTTCGAGGCATAGCTCTAACTGAACATTTTCAGAAATTGTATTGTTTTAAACGTGTCCCTGGGGGACTAATATGAGTCCCGGTGTCCCTATAATTAATATTCACTTTGCAAATGTGTCCCTGGGGGACTAATATTAGTCCCGGTGTCCCGATCGCCCCCACCCCGGTGCTCCTATCACTTGAGTATGTTTCCTACCCCCCAGGCACATTCGTCTATCAATTAATTATATTATAATCCAATAAATGCCCAGATGGCCGAGTGGTTAAGGCGTTGGACTTAAGATCCAATATGTGCATTTGCACGCGTGGGTTCGAATCCCACTCTTGGCAAACATTTTCTATTTAACTTCAAATATGACTATAAAATATGTGAATGCCTGGATGGCCGAGTGGTTAAGGCGTTGGATTCAAGATCTAATGTGCATTTGCACGCGTGGGTTCGAATCCCACTCTTGGCAAACATTTTTCTTCAAAACAAGACGATAGTGTTAATAAAAGATGTAATGTACAAGCACACACAAAAGTTAAAATTATTTACAAAGTTAAAATCCATAAGGTAAAGTGTCAAAATTATTTACAATTACACGCTTATTATATACAACTCGATAATCCTTAGTCTCACTCCTAGTCACCACATCCTTATTCTTTCTATCTCGTACAATCTTACTTGGAATATTTACAGACAACGGATCTACTACATCACAAATAACATTAAGGTACACCATATCACACATTACATTAAAATTAAGTTTTTGTTGGGTCCTATAATTAAGAGTGATCCGTCTAACTTTACACACAGTTTTACCCGTGTTTGTCTCGTACGCGTAGTTTTTTGGGCCCCCAGACACAAAAGTGGTGATGAAGTTGCCATCCAATTCATCGGTCAGCTCTCCTAGGTAGGAACCGGTCGGCGGTTCCCATTCACCTTCCTTCGACACATAGATCACCGAGTCTGTATCAAAATACAAGACTCGGCGATCTAACTGCTCGAGGATCCCATAGAGCTTGAGACGGGCGTGGTCTGTCGTGAAGGCGGCGATAACAACGTTGGTCTTGCCGTTGGCTTCAACAAACTCGTCGACATTCTCATAGTGGACCTCAATCAGTTCGTCGTTGATGAAGTTGGCATCGGTGACGTTGACTTTGTCGCTCGACAACAGGTCGAAGTATTCGGCTGGATCTGAGATGATCTTGACCTTGGTCATGTTGGGCCGCTGTGCAAATTTACCTACAAGAAAAATATAATAGAGAAAAGAAAAAACATTAGACACTTCGTTTTTTTAGTTAAATTACGAATAAAATTACTTACCCCAAAAGGAATTCAACATCAGTTTGGATAGTGCCCGCAGACCAGGATTCTTGACGATATGGGTCGGATCCAGCTGAATACCTTCGTTGGCAGCATAATCAGCGATATATTCTTCTCGTCGGTGTCGCAGTCTGCAGGGAAACCACTCGCCTGAAGAAGAGTAAGGATAATAAGTCATAACTGATAAGTAACATGTGAAAAATAATATTAATATCTTACCTCTTGTTTGATTTTGAGGAATGTGTCCACGTAGTCTTTGAAGAGACCATCAGTGTGCTCAGGGAAATGCCATACTTCGTTGATTTTCACCAGACGATATCCCTTTTCCAATGCTTTTTGGAGTTCGAGGGTGATCCAGGTTCCATGGAGAGCTTGCTCAGCGTCGCAATGGTTCTTGCTGCAGGGTGTCAGCACACGTACGGAAAAGCGGGAACATCAATTTTCCTTGGGTACGATAAGCAAGGACAGGATGGTAGAGGCCACGAGGAGGAAGAACAGAACATTTCACCAAGCCAAAGTACTCGTTGACCGGTTTGAAATTCTCGGTGATTATCTCTGGATGGCCAATTAATGACCCCTGATGAGTTTCTCTTTTGTCTCCTGCACGTGCACTGAGGATAAATATGCAAATATCACACTTAGTAACAGAAAGCGTAGCAACGCTTTCAAAGTAATAAATCGCTTTGCCTTTAGTTTATACTTCTCGAAGTGATTCCTCATCTAAAATTTATCTTAAGTTCTTCTTACGATATCTTGACTTACTTTATAAACGAGAGTTTAGTTAGTAATGATTCTAGGATGACTTACTCTCTTTGAATATTTAGGTTCTAAAAATATAATATTCATGATAAACTATTAATTCAAGTCTATACGTTATCTCAGCCGATTCAGACATTTAGGCTGTTCAAAACTCTCTCTATTCCTCCAGACAAGGTTTCAGATAAAAAATATAAAGTGCCTCTATCAATTTCTCTCTTGTTCCTTGTAAAGAACGTCTATTTCGTTAAAGCTTACTGTACGCATGCTCTTTGTACCTACGTGTCCCACAAGTGTTGACTGACAGTGGGGTAAAGTGTATAAATGAAAAGGTAATTACTATTACTTATAAGGAACATAAGTCGAGTGCCTTTTGATAATGACGTAACCCCGAACTTCGGAAATCAGTCGGAGAGCTATCGGTTATGACGTAGTGAAAACCAGGGGGTTGGATGAAAGCTAGCGATGACGATGCATAAATAATAAGTCTGTATGACGTAGTGAAAACCAGGGGGTTGAGTAACAGCTAGTGTTTAGGGGGGAAGTTAGGGTTAGGAAGTCCCAAAGGAGCCTTAGAAATAATGATATAAGCATAAATAATGAGATTAGAGTTAGGAGGTCCCAAAGGAGCCTGAGAAATAAAGAGTCCCAAAGGAGCCTGAGAAATAATGACATAATCAGGTTAGGGTTAAGAGGTCTCAAAGGAGCCTGAGACATAATGACGTAATGAGGTTAGGGTTAAGAGGTCTCAAAGGAGCCTGAAATTGAACAAATAATAATTTGAATATTTAATGAGGCGGCATCTCTTTGCTGTCAAGGAACCCGTCTTCGTTTTGTGCCGTTTCGTTATATATCTTTTACATTATCGGCAGATACCCAGGAATTAAAATCTTCAGGGTAGCCTAACCATTTTACAAGATATTCTCTACGTTTACCACGCATGCGTGACGTAATTACTCTTCCTATTCTATAAAAGTCACTATCTGTCTTTGTAACTCTTTGCAGTTCCTGTTCGTAAAATGTTCGTAAAATGTAACTCTTCTCCGTGATAATCAGCAATCTTGTACACTGGGGGTCGTCTGGGTACTCGCTTCGTGATGGTGAACACCTCTTCGGTCCAGTTAGGTAAGTAGCCTTTCTTGAATGTACGTCTTGCTTTGCTAATCCGGACTTGGTCACCAATGTTGAATTTATATTTGATGGGTTTGCTGGACTCATCACCATACAGTTTTTGCCGTACAATACTCTCGTTTTCTCGATTGACATCTACCGGTCTCATCCCAATACTACGGTGTCTCGAATGGTTGTAGGAATACACTAATTTTTGTAGTACATCGGTATATTTCAGGGTATTCTTTGCTGTGAAATATTTCCACATTTTCCCCTTTAACGTTCGGTTAAATCGTTCAACGATGGATGCCTTGGTATCGTTGTGTGTTGTAAAAAATCGAATATGTTTGTCCTTCAATAACTTTTGAAAGCGTTTGTTGGTAAATTCAGTTCCTTTATCGGTATGAAATGTTTCAGGCTTCCTTCCTTTCTTTAGTATCTTTGCAAAGGCTTTAACCAGACTCTCTGCAGTCTTTGTTTTTAATGGTTCCACCCACGCAAATTTGGACAGTACATCAATAACAGTTAAAACGTATTTATAACCATTATTTGTTTTACTAAGCGAATCCATAATTACTAGATCGGCCTCCCACTCCTCGTCCATCGCTCCAACAATAACACGATTTCGCTTAAAATTATGTCGTACGGGTTTATGCAAAGCATAGGTATCTTGCTGTCTAAGCCATGTTTTTATCTTGTTTCGGGATATCTGAAATTTACCATCACTTTTTACGACACGGTATAAGGCATCTACGCCGCCAAAACTTGCCGGACTTTTTGGGTTGTAGTACAGGTCGTGAAGGAACTGTTCCGCCATCTAATTCGGATGCTTGTATCACAATTTTCCCCCCACAGCACGCTGATATACAGCGAATCTTTCGAAAAATATTACGAAGGGCTATTTGTGGTAAACCTCCACAGCAAGTCATGTTCACGCGACAAAGATTAGAGGTAAATGAACAAAGTGAAGTCAATGACACGATATAAATGCAAACATATTTATTACATATTAAATTAGAATACAAAATTATATATATATATATATATATATATATATATGTTCAACAAATGTTCAGTTTTGCAATATCTTCAACCATTTCGTCAACGGACTTTTGGTGAAGAAATTCTTCATAGGCTTTCTTATGATCAGTTTCGTGGCTCGTGAATGTCTCTCCAGTCTTTTTGACTGTATATCGGTAGGATGGAGGCATACTGAACAGAACAGTGCAAAAGGGTTCAAGTGGATCTTCTTGCGGTTTCCATTCGAAAAAGTCACAGCAGTATTCTCTCTCGTTGGGACACGAGAAAAACAGACGACCTTGGTTGTCGCCTTCTTTCTTGACTTTTTGGATACGGCAAACCTTTCTGTGTTTACACAATGGCTTGGGACTCTCGAAGACATCTCCCCATTGCCAAAACGAGCAGGGATTCTCTCCCTCAGAGCAGATGAAGTAAGGTCTCCCGTAACTTTCTTTCATTTTGTCTTTAACCATTCGCAGTGTCGCCAGCATCTGATGAGTAGGACAGACTGGATGTAGACAGCCACTTGTTCGAAAAGCATCTACGACTTTGCCAAACATGTAACAATCTTCTTCAGGGCAGAAAAACTGACAGCTAGGCTTTTGGCCACAGAACCAGAATAAACCATTCTTGGTCGTTGAGTTAGATGCAGGTTTACCGTGAAGACACTCCATTACAACGGTCTTACTCTGACAACAAACAGTAAGGGAATGATACACCAAACGAAGTTGACGCTGTTCAACTCTCTATGGTTACGCGCATATTAATCAGGATTTCTTTGTCTAAACTCTGACGTCGCCCGGACTTGCCCAGACTCGTTCTTTTGTTTAAAATATTAATGACTTTTAATGAGATTTTACACATGGAAATATGCAAATATCAGTTTGAGAAGCAGTGAACCAAGCCATCGGGATAACGTTTTATTTCGTCTGTATTTAGACAAGTCAATACATCTCAAATCGTTTATCGTTCTCCTTACAGCTTCTCGAATTGATTCTTTATCCAAGGATTCGTTTACTCTATACACTAGGGTTAGATAAGCGATAATTCGACCAAAATTGTTGGGGTTCATCTTGTCGTAAACGTATTGAAGACATATTCTGGGTATTTGTTCATTGATACCGTCGAATAGAACTCGATGTTCTTCTAGACAATGTTTAGGGTAATACGACAGAGTGTCTTTATCGATATCAACGTTATTTTTCTTTAATTCGTCGTACATAATATCCATAATACGCTCTGAACGTGTCCGACAACTAGGGTAAAGTGCGTAAATGAAAGTTGGTTACTATCACTTATAAGGATATACGTCTAGTGCCTTTTGAACGTCGGAAAATAGTCGGAGAATGACGTATTACACGGGGGGTTGAGTGACAGCTAGGGTTAGGGGGTTCCGGAAGAGTATGACGTAGTGAATACCGGGGGTTGCGTGACAGTTAGGGGGTCCTACAGGAGCACGAGACATAATGACGTAATGATATTAGGGTTAGAGGGTCCCAAAGGAGCCTGAGGAGGATATTGGCGAAGCTCATTAAAAATTCAATTTGCCTAATTAATTATGAATCAACCATATGGGGGGGTATCACTACTGCCGGGGAACAGACCCGATGTACGGGTGCAGCAACACAAACTACCAACAGCTAGACACATGCTACCACTACACATAATTACAGCACACTACTGCACATTTTCTTGGAGTAGCCAAGAATACACCCTACATACGTTATCACCCGGAGTAGCCGGGGAACAGACCAGATGTACTGGCGTGGAACACACAAGCGAACTGTGAGGACCTGAGGAGCCCCCACATGACTGTGCAACAGCAGGGGGCACAAATACAGACCCCAACGTCTGTATGGCAAAGTTGCACAGTACGGACCCGCACATGCTGAGGACCCCCCACTTGACTGTGTAACAGTAGGGAGCACAAATACAGACCCCCAACGTCTGTATGGCAAAGTTGCACAGTACGGACCCGCATAACGACATCGCCAATGCAATTAAAGAGACCCCTGCATAACAGGGCAATGGCAGGGCAGCACAATACACTGCCCCAGTGACAGTATGGCAGCAGAAAGCACAAAACAGTTACCAATGACTGTACGACAGCAGTAAAGCACATCTACAGTCACCCACAACTGTAGTATAGCAAAGTAGCACAAAGGAGCCCGCCGCAACTGCAGAAGACAGCAACTAAGCGCAACGCAGAAGCCCCAGCAACAGTACGACAGCGAGGCACCGTAGGACAAAGGCAGACCCAGGGTACAGGAGGACAAAGGCAGTCATCCAGGGTACCGTAGGACAAAGGCAGTCACCCAGGATACAGGAGGACAAAGGCAGTCACCCAGGGTACCGAAGGACAAAAGCAGTTACCCAGGGTACAGGAGCACAAACCCGGCCTCAGCAACTGTGGGATAGTAAATAGCACCAACGCAAAGCGGATCCCCCGAAACTGTACGACAGCAAGGAACATTAGCACAACTGCAGTCCCCCACCAGCAAGACGATTACAGCAAAGTCGCACATGCAACCACGTAGCAACTATACGACAGCAAGGTACATTAGCACAAATGCAGTCCCCCCGCAACAATATGATAGCAAAGTAGCACACATGCGACCACCTAGCAATGGCACGATAGCAAGGTACATAAGGACAAATGCAGTCCTCCCGCAACAATATAATAGTAAAGTAGCACACATGCAACCACCAAGCAACTGTACGATAGCCAGGCACAACAGCATAAATGCAGTCTCCCAGCAACAATACAATAGCAAAGTAGCACACCTGCAACCACCTAGCAACTGTAAGACAGCAATGAACATTAGCACAAGAGCAGTCCCCCCCCCTAGCAACCATATGATGGCAAAGTAGCACACAAGCAACCACCAAGCATCTGTATGATTGCAAAGTAGTGCACATGCAGTACCCGGCCCGCAACCGTAGCACCGCAAGGAACACAAAAACCATGTCCGCAACGATTGCAGGCACTAGGGACACCAGCAGCAATACAAAACCTACTTGCACGACTGAGCGAGCCCAAGCCAAGGAATGGCAACGGCTCAACCACCTGGATGCCAACTACACGGGGTGGGAGGGTGGTTGGTAGCGAAGTGTCACATACGGCAGTCGGTACACGAATGAGCTCTGAGCATCTACGCTCATTAACTTAGCCAAGGGGCTAGTGGATTTGATACCCCCAAGAAGAACCCCCAAGGGACCTGTGGAACAACAACACATACACATCGCATGATGTTAATTATTTTTATTTCATACATCCATTTAACAATCCTGCAATGTCTGGCATAGGGCTTGATACCACGCCATTAACTACTGTACCCGCACTAGTGTGCCTAACAAGGACACAGTAATGTAAACTACGACCTTTGGAGGGTGTAGCTCCGTCGGAGAGGGTTTGCCCTAAGAGCTGAGGAACAGTATACAGGAACAGGCGATCCACCAAGAAGGGAGCGTTCTTATAGGTAGAGCAGCTCCAGGCAAGCCTAAACTCCCAACTAACTTGTAGCAATGTTGCCGAGAATTACCCTTCCAACGACACCCTCCAGCTATGCTGGAGAAGGGATTCGAGGCACGAACCCTGCCCAATGGCGTTTCTACAACCCAAAAACCTCGTGGTGAAACTGCGACACATGGAGAACTGCGAATGTAACGACGAGAAGCACTGTTGGAGCAAGCGAGTCCGGGAAGCCCGCTACAGCATGGGTCAGATACATCTGGCAGGGGGGGGGGCAACAAGACGTGGCACGTGCCAAGAGCTCGTTGAACACTTAGAACAAATACAAGCAGCCAGAATGGCAAAGCATGCAAGCACTAGCAGTCGTAACCTAAAAGCCACCCGCACAGGCATGGTAACTAAACCTACACCCCGGTAGAGTGACCCCGGTAACCAACCAACCGGTACGTGCCTCAGCAGTAGAGTGCAACCTAAGAGACGACCAGCGGCAAACAGCAGATGCAGCGGCAGGTGGACACAACAATGCATCACGACCACAAATGTGACACATCAAGCCACAGCTAGCAAAATGTGGAAGAAACTCTTAAGCTAAACACGGCACGCGCCGCAATTAAGGTAACCTAAGACATGTCTCGCGCAGCGGCTCTAGGAACCACAGGTTCGTCACCTGCAGAACTACAGTAACCGAAGACAAGTGAGCGGAGCAACTATTGTAAAGACAGACACGGCGGGTGTGGTAGTAGTACCACAACCAATGTCAAGACCGCTGTGGTGGTAACCTAAGGTACGCACAGCAGCAAGTGTGACTTCAGAAAACAAAACAGCAGCAATGGACCCAGTGGTGGTGGGGTAAGTGAACCCACCTAAAACAGTAAGTGCAGCGGGATAACCTAAGACACATCAGGTGCAGCAGCAAAACATACTATCTGGAACCACCGGAACGGTGGCAAGCAGGGACTGAGAGAGACTGGCGAGGCGCAAGAGTTGGCAACCAGAAACAGGGGGGGGGCAATGGAAGCACCAGAAACACATCCGGTGTGGCAGCCAATTAATAGGTACCTAAAATGATCTGACTGCTTCAGTACCTTCCCGCCTAATTCAATATTCAAATCACGCGTGTTAGCCACTGAATGTCTAGACCCTATTAGCATCACCTCCGACTTCTTATGGTTACTTATCAGGCCGTTCTGATCAAGCCAAGCATCTATGTGTCTTTCGAGCTAGCGTGAATTTGTTTGGGTTCAGTTGGACGAGGTTCAAATTCTGAAGATGGTCGACTTGCTAGAAGCGACGATGCGATTGTCGTAAAGAACTCATTTAAAGAATTCGCAATCTCTTTCTTGTTTGTCAGCTCTTTGTCGTCTACCACTAACCATTAACCCACAAGACATAACCCACAAGACATAACCCACAAGATATAACCGTGTATGATCTCTGATCTGGCCATGAAGAAAGGCTGGTAGTGAACCCCGCAACAGTACAGCATATAGATGAAAACCAATTAAGACCCGCATAACCATACCCTGTAGGAACCATGCAACAGTTAGCAGACTGAAAGACGAAATGGGTGAACCCAGTGTGTAATTCCCACTGGGGGAAAGGGGCTATAGCATGGCCCAACATCTCAACTCGCAGCCCAAGAGTGAGGGAAGGTCTACAACACGTGCGGGCTCATAATACGGATTGGCCCAGAACAGGAGGGGAGAATTAGCAACTTCCCAGCATGACACCCAGACCCAGGACGCTTAGCCGACAAAAGCAGATAATAGACAACAAAGCGCATACCTGTAACAGACACAATAGCACAATCCTAGCACACAAGGCCGAAGCCACAAGCAAGCAATCCCCTAGGCAAATAGACAAAAGGCGCCTGAAAGGCTCAAAAACAGCCTGAAAGCAAGGCCATAACCAGGCCTTCTTGCAGAAAGCGCTAGCGTCTGAACCACTAAAGTAGGCTGGCAAACTGGCACCCTACAACATCAAGTCGAGCAGTAAAACGTACCAGAAACAGAGCTGCCCTAATGTGTGAAGAGCAAACAATACAGAGTTTAATATAAAATGTAACACAAAAAGACCGCGGTGTTGAGGAGATTAACATTGAAATAAGCTACCAGTGAAATAAGCAACGTCGACGAAAAAACAAATGCACTTGGACGTCTGGTATAACGTGGTTATGATCCCTGTCACACCCATAAGGCAGCATTGTTTAGGAACGAAGGACAGATATTCCAGTGGGATTTGCAGTCGGACGATGTCAAGCCCATAAAACAAAACAAAACATAACAGATAATTAGCAAAACAAATTTTTGCACATAACATCACCGAGCCATAATTTCTTTGTTGCTGTGAGCTACAGCAGTAAACCGCACAAAAGGCAGCACAGAAAATAGGACCTTATGTAAGCCAACTGTATTAACTAATAAGAACACATACTTGACAAGTTAGACACGGTATCGAAAAGACCACTTAATAGAGCATGCAGAGTAAAATATAACGCTAAGGAAGCCCTATAAAGGATTTACCAAATAATAGTATAGCAAATTGCCAGCGAAGAAGAACTAGCCCCAGTGCGGACGGCAGAATAGAACAGGCCAGGCAATATTTAGATAAAATCGAACGACTCGACTCACCTGGTAATTTATCCCAAATTAGGGCGTCCAACGACTTGACAAAACGTTTGGCCTTTCGAACTTGTACGCCAGAGCGGAACAGTACTGAGATCTGAACAGCTAGCATATGCTACGAGCCGGTGAAACATACAAACGCTTAGCACATAAACACAAGCTGATTGAACTGCGCCGAGAGCCAGAATAAACAATCTCCTTTGAAAAGGCTATAGCTCAAAAACGCAACGAACAAGCTGTTGGGGGAACTGCAAACAACACCACGGACCAAGTAGCGGTCTGTGAACAATAAAATTATCCGGTAATAACTGTGGAGAGAACGAAGAACTGAACAAGCCGCGGACATGAAGACAAGCAAGCAAGCGGCAAAACAGCAGCGTATAAAAATTGCAACAAATCGATTAGACGCGACAAAAACTGATAATTTAAGCACAAACGTGGCATTGAGCCACAGCTAAAAAACGTCTGAAAGCTAAGCTACAGCGTACAAACCATACAACCGGCATAAACCGGTCGGAGTGAAGAGCCAGTTGAGCCAAAGTCTAAGGCAGCAAATCAAGCGACGAAGCACGACCAGCAAAGGGCAAGGAACCCTAGTTTCATGGCAAGCGTTTCCCACTTATCTGCCAACAACGCTGTGGATGGGTAAATAGCTGACGGTAGTCTTAGACAGAACCCGAGAAATTCGAGAAACAGCATATAGACAAGCAGCCTCTTGGTAGCGAAGTGTCACATACGGCAGTCGGTACACGAATGAGGCTAGTGGATTTGATACCCCCCAAGAAGAACCCCCAAGGGACCTGTGGAACAACAACACATACACATCGCCTGATGTTAATTATTTTTATTTCATAAATCCATTTTATAATAATATAATTTTGTGAGCAATATTAAAATATCAGTACGTATTTAAGCCAAGAGGATGTTGGTTTTGATATAATATTTGTTTGTATCTCTTTTCTATTTAGCTGAAGTCCATAAAAGGTTCCCAAGTGGCACTGCAACCTTGTGCAAAGTGTCAATGGTGCAAAAGTGTAAAGATGAGAGAAATGCCATGGAGGCAAGAAAAATATAATTGGAACAGATGTAGATATTATAGGACATTTATGAGGTTAGACCCAACCTAGCATTTCAATTTTTATGGGGTGTTTTAAAAATGACTCTGCATTTAATTCCATCATGGAGGCAAGAAAGTATAATTTCCTTATTCACTAGGAGATCAATACTCTAAAATTATTTCATTTTGTTACCTATTATGCCTGAATTAAATGCAAGGGGTTCTACACACTTTTGTGTGATTATAATAAGCACTTAAGGCTTGTAGATTAATGTTGGTTGGTTAATGCAAGTTCATGGTTTTTTAATCTTTTGAAC
Organism: Paragorgia papillata; assembly: GCA_035771165.1. NCBI lineage: Eukaryota > Metazoa > Cnidaria > Anthozoa > Scleralcyonacea > Coralliidae > Paragorgia > Paragorgia papillata. The sequence goes on along the minus strand of JAWNZC010000213.1, from coordinate 1,085,803 downwards.
TATATTATTGTACCTTATTTTTTAATAAACACTCTAAATGAAATCCAGGTACATGTATTTATACACCTATTTACATAGACTACAATATTTTAATCTTTGTACTTAAGATAAGCTTTTTTGGAATTCACCATGTCTATATTTGCATTATTTCCGGGTTTTCACACTGTTTAGTTCAGGTCCACCTTTGGACAGTTTTTTAAAAAGAAATGCTGAATTAAAATGACTCGAGCTAAATGGGCCAAAAGCTCAGATCAACTAAAATACATACTGTACATGGTGAATCCCACAAATGTTTTAATTAGTTCAAATAGATTACTTCGCATCATGCAAAGCTTAAAAGATCATAGAAGTTATATGATTTTAGTGAAAAGAAAATTATAGCAGCTTTATTTTATTGATTTGTAAAATTTTTGTATAATAAAATTTATTCAACTATATGCAGTTTGTTTCGTTTTTATGCGGAGTGCTACCTACATGCATGATGCATGTCGGCATTCCGCATGTGCTCACATGTGGATATTCCATTTTCCGCATGTGCTCACATGTGGATATTCCATTTGGAACGTGTTTTTGGAACGATTGTTTTTGGAACGTGTGATCACATGTGGATATTCCACATGTGATCACATGTGAATATACCACATGTGAATATTCTACATGTGTTTTTGGAACGTGTGATCACATGTGAATATTCCACATGTGATAACATGTGGAATATTCACATGTGATCACACGTTCCAAAAACACATGTGGAATATCCACATGTGAAATCATGTGGAATTTTTGTAAGGGTAATAATAAAT